>LQNK01000568.1:234685-282528 GCA_001586405.1 Phoebis sennae | reverse complement strand
TTTTATTTTTCTATGTCGGTGGTGGTACTTATTAAGTAAATAAATTTTTCTTTCTTTCTTTTCTTTCTTTCTTTCTTTCTTTCAAACACATTTAAGAGGAAGGACTTGAGATTATGCTACTAGGCGGGTGAACCAGTGGAGCAAAGTTAATTTAAAACGTCAACATAAATTCTCAGTTGCTCCTTATAATTTTTATAAGATTATACATGTCCCTGACAATGATTTAAGACATAATTCACCACAATAAATAAAACCCTATTATATTCAATATACTTTAAAACAATTTTCCTTGCGACATGCATTGTCTCGCACGCAACGCGGTAATTTAGCGGAAAATTACGTAATTAACGAAACGAGTACGATAGTGACATTCCTGGGTTATCTGGAATCAATTAATGGGGCCTGCACTGGCACCGACCGGCACGGATGTGGGAAGGTTTATGTAAAAAAAAAAAAATTAACCTTGCTTTTAGAAGAATTTCGCCTATGCTGGAGAAATTGCCACATCGCCGCAAAAAATACAAAAAACTCTAAAACTATTGTTTTTTTTTTTCAGGGAATGAGGGACGGAAACCATTGGTTTAAAATTGATAGATAGATGGATGGATAAGAAATTTATTCAGGATAAAGGTACACAACACAAGATACATAAGAAAGACAGACAGAAGTATAAATAGAAAAAATAAAAAATGTATACTATATCAATGAAAAAACTATCTGTTGCTATTCTCAGCTGACTTAATACCCTAAACTGGGTATTAATTGATTAAAATATATCTTTTAAAAAAAGATACAATCATTTATTAATTTATAATTAATTAAAGATATTTTAATAATACACTATTAACGAAGCGAATACGGAAGTGATACCTGGTTTATCTGGAATCAATTAATTGACCCCAAAACTGGCACCGAATGGCACGGGGGTGTTTTTGTAAAAAATAAAGATGAATCTTATTACATTGGTGTTGCATATCCACCAAGTTTGTAGGTGTAGGAGTTGTTGTCACCCTACTAAAGAGGTCGGCGTTAAAAACTACAATTTAAAAATTATTGCCTTATACTTAAATTAGGAAGTCGACGGCTGATGATTTTATCTATGAATTATTATTTCATTAAACGCATCCTACTTATATTTTAGATGCGAAAGTTAGTTTTTTGAATGTATGTGTGTCTGTTTGTTACCCTTTTATGCAAAAACTACAGAACCGATTATGATGAAGCTTGGTATGCTACTATAGGGTTTCAGAATAGCAAATAGTCTACTTTGAATCACAGAGTTCCCACGAGATCAGAAGTTACAGGGGTGAAACTGAAAAAAGAATATAATATGTGTATTATGCATAATGTAAATGTGATATTTAGTATTTGAACTTACTGTTGTGACTATAAAATTGTCAATAAAACATTATTTCCTTTTTACAGGTATTACATCAGTAATGCTTCGAATCATGTACTGCAATCGTTGTGAGTGAATTGTATTACAATAAAATTATTTAACTAAAAAGATATGTAAAGGGAATTTGATATGTAACAACTCACATCAGTTCATTAAAGATGGACCAGGAGTTTTTGAGGAGCAAAACAATATTTCAAATAACACCACAACAGTCAAGCGTCGTCATCCATGATTATCCATAGCACTGTTGGGAAAGGAGAAATACATAAGCTTTTAAATGTTACGCTTTGCTGTTATATATGCTTTTTATGATCAAGTGCTAGTCGGCGTACATACCAGACCACCACTTAATATATTTTTTATTTTAGAAAAAGCGACGAAAATACATAATTTGTGAAAATTTCAACTATGTAGCTATCGTGGTTTATAAGATACATCCTAGTGACAGACAGACAGACAGCGGAGGTTCAGTAATAGGGTTCCGTTTTTACCTTATAGGTACGGAACCCAAAATACTAATATGTTGCATCACATTTATTCTAGTCCCTAAACACAGTAACTACGCTGAAACGTAATAAGCTCAGTGAATTTAATCACAGTATATCAAATATGAATCCTGCGGAGTTGTCACGAGCGAGTTGCAGAATAATGCATTACGACAATGTACTCTATTTATTACATTTGTATGTCAAATACATTTTAATGCTAAAACAGTGAAATTGAGTACTTAGAATTCAATGGAAAATTATGCTCTATACTAGCTTCTACGTGCAGCTCCGTTCGTATTAAAAAGTGGGTATGACCTAATCAGTTAATAATTGTATACGAATTTCATCAAAATCCGATCAGTAGTTGCGGCGTGATGAACATACAAACAGTAAAACATGTAAACTTTCTTATTTGTGATTAATAGTATCTTACTAGAAGCAAAGAATAAGAACATTTAAATTTGGTAGATAAATAATACTTGCGCTGCAATTAAGGTTATTGAGTAGTTAAAATAAAATAAAAAATGCTGTGGTATTAAACAAAAATTTATACAAAAAGTTTGTATCCGAGTTATAAATTCCATTCAAAAATGTCAACAGAAATTACATAAATTATGATTATTAGTACCCTAAAGCGTTCCCAGCATTGATAGAGCAATAATTCTTCTCACATGATAAATACGCACAAATTACAATGAAATTACAGCAGGAAGCAAAGCGACAAGAATCACGTGCGTTGTATAACTGCCGTCCATTAGGGTAGTGTTGACAGAACATGCGTGCGCGCCGCCCGCGCCTGGCACGGCCTATCGCACCACCATCGATGACTAATAAACTGAAACTATATACAACCGAACTTAATCAAACAAAAAACAACCCTACCCTTCACGAAATAGAGTCCAAACATTTCGAACAACAATTATGAATTTGTAATCACGGCCTTTTCTTCCAAGTTATAAATGCGCCCGATGCGATCGTAAGATAAGCGGATTAGGGATAATTTTCGTGTGTATTTGTGTCAGGAAATTGGCTTCAGTCGTAATAGCTTCCACTTCTAGCAGACACTTAAACCACGGTTCCACCCACGAATTGAGCGGTCCTGTCAAAATTTACGTGCACTATCGACTCACAATTTATTTGTGCGTGATAATGATTTCATTTCGGGGCTTACAATAATTCCGTATATTTGATGTCATTCTTATTGAGAGATTCACTGTTATCTAGCACGCAAAAGTTAAACTTAATATAAGACATCATTATTAATAATTATATAGTAACGACACAATAGGCTTCTATATATTTCTTGAATTGCTGAAATGTAAGTTCAGGTTACGTACCTCAGTCGTCTCCGCACCAACATGATGTGAGATCGTTTAATCAATTTCAAATTATATTATGTACTTCCGTCCTTACCGGTACAAAGAAATATATTATTGAAGATCAAGTCTCTTAATTACATTTTATTTTGAAAGTAGCTTTACCGCGCGTTGGCTGCGTTTATTTCTCGTTCCAAAATATATGCAAGAATTAATTAAGAAAAGTATATTTTTTGAATTCCAAGTTCGCAGGAATGCGTTTAAGATTTCAGGATCTGGAAAGTTTTATCAGGAGGAACGGCCGAGCACCTCCGGTTTACTCATTTCGCAATAGCCCCGGGCAATTAAAAAGGAAGGGGTAGTGCTATCATTAACCAGAGACGCCGGCGTCTTAACAAGAATATAATGCAATTTTAAAATAATCCCCGCAAAAAAGAAATTAATGCAGGCACCTCACTGGATTCCCTTTTTATCTCCTTAATTGGTTTTCACATCTTCTAGTGTAAAAAATATCGTGTTCTTTGTAATCTCGGGCGATGTTTTAATAAATATAACGAAGTGAGCCAGTGGGGGAGGAAAAAATATTGCTGCCCTTAAATAAACCTTCACACTTGAAAGATCAACGCGACAACTGGTGCGTACAAGATTTATTGGGAAATGATTAAACTCCTTAGAATTGTAATTAAAGAAAGTGCGCTTGAGGTTTATTTACTGTCCATTGAAAGCGCTTGTTGAAGGATATGTTTTGCGATAAGTTGATTGTATTTCGTGTATTGATTTAGTGGGTAGCTTTAGTGTTTAAAAATAATTTTATTAATAACACAATTTGTCCCTAAGTAATTCAGTATCTTCACAAAGTGTGACTACTCCTATCCTATTTTAAACTTTAAAGAAAAATCACAATATAAAACGCAATAAATAAAATCCAACGTTGTCTTTATATCCATTTGTTGTGTTTATAGCTTCCCAGAAAACTATTTGTGCTCGTTACGGCTAATATCTTCGTTTTTCAGCTTTATATCTTCTTGAAAGATACTTAGCTTTTTATTGGCGAAACTTCGCCGCTTTTTTTCAATAAGACCATTAAATGTTTATTGATATGACAATGATTGTATTGTTATTGTTTTTTATGATTGTTTCGAATTGCGTCCAAGGATAAAAGCTTGAATAAAATAATTAGTCAATGAAATTAATTTAACTCAACTATAACCTCAATAACAGCAGTAAAAGCGCTCTTAAACCGTCTTTATTGTGAATGTTACAAATAAAATCACAATATTCACTCCGGCGGAGCGACACAAAGTAATGTAATCCACTCATAAAACCTCTATTAATCCTTCCACTCTGCAGTACTGTTGTGTCATCAACGGTAGCCGAAATTTTAATCACCCTCCCCTCAACCCTGCCCCCCCTCGCCCGGGGCTTTGGACGACCGCTCCTTACACGATATTCCCATTACTTAGTCCAGGGCGATAATAAAATTTAATATAATGCCGCGAGAAACGGATGCGACCACAATGGCAGACGGAATCCAGCTCGCTCCAATCAGCCTCCGGGTTCTAAATTTAAAATAAGTTTCGAGACTTTTTGTATAGTCTGTATTTTAAAGTATGGGCGAGGAAATCTTATGTATTTATCGCAAATGTGCTGTATGTTTCGTTATGCTTGAATATTTCATTCAATGAAAAATATTATCACGAGCAAAAATAGATCCTTGTTTAAATTGACGCATATTTTTAATTATACGATACTAGTTGATAAAGTTATTTCAACCAACTAACATTTTTAAATTTCGAAAAATAAAAACACTTTTCTATTCTAATTCTAATTTTAATTCCAGCCAGGAATATTAATTACAAGATTGCATTAAGACTATAGATTTAGAAAGCAATAAAGTACCTCGATCCCCGATATCTGACTTCAGCCGCGGGCGTTGAAGGGTTAGGTGTATCTTTTGTGCGTCCATCTTGGGGGCCTGTAGGACCGAAATTGAGAAATGGACCGGTTAACATTGTTACAACCCTCTCGTGCCACTGGATTAGAACGACCGACTTGAATGAAAAATGTTTTGTTTTTGCGATCGAGTGCGTGAAATTTATTGGGTTTTGTCTTGATTAGAATTTATTTGTATATTTTTTTGAAAAAATAAGAACTTTATCTTAGTCATAAGATTATGAGCTTGTTACAATGTGTTTAAAGGAAACATCTTTGCTTGAAAAGTAGCACAGTTAAATATCTAGCATCTCACAGTATCAAAAAACACAATCTCTAAAACTGGTATACTCAAAAAGAGTGAATTAACCTAAGGAACCGGTTCTTGAGATACTAAGAAATTGCGCCCAAAATACAAACAAATAACACACTTTCAATTAAACGTCATCTGTATTCAAAATTTTGTATTTAATAGATAAACTACGCCAAATCAAAGCAAGGTAATAATTATATAAATAAAAATATTGAATTAGCGCATCGAATGCAGGTAAGCTAATTGGCGAGGAACGTAAGCGGGCGAGGAGTTCGGCACTTTTATAAACTTGCGCTGGATTCAGTAAACTCATTACCCGGAGTGCAGCTTATTAGGGCTGTGATGTGCCGAAATATATTTAAGGTAAGAAATAAGTACATATTACGAAGAAATTGTGGAAATTTTCAGGCACAAATTGAACTTAATTTGCTTCAAGTCACGTCACTTGTCCTGTAGTCCTTTTTGTGACAAATATTGCTTGATCAGGAATGATTTTTTCTTGTTTGTTCCATCCATTTAAACTGTTTGGTTGACTAAATGAAATACTTTTTAAAAGATTTTAAATATTAGTTTATATTACATTATATTAAATTAGGGTATAGTCCTGAAATACCTTTTAAATCCTTATAAAGTATTTGGAAAGTACTCGCGTTAAATTAAAAACATGAATATACTATGTATTCTTGATTTAGTTTTCTAAGGAAGAGCATGATTGACACTTTCAAATCGCCTATAAGTACTTAAGGTCCATAACTGTATATTATTATCATTTTATTGCTTAATTATGACTATTCCCGGTAAGTGACAAACTTGCACATCACCTAAAAATGAGTTACAATTACATTTTTTACTCACAAAAAGCTATTAGCTGTTATAGAAGTCGTTTCACAAGTCGTGTGAGAAGCTACGTCATAACACAGTATTCTTATCAGCCACATTTATGCATTGTTTAGTTAACACCACTCCGGGCTCAGCAGACGCCATTGATCATACAATTGCACGTCGCGTAATTAACCGTAGTCGCTTCCTTCGCGAGATAATTCGTATTTCGTCGTAAATTGTCTCCGATGTATAGGGCCGACGGAAGATACATAGTTATGTGTGATATAGTTATATTTTTACATATTAAATATATTACAGCAGGAGAGCGGGGCATGCGGTTTACCTGATGTTAAGTGACAATATCAAAGTGTCGCAAATGTCTTTTTCACTTTTCACGTGAGGAGTAAAACAGGATGGGAGAGGAATGATATGTAAAAGTACTACGTATACCCCGCGTTTTCACCCGATACTGTTAGATAACCTATAGCCAACCTCATGAACCTGCCTATTATAATCCTTATTTTTTCTTACTTACTTTACTTACTAACTTACTCACTTAAATTTATAAATGCGAAAGTAACCCTGTCTGCCTTTCTATTCTTCTTTGAAACCTGAAAGGACATACGTTAGCTTTTATTCCAAAAATCCCACGAGAACGGCGTATATACGCTGGTGAAACTGCAAGCGAAGTTGTCCGGGAAGACGAGTGACACTGACTACAATCATTAATTTGGATAAATTCTTCTAAAATATCAAAGGTTTTTAATTTATATCAATACCATCAGCTTCCACTCCGCTTACTTTATATCCCCTTTTTTCAAGACTGCATAGAAAAACACTCCGTATATAAGTCTTTGCATACATCACATTGTAATGAGTATACAGTCAAGAATTTGAATATCCTCAAACTATTGATTCCAATCTTGCAAAAGGCAAATAATGAAATTCATTAGAATGATCGCAACGCAAATGAAACGTGGCATTGCATATGCATACCAGCTGAAAGGAAGTCTGCAAGGAATTATTCATTTTAACTGCACTTACTATAACTTTGATTTGAGTTCCGTTCGCATATGTGAATTATTAGTGGAACAAGTTTTATTACATGCTAAATGATATATTTCATTCAATATCCTATAAAAATATGGTTGGATTTTTCAAATAAATTCTTGAGTAAGCATGTTACAAGTATTTATACTATTATAAATGAATTCGTGTTTTGGTATGTATGTTTGTGTGACCACAAAAACTACCGGACCGATTTCAAAAATTCTATCACCATTGGAAAATTTGAACTTTACTGAATGACATAAGCTATATTATAACATGCTACAGGAGCGAAGCCGCGCGTAATAGCTAGTTTTACATAAAATCAAACTACTTCTTAAAAATAATAAGAGATTTCCATTTCAAGACTCATACAAAATACTTTGACAATTTCAATTCTATAAGTGAAAAATTTCAATCAACTGAAACAAAATCTCTTGGGCTACCATGAGATTAATTAAAGATACATAAACAGGGTTAAAATCACGTTTCCATACTTTATCTTTGTCAACATAATACTCCCAAGTAACACAAACACCTTATAGGGCCTGGCTAATCGCTTAATCAAAATTTATTCCGCACTTTGATTTTAAATTTGGAACGCAACATTTATTAGTGGGGCTCTCGAAGTAACCCTTCGCGGCGCTTCATTATCGTGGATTAAGCTGCGGAATATTTTATCGATCCTATCCAGCCAGTATTCATTTTCAATTAAGCGCCAAGTATTTTATTAAGTTTGAACGTGGAATTGATGAGTTTGGAACTAATATTTACAATAGCGGCGTACGTCGTACCTGACGCGGTTTCAAACGTCGCTTGTTACTAACGTGCTTTTAGATTCAATTTGGAAGTTATAATGAAAATTCTTTTTGGCTAAATTTGCAATAGTTGAAAAGGCATCAGGGCTTTTTGATAACATATTTGTACAATATTGAAAAAAAATCAATTAGTAGAGCAGAAAATAACTACATAAAAATTTTTAGTTATAGTTGCTGAATTCACATTGTTTCAGCATGTACATTTTTCGAAAAACGAATTTATACACAAAATCGAATATACAACATGTACCGAGTAAAATGTTGAAGCTCTATTTCAGAACACACGAACGGATATGAAAGATCGATATTCAATTTAAAACGAGATCCGCAAAACAAGTGGAACAGATAAATTAGATGTTCTTTAACAAAGCATTGTACGTTGAATGCAAGGAGTGACTTCAATTTCCTGAGAACGGCGTAGCTCCCGCGGCGTCAAACGCGAAACTTTTGAAGGCTGAAGCTCGTCATGGAATCCGATGCACCTATGCACCTTTGTACTTGCACGCCCATAAGTAAATAGGCTATCGTTTTGAGGCGATGTGAACGCGCGGGTGGTACGCTGTAAAATCGTCAATAGTCCGAAATACTGAGTTATGAATATTATCATCAAGCGTAGGTTCCGTCGCCTCAAACGAAAACCAAAAACGAAACATGTGATGGTCCGTCATGGAATTGTATGAAGTTATAAATTAAACATATTATATTCTGATTAAAGTACTCATATAATAATCAATATTCTAAAGATATGTCAGCATAAGCTCAACCAACTTCTCTTCTGCTACATAATTTACACATCACAAGTTCAATTCGAAATGGAACCTACATTTTTATTGGATTTAAGAGACTTCGATCTACGTACTTTAATAGAAGACATATCACCCAATATTGAGCTCCTTTATTTTACCATATAAAAATCGTCGTAAAACCGCCCGTCTGCATACGCGGATACTAAACAAATTAATAAAGAATCTACATTTTTTTTTTTATATAACATAACATTTTATTGACATAACAATTTAGATGAAATTATACAATTTTACAATTCTTATCATTATTAAACAATGTATTTTACCGAATCTAACAGCATAGTTGGGCTACCATACACTTATGGTAACTGCACCTAATGCAATTTCCACCAATGCCATGTACTACGACGTCACCAATTAAAACCATAATATAAACAATTGATCAATCGATGTTTGAAGGAGTGCTTTTAATTTTGCCGTATAATAACCGTAAAACCTTTTGGAAAGTTCTTATTTTATTAGACCGCATTATAAACGTCGTGCAACCGTTCGTCTGCGTGCACGTTATACAAATAAATAGAGGAGCTAACAGCGTAGTTGGGGAGTGTACGGTGGCTGCATCTAATGCAATTTCCGCCACAGGTGCGCGCTAATGTGTACGCGTCATTGCATTCATTATCTATTTCTTGAGCACTTAATAAGCTTTAAATATTTATGGAAAATCCTATCTAGCAGCTCTTAAATGAGACTGATTTAAATATTGGATTAGGAAGTTACAGTACAAACTGAATGTGGTGTAAGAGATAGCTTAATTTGTGATATAAAGAATTAAATGCATGCCAATGATAATAGCTAAGATGTTTTCAATAAAAGGTTCCAATACCAACGCATCCTTATCATAACTCAAGCACTAGTCCAAATATCTTTCGGTATAGTACGTTCGAAAAAATATAACAATTTTGATACATCACAAAAAAGGAATATCAAATCTTATTAAGATTTGATATTCTAATAAAATGACAAATAATCGCAAAAATATATAGCTCCCCTAGTTCCGCCCCTGACCAATTTAAAAATATATACAACTATAGTCTATAGATACGATAAAAATATAACAAAATAATTCAGAACACAAGGTATGCACTCACCTGGGCGCGGACCCGATATCCTATTTGTCTGACGAGCTAGACGGGAGCCGAGTAACTTTTCACTTTGCAATCTACATCATGAAGGGCTTTGTCTAATCAATAACTTAATACGTACAGGATTTTGAAGGCAATTTGCAAGTGAGTCTAGTGTGCCGTGAAATGATCTTTTCGCTCGTGTAGATTTGGACAAAGTATGGGAACATCGTTTTTGACATATGTTTTCATTTTATGTTTTCTATATTTTGTGTATTTCTATATCTTATTAAGACAGAATAACGATTAACTGCCCTCAAGCTGGCAAGGCGTTTACAATACTTTGATGTTGTAGATGTTTTTATGGGTTGCCGTCATTCATTTAGCATGACGTATACCGAATCTCTTGCCTACTTTTACATAAAAAAAAAACATAATTTTGTGTGTTCAACATTCACTCGTACCTCAATGAATCCTTTATTCTGTCCTTTTATGTGTGAAGTCGGCCATTTTCAAATCGCGGTTATTACATGCAGCTGTAACCAAAGCAAAAATGCTCCAACTGAGTTTTCGAGGCTCTCATTGTCGGCGCAATAGCTGCCTTCGCGGAACGAAAACTTTTCGAAATACCCTGCTCAGGCCTTTATTAAAACCTACGGAGCATATTGCATAACTGACGGCAATAACTAAGGCGACCTCACTCTGCGAATTCAATATTCAGAGAGAGTCGGAAAGTTTTCTTATTGCGGCGTAAATATAATGAGTGCAGGTGAGCCGGTATTGTCTGCGGGATTTACTGCCGGCCGTTATTCGTAAGACCGAAATTAACTTATGCAGCGAACGCGAGTCTAGTTGCTAGTTTATTTGATTTATGCTGATCAAACGATCTCGACTCGTTAATGGTGAAGCCACATGTCTGGATTCGCAAGAAAAATAACACATAATGACGTCTCAAATTTTTGCACTAAATACTGTAAAATATGGCTTTATAGTCCGTAAAATATAGTTTGATCTCTGTGATAGCTGCCCGTGAAATTACGCCTATGTATGGCAATGTGGGATTATGGGCGGTAGGCCTATCCAGTAATGGACAATGAATAATTGTGAGCATAGAAAACTATCGATATTTCCAATAAAATTTAACGGATTTTCAACGTGGTTTGTTACACATTAAAAAAATAAATTATTTAAACCTGCATTTTGGACACTATTCAGCGGGCAGTCGATAATTGTAATCGAAAAACTTTTTCATCCACAATTTTTATTTGTATTCTGAATGTCAATTATCACAGAAATCAAGCTATATTTTACAAAGTATAGAAATTGAAGTATGCCACATTATAGGCATGCTATTATCAATACTTAGCGTAACCGATCTGTTAAATCATATATTCTATAGATGTTAATGGGAGATCCCACTTTGTTATATAACAACTAGTACATCTACTAAACCGCAGCTGCCACTGACTTCTGTCTGTAATATATATTTTTAATTTTATACCA
Organism: Phoebis sennae; assembly: GCA_001586405.1. NCBI lineage: Eukaryota > Metazoa > Arthropoda > Insecta > Lepidoptera > Pieridae > Phoebis > Phoebis sennae. Next base: position 271,023 of record LQNK01000568.1, on the reverse strand, counting down.
AAAGCCAAGAATCCCAAATAGAATTGAAATAATATGAAATAGGAATGTGTGCGGTAGCATTGCACCGGTTGCTCCGTGCGGGCTGGCATTGTCGCGCCGCGAAACCGCACCAACCACAACGCTTCATTATTTCACGCAATTTTAATAAACTTATATTTTGTAAATAGGTCACTTTTGTAAATAATTTATGCTGGGATAATCCTTTTTATTAAGCTTTTCTATAACGAAAATTTATTTAAAACTATGAATATTTAATGTTTTTATTTGAAGTCCTAACTATAAAGGAACAAGGAAGTGAAATCTTTGTAAAAACATTGACAATTTTATCCTCATCACGATGTCTCCAGCCATATTTCATAATTTGTCTTCTTAATGTAGTCGCGGTATTACAATATCTCCCCATATTTACATTTCCCTACACCGGGAACATCTTCTAAGACTCACAAAACAATATTTAAGGAAGATCGCCGCTCCATAAATCAAAGTGCACCCGAGGTGCGCATATTTCATACTTAATTCTTTCGTGCCAAACCTCAGCCTGTTTATAAGACACCATCTTTTGATATAAGAAACCGTACACCTGATATTTTTAATACGTTTCCAAACAAAGTCTAGACGTTAGCCATATCATAAGAGTGTTTTCACTCACTGTTCCCTAATTACAAAGTCAAAACCTTACGTAAATACGTTCTAGAAACTTCTCTGAATAACTCGTACTTCACCAGAAATACTTCATAATATTTTCTCGTTCAAAACTGAGGAACAAGAAACAAGTTTCCGTTAAAAATACACGAGTTAATTGGAATTTAATTATCATTCACAAAAGTCCTAGAGGCGAGGCCTACACGAAATGATTACGCTTCAATTGATCCAGTTTATAGGAAAATTAATTACTGCTGAGGATCGACTATTATAGTTTCCCTATATTATTGTTGTGAGGGGACCACGAGGAAATTGTGTCCGAACAAGAAAATTAGTGAGCGTAAAACGGGGTGTGAACACGGGTAGAAGACTGAGGAACTTATTTGGTGTCTATTGTCAAGCCAGCATTTATGTGCTACGGTGCTTATGCATAATTGTGCCTTTGTGGTTTTGAAATTCGTTTAGACTATGTTATATTTTTGGTGTCTACTTATATAACGCTGAAAAGTTTGCATCTTTGGTTGATATACTGGAGGAACTTACCTTACTGGTTGGACTTACAAAAAACTATTTTTATGTTAGACTAGCTTTTCGCCCGCGGCTTCGCACGCGTGGGCTACTAATTTCTGTATTCGTATTCAAATGAATGTATTATTATTTTTTGGCTAATAAAATTATTCTTAATTATTCTTCTTCTTATTCTTATTCTTATTTTTAGAGGAGTACAACAAAAGTTTAAAAAAATTACGATCGCAGCACCAGTGATATATGCGCATATCTATAGGTTTTTTAATAATTTTCTATGGAAATAGGTTTGACCAAAATCTCACAGAGCGCGCGCCTCTTTAAAATACAGAAAATAGAAGTCCATGCGAGCCAAGCCGCGGGTAGAGAGTTAGTTATTTTTTGAAGGTTTTTGAGATTCATTGAGTCTTTTAACGTCTTAATCTATACGTTAAGAGTATAAAAAGGCATGTCCGCAACTCATCCAAAATCTCACATTGTCACGTGGTATGACATTTTCACGACTTTAGAAGCGTATATCTCAAAAAATATTTATTTTAGCAGAAAACGCATTTAGAAACTTCGATATCAGTTTTAAATACCTTTCCAATGAAATATCACTCAATGTTGTATTCGCGAATTTATTTTTTTACCCTCCGTTTACATGTATGGAGAGCTACCCCAAAAATATATTTTTTTAAATAAAATGTAGCCTATAAGTTGCACCTAATATTGGTCTATCAGCATATGAAAATTTATAAAAATCTGCCCAGTGGTTATTACGTGATTGACGCACATACAAACAGATAAACAGATAAACAGACAAACAGAAAAAAAATTTATAGCCATGGTTTTGGTATCTATAGAACATACATATTGCATACCAATTACTCTTTTTGAAAAATATTCAATGTACAGAAATGGTTCGGTTACTGTTTTATTATATGTATAGATAGACCATTAATGGAGGACGGCCATGTAACAATATACTACAGGAGCAAAGCCGCGCAAAACAGCTAGTATTTAAGAAATGTTGTTGACTAATTATCCAGATCATCATAACTTTTACTTGAAAAACCCTTCATACAATAATTGAACCGTTTCTTTCTTTATTAGTTTAGAGTGTCAATTTTCTTACAATATTACATGTGCGTAGTCCAAGCTCGTTATAAGATATAAATTTTATTATATTAAAAGAAATTTTACGTTCACAAAGAGCGATCATTTCAACACAATTTACAGAGATTTTAATTTAAATAGAAGGCAAGACGTGAGAAATCTCAGCGGATAAGACCGCTGTATTGCAATATATGGGTGCCAGGGGAGGCTAGTTCAGATTCGCCCAAACAACAGATTTATGGTTTACCTTCAAGAATATTAATCAATTTCCGTAAGCCATATTTATCGGAGATCCCTATCAATTGTTATAGAATATTTTACTTTGATCTATGTTTCTGTTTAAACAGTATATAAATACAAATAAGAAAATTCATTTTCCAAGCTAATATAGTCTTCTATAAGCTCTGACAAAAAAGGTTTAAACTGTACTTATATAATTATAATTTGATTGTGATTATGATCAATACTATGAATAAGATTTGTGTCCCTTGTTATGTTTGTACTTGCACTATTTATAAATGGATATTATGATTATTATTGTGTATCAAATAATTTCTGAGAAACTCTCTGAGCGTATAACAAGTCTAAGTCATTTGATATATCTAGCGTGGGTACAGCTTCAGCTTGTGTGACCTTTAATATACTATTATTACTTTGCGCTCTATGTGTGTGTATCTATTTATAAAATTTATTAGTCTTGCATTATTTAATATGAACAAGTTGTAATTAAATAACTGAAGTTTCATAATGCTTTTTTCAATAATAGTTTGATATCACTTGCAGAATTTGAAAAAAAGAAAATTTAATAAAAGGAAATAAAAAGAAATACGTAATGAAAAGATGATTCTTCAGCAAGGGCGGAAAAATTCACTGTTTTTATTCACCGCGTCATTGACTCTTACCGTTACAAAATGGTACAAATCAAAATAAAAGTATATGGGTAAGAAACCCGTGCCATAGATTGTGGCCCAAAAGAAATTGTGTTGATACGCACCGCTTCTACCACTTTCGCTGATACAAAACGAGTTCATTCTTATGTATCGAAGATTCTCGCTCGATACTGACGAATGTACTCAGCTAAAAGCATTGGCAAGTAAGCGTACACCAATACCTTCAGCATTAGCTCGATCATAATCCTGTGGTGCGACCAAGCCTCTTAATCCGTCACGTAACCGGGAACCTTCGAGAAATCGCGTTACATCAACGAAAAATGTATTAGAGGGGGATCTTCCCGTCGGACAAACTTTGCTAATACCACCCCCTAACATAATCGCAGAGCCTTTTACGATACGAATTTATGAGGATGGTCTCGATTTCTCCTGTATTTATGGCACAACGTGGCTGCGTGCGGAGCTCGCGTACTTAATTATGAGATTTAAAAACTGCTATAAATATCCTGCATAATTGTACCATCGTCAAATTCATAAGCGCCGTCTCAAAAAGAAGACATCTTATTTTTGTCATTTTAATATCGTATACGTATATTATGTTCAAAGTAAATTGTTGGCAAATCCTTTCAACTCCCGTATTACGAGGCACCTAAACCGTACTCTATTTTACTTTCTTACACCAGCTACAAACAATAATCATAAATACATTACGCCCGATTGGGTATGTGAGCCAGTTCGTAAACAACGCACCTCGCTGCCAGGATCTCGCTAAAAACAAAATATATCAAGATATTATATCCCTTCCGTTTATTTGTTTAAGATTGAATTTGCCCTGCTTGGATTCGCAGATGATCACATTTCTACGTCACCGAATGTACTTACAGTTTTTTATTGCCTATCTAACTTTGATGGACTCAAATATACACTGATTTAACTACTTAGTGGAAATAAGATACTGTATTTCAAAGAAAATTTCGTAAAGCTTTGGAATAAATAGTAAAAGCATACAAAAAACAAACACACACAAAATTATTATAATTGAATAAAGTAAATAAGAACAATCTTTTTCTACGGAAAACGGTTTAACACCAATTATAATAAAGTAGATGTTATTTTAATTAAAATAAAGACAAATTTTAGCTTGAGCTATAAAACTAAAATAGGCAGAGTACTTCAAGATATTTACCAAAAACCGTCGACTCGATTACACAGCCTGTACGAGCTTTTATTTATTAGCCCCCGCAAACGTTACTAATTGGTGCAAATTTTACAAATTTTCCTTACATCCGACGTCTAGGAGTGGCAGCCCCTCCATAAATACTGAATAAGCAGAAACTGTATTACTTCGTCGAACCCTTTTCACTTGGCGAATTAGTAAAAAGCCGGGGAGTAAAATGTTAAGTAAAACGCTCACCTGCCCGTGCGTTTGACAGTCCAAGTGATTACATGCAGCCTTTGTTTGCATTTGATTCGGCGTAATTTGAGATGTGACGTTCCTCGACGCGTGAACGATTGCGGTTTTGATTCTTTTCCCAAAAGACAAACTTTTAATCCGTTTAATGTGTTAGAGAATACGCCATTGCTAGAATAAATTAAGTAAATATTGAAAGCCCAGAGAAAATTACATATTGTGAATTTTATAAACCTATACTCGTTTTAAGACGAGTGATTTATTGTAGTTTTGTTTTTATTTAAACAATATTCGAAAATGAAATATATGACTTGATAAAATAATAAGTAGAACACATTACTAGAAATTTAATTTGAGTTTGATAAACTTTTAAGTAGGTAATTATTCACTTACGTCGTAAAAAGTTTACGTTGAACGCTTGTGTCTTCGCTCTAAATTCGCATCGAACTAAGTCTGCTATTTTAGTCAATCTTGAGCTTCATTTACATTCCGAATAAAAACAGAAATTGGCACCCATATAGATCTCAATTCTTTTGTTATTGAAGTAGAATAACGCTTTAACATTATACTTGGCTTTATAGCTTGACATGATTTGACACATCCAATCTTTTCAATGGGATTATTTAATACGCTCCCACGTTAATCTTCTTAGGTATCTATATTGTTTACTAGCGACCCGCCCCGGCTTCGCACAGGTGCAATGCTGATACTAAATATACTACAGAAAAACTGTGAACGTTGTATATACAAATTAGTACTTTTTGATAAATCTCATAGGGTTCAGCCTGCGTTTGTAATGTAAGCGGAAAAAATATAATTAACGACATCACATTAGAAACCTCAAAAATAACAGTATTTCTCCACTATTTAATAGATGTTATTATACATATAAACCTTCCTCTTGAATTACTCTATCTATTAAAAAATTTTTAAGCATGTTTTTATTAAGCATACTAAGGGACATAGGGACAGAGAACGCGACTTTGTTTTATACTATGTGGTGGTACAAATTAAAAACCTAAAAGTGTCTAATGGTAGAGCAAGGTTCCCGATGGAACTCTTGATCCATTAACCTTACACCAAAAATGATCACGCGTAATTAAAAATGCCACACGCTCAAGGGTTCTCATTAGCAAAAAGTTAATAAACAGACACTCGAGTGACAAGCGCCGTGCAGCCAACGTGAAATATGTTTAATTTGCATATGGTATGCCTAGCCGCTGAGGTGGGTTAGTTTTCCGTTTAATTAGACGAGAAGGTATGACTAAAGGAATGGAAATTTTAAGTTAAACAAAATTATATCACAACTATCGATATCAACGAACAAACAAATTATTATTTATAAAAAAAAAATTATAATAATTTTTCCAGTCGCTAGCAACATACGTTATCATTATACGTCATGTAAATTTTGATTAATTTAAAATCATTGAATAAAATAATATACTCTTCAGCCTCTAGCTCCCACTTCTTTTCCATCAATTTTACAAGCCCAGTTTTTATAAGATTAAAGGATTCATTCATCGTAAATGTTTAAACAACATTGATTAATCCAATTCATCCGTTCATCTAAACACAAATTCACCTGAAACTCACGTAGCTCTCCACCCAACAACTTATTAAGGTCATTCCACACAAGCTGAACCTGACCATCGATCTATCAAATTAGTCGCGTGTAGTGCCCCTTAGAGGCAGGGCACGAGCATCGCTAACAAAGCCAATCAGCATGTCTATAAGGGATCATCTGTCATTATGACATCGATTTCCTATCTACGTGTCAAGATGGCCGTGTGTCAGTAATGTAGATATGACACACAAATGTGTAAATTGATTGAATGAAATGACTTCATTTGACTCCTCTAATCATATAAGAGGAAAACTGTGTTTGTTTGTTTGTAATAATATTAGTAGCTTATAGACTCTATGAATACAGTTTAGCACAATAGCGTGGCTATGTATTCTTCACAAAATTACGATGGATTTAAATGATTTATTTATTATTACCCTCTCAAGGTTATACTGTTAGAAAAACGTTTGATTTAAAATAAATTTATCACACATATAAAATGTTTATGAATTGCCTAAACCCTCTTCACGAGCTCGTTCTAACCCACCTACGAACAAAGTACGCTAACGAATCGTATTAATTACGTGGCTAATTTATGTCAGTATTCGTACAAAGCTAACTTTTATCCACGTCTCGGTAATTCTCACATTTGACGACAAGACGCACGCCTCGCTACGTGACTAATAAGACGCTCTGTGGCCGCTCGTTGCCAAACGCGGCGCAATTAACGTCGCGCCGTACATCCGTCTGGAGGGTGCATTATAGTTACATGATAAGTGTGCTCATTATTGCTCTTATCAAATGCATACATATTTCTATAATCAATTAATTAAGGTCTTTTCGAGAAGTGAAATAAGCCCACGCCATATCACACGTTCGCTGTGGACCAATCTCATAATATCACATGATTATTATAGATTATTAAATTTATTCGAAATACTTTCTTATCTGTACCGCTGCCATTCCCTCTCGTTTCCCTTCTATCACAAAAAATATTCACTTATTTATACTTATTAGTAATTTATTCGCTAAAATACGTAAGAAAACCAAATAATATTAAATTAACATTAATTTTTAGATCGTTACAAAAATTGGAATTACAATGAATTTTTATAATAAAAAATAATTTAAATTACAATCACATAATTATAATTTAATTTAAAATAAAGTTATAAAAATAACATCCAAATTAAGATTCGACCTTACTTAAACCAATTTTCACAAACAACTATTTCACACTGAAAAATATCTAGTAAAATTGTCTAAACTATATCGATCAACATTAATTCGTATGTAAATCTGCAATTTATGCACCTCTTAACTGCTACAGTAAAGCACAATTATTTTTCATTAAGCTTATCATTACGCAGAAGGAAGCGACGCCTAATGAATCCGCTGACGTCGAGTGCCATAATGGTTTCCTCTCGAGGCCTTTGTCAAGTCAACTTTGCAACTCTTAAGACGTAACTACAAGTGACGTAGAGTGTGTGCTGCCCGCAAGCGTTATCTGCTAAATATAGCATTACCAAATATAGTAAGAGTAAGTTGCAAGATGAGACGAAAGGATGGAAACTAATGTGTAATTTTTAAATCAGCGAATTATGCATGTGCATTGATCTATAATTAAAGAGCAATTTCAGTCTGTCTTATCACCAACTTGTACTTAAATCAAAACTGTTCCTAGTATTTAACAACGACTTATACGCGAATAGGGGACATAAAATAATTTATTTATTTATTTTGCCTTACGCGTTATCCCATCATCCTTGATCCTTCCACTATCACACGTTAATTCCTGTCAACGCTTCCAAAATATAAAGCCGTTTTTAATATTCTATTTGCCATAATATATCCGTAATATAATAGTTGGGCTTTGATTGTTTAAATATATGCAAATATAACTCGTTCCTACCTATCATATATCTTTCTAAGTATATGTTGTGCCAACACCAACGCGATTTAAAAGAACCCTTAAGGCCCGTCTAATTCTCGCAAACAAACACCGGCTGTCATTATAGCTATCTCGAAGACTTCTTCAGCTTTCATTTAGTCGCATGCAAAGACACGTTGCTGATTAAACACGCCTTTATTTGTATAAGGCGTAATTAAAGATACGACTACGTTTGCGTCTCAAAAGAAGCTGTATTTATTAATTTGACAGTCAATATTTGCTTCTAATAAATTTACGTGAAAACTTATTAGACATCCTTTGATACTTCACTAGGGTACTCTTGATGTTACGTAATTAAGTGACAGTTTATGAAGGAATTAATATGTAAGCTACTTTGTGTTAATATAGAAATGTATACTTGAAATAACGTAGGATAGAATATAAATGATATGACTGTAGATTGACTGATACGAAATAACAGGTGAAGTCATTTTAAAAATATGATTTATAATTAATAATTCGGTCCCTATAAAATTAATAAAAAGCGTTTATTTCTCCTATTATACACCAAAAATGAGACAAAAAATATTTATGACATAAATGTTAAGCTTCAATTGTACAAGAGCGACTATGATTGAACTAATTTCGTAATCCTTCTTTCGTAAAGAATCATGTTTTCTTTAATAAAAAATGAATTGTACAAAAGTTAAAGTATAACGTTTTATTTCAAAATAAATTAAATCCTCACGTCATGTATTTGACGAATAAATAATCAAATTTAACGGCTGTTGATTCGACGCCACCTTTACGCAAATATATCACGATTCCCGTCTGCGCCTTATTATAAGAATGAGAAAATATTTGAGGCCTATTCCTTGATACCGTTCATCTGATAATGTGCCCTGCCAATTTCCTCGTGTTCATACACACGCCTTCGAATAACATTTAGGGTGAAAATATTGGGCATAACTAATTTATTCGCTCTTATTCCGCAGCCAAAGTGTAGGAAAATGAAGGTGCGTGCACAATATATTTTAATAACGCACTCTCGGGAGAATCGCCCCGTACGTAGATGCGAAGTTGGATACGCGTTTTTACTTTTCCACGCGTTACCTCTCTAATTTATAAAGGAAATTTTTAATGTAAATATATTTAACAAGTTCCATGCTCATTGTACCAATTTACGGATGAAGACTGTTAAGGGAATATCAGTGTGTTAATAAACATATTTTTGAGTTAAATTCCCGAGTACTATTTATGTTTAAGGCCCTCCTTTTTGTTCTTTGTAAAGAGTTGTCATCTCACCTTTTCCTATTATTTCCGTTTAAAAGGAATATGACGGTTCCCAATACGGCGGTATCGGCTGTGGTGACGCGCCCGCAGATTGGATCAAGTTAATTTCGCTCCACAAACAAATTGACAAAGTTTAGAGCGGGGCATATTTCTTCGCGGGCGCCGCCACCCCGCGCCCCACTGACAGATTCCCGCATAGCGGAAATTAAATTTCACATCCGAACAAGAGCGAGACACTCGCCGCGACAAACGCGTGTCGCGCGACATGTTGCGGTGGCGGGCGACATGTTGCGGTGCCGTGCGGCTGGTTGGAGCACCGTGCGGCATGTTGGAGCATATTGTGACATGTTGGAGCATCACATCGCACGTTGAATTGATGAGCTGTCGGCGAGCACAGATATTGATAGCATGATCTCATCAAATCAAAACTCATGTGGGAAAATTCGGTATTACAACTAAAATAAAAGTAAATTAATGGTTAATTAGTAAATTAGTCTATTCGAGTGATTCTTCAGTGAATTACACTGGAAAATCTACTCTAGCATACTCGGAACCATTTACATTTATCCTTCGGTCAATTATTAATATCATAAATCTATACCTTCACATTAGTAAGAACACGTGTAAACTAAGACCGCGGCAAAACTAATCCGGGTGAGCTCTATCAAAATTGCAATTAAAAGCCCATTTACGACAACCCGAGACCTGGGGTCACCTCGAGAAGGACGCACGAATTAGCCATTAGCGGCGCTTCGGACCTTGTTTACACCACGCTTGGCCTAATGACGACCTTTGCTCTTCCCTTCGTTAAGGCGAGCGAAAACCTCACACTAAAAGGCACCGTCCCCGTGGAGACGTGAGAAATAAAGCCATGGAATACTGTAGCGGGAAAAGGACAAAGGCCGATAGCTTTCGGATTAATACCCATGTACAGGGACGTTAAAAGGCTAGCCAACTCGGTGAGTGCAGGGTTAACAACGTTATTATGGGATCAGCCGGACCAACCGCCGCTGTAAAAGTGTTAATCATGTTTTGAGACATTTATTTTTAATCCCTAGCTAAAATACTTCAGAAACGTATGTCCATATATACATAACTAATTAAGAACTAGCAAAGCTAAAATTCCTAAAACAAGCCCAGCTTCCCACATATCTATTATATTGTATATAAAATCATGAATCTATCGATATATGTAAAAAAAAACGTTTTAAAATCTGTTGAATAGTTTAAAACATTTAAGTACATAATAAAGGCAGACAGCGATAAAAAGTATTACATTCATACATTCATTCATATTAGATGTGAAAATAAGCATGTCACAAAATATAATACATTATTGCAAACGATACTGAAAAAGCAAATGTTATTTTTATATCAAACCAGAATACATTATTGAGAATCTGGTCCATGAATTAATAAGTTAAGATTGTGGTGGATGATAAAAGCAAACATATAAAGGAATAATAGAATAATAGATTTGCGAAGCTAGTGCATAGTCTGAGTGCAGACGTAGACGACATGAGTTTGAATCCTCGAATATTCTAATGTATCTATTGATAGAAATTATTTGTTCAAATCAAATTTAAAACAATAATATGATATTTTAGTGATTTATGATTTATATACTTCATACAATAATTCAAGATTACGTACGTAATCAGCTGATCTAATAACCCTTCATTAACTTACAAGTGTAATTCAATGAGGTATAGAACAGGAATGATCAAGAGATCAATTTTCTTATTCTAATATCGTCAGAACATTTAAAAAATGCAGTAACTTTTATAATATTAATACGATTACGTGAAAGTTTCAGTATGAGGGAGAAAATTATTCAATACAGGTTGAGATTAAATTAGTTTCATTATATAATTAACAAATTCATAAACGCACCACGTGCAAACGAAACTATAAATCCTAGCATTAGGTAAGAGCCTTCATTACTTAAGTCCGTAAAACCCTTATCCCATAACGTTAATAACACAATTACTATAAATCTATCATCGCTGAGCAAACACGGTCCGAATCTCAGCCTAAGCTAATACATTTTGTCCACACCCGTATTCATACTTAACGACTAGGGTAGTATTTGCTAAGCACACACGACGCGCCCGCACGCAATATAGCAAGACGAGGTCGGCCCGGGGCCTCCAACCCGAGAGGACAGTAATTACGGTAGGCAAATTAAGCAGTAAGGGCCGCTACCATGTCCATCTTTGTACGTTCGTTCGGTTTATTTTACGTTATTCCGTCTTATTACAATGTAGCCGGCCTCCCCTGCGGCGCGCTTCCAAACCGATTTCGGCATCAGAGTTTCATTACGGTCTGTCGAAAACAATCCACTCTAAATATCTATTCTTGGGTGCACGCTCTGTGGAATTACATTAGTCTGAGGTGGCGAAGGCTCGACTCAATTTGTTTGGTAATAACGCTATATCAGGTTGGTTATAACAAATGAGCTATTGTCAGAGTAAACCGTGCTCTAAATGGTTCCTTGCCGTCTGCGATATTTAGTATTCCGACAATAGATAGTGCATTTGCGAGCAGATTTATGACTGTGAAATATTTGTTTACTGTTTTAAATTATGGTTTTATTGTGATAATTAACTAATTAAATTTCCCTGTTTCAATTTTTACGAAATGACTAAACGAAATAACGAAAATTTAGCAGAGAATTAATGCTATCTTGTAGATACTATCATCTGTACATAATAGACATATAGCCATATTACTAATGCACCCACAAGGATCTCGAAATCTCCAAAGAATATCGGTAAAGATTTCCACTACGCCAACACTATTACGAGGCAGCGTCTTTAAAAGTTTTAAAGCTCTCCAAAAGGACGATTCAACTCCTAACACCCCACGCGGGGAACACTTTAGCACGCGATCTCTAGAGATTTCTAGCAAATATAATTTGTCCATTAAAAAATACAAGTGACCAGTGGGGATGGCCACAAACGTCTCGTTAGTGACCGTACGTGCCGCCCGTCACACACTTCAACCATCGGCCCTTCGTAAATAATGAGAGGGTACTGAGAAATGAACTAAGAAACGGATAAGGTAGCTATTGTTTGGTCATTTGAGGATTCGTTTTATGATTTTCAAAAAAATAATTCTTAAATAAACAATCTAAAGTTATAAATTACAATTTACAAATTAAATGTTATTGCATAAATGAACTATGTTAACGCTATGAACAGCAAAGTTACATATCTGAAATTTCTTAAGAATTTTAAAGATATTTTCGATTTTAAAATATTCCTTCTAAGAAATCAATTCTTGGACGACTGAGTTTAAGCTCATTAAGCATAACGAATATTCTATAATTTATTTAATTCTAGTAAGATTAACTTCTACGAAAACATACTAGTACATTCTACATAGCTTTCAACTCAAATAATTATATTATAACACGTCACATCCAAACATCACATGAGTCCCCTGAGTACGAAGGGTACCGTGGCCTTTAGACTAAAGGCTGAATGCCTCTCAGATTGCCTCTGACCTCCGCGTATAGCTGGTTGGACAAACAAGGAGTGAAGCAAGGAATGGATTTTCCTTGGGTCTACGGATGTGTTACGGCTAATATACGATATTTTGTAATATATTGAAAGGCCGGGGAATGGATTCAATATTTTATATGAAATTAACAATTTTTTTTTAAATTTATTTATGAGAAATTGATGTTAGTCCCTGTCTCACATGTAAATTCTTTCTAACTCTACCTTGATTAGATGCAACTATTATCAATACTTCTGTATACCTCTGAAATTGTTTTTAAATCTACGTCTATATAGCCCTTAAGTTTCTTTTAATTTATTTGTTGACTTGTAAAATAGTGGACGTTGTTATGTTAATAGTGTAAAATAAATACAATTTTATTCGTTAAGTCATTTAATTTGTTAAATACATGTTATACGTCTCGTGCTCCCTTATTTATTCTGCGTAACATTCTATTTAATTAGGAAATAATCAACTTGTAGTATTTAAGTACGTGGTTCAAGATGATACTAACGTAGAGAAGAAAATAACATTCTGGACATTTTCACGCTAGCCGCAACATCGATGTATATGCAACAAATATGCGACATGCTGACGTTAGGGATCTTAATAGACTTGCCCCAAGATTATTATATCTCGTAGATTTATCGGAACCAATTCACAATGCCTTGCTAATTGCGTCTCGATTGAGTTTACAGGACTTAGAAAGGTATTGTAGCATTCATTCGGGTTCGATTTATTCGGTGTTATTTTATTCGATATAACTACTTAAGGTTCCTGACTAGATATAAAAGAAAATTATATGTTTCGTATTAAAGATGATATAATGAGGAAATGAACTATGAAAATCATGAAATATAAGTTTACCTTTCGCTGCAATCAGATTTAAATGCCGTTGCTTGGCGCGCCAACTCTTTTATTATACTTTTTTCACCTATTCTTGTATTCAAACTTTACTTGTTTCCTAAAATATGGAAATACACCGTCAATCACAAACCTAGCCATAAAGCCATTAATAAAATTAATCAAAGATCGAACGTCAAAACGTAACAGAGGCTATTTACATGAATTAGCCGACATTTATGCCTCCGCCGAGACAAACCACAGCGCCACCTGGCGGCAGAATTATACGCTCGTTACCCGCTCCACCGCTTCTGCTCTCTTTGATAGCTTTTGCCTTACGTTTTATTGAATTGCTAAACTGATTAAGGAGTGTTGAGGCGGACAGGTGAGTGATGTGGTTCGTAGTTGGTGGATGTGGGCGTCGAATTGTGCTACAGAGATGGTAGCAAATATAAGCGTGAAATGATAAAAGGAACGTCTTAGTAATAAGAGAATTATACAAATCACTTGTAAACATATAACATTCCATAATTTATCAAAGGATAGAGAAATATATGGTATATTACAATAATTATGTTAAAGATTTTCAAAATCACTAAGTCACGTCTTTTAATGCCCTATAAAAGGTACACTTTACACTATCACTGTATTATATGTTGAATTCACGGTAAAAGCATTATTTTATATATGTTATGTATAGATTAGTTTTTCTTTTTTTATTAGCACTAAAATCATTTATCGAATTAGATAAATAAAAATAAAATATTGAAATTATATCTATGCAACTATAACATTGTGTCATGTGTGATAAGCCTTGTCTTCGTTCCAAATCCATCAACAATGAAATCACAAAATTTTAGTATCTTAATAATAATAAAGACACAATGATACCCAAATATTTCATACAAGGACCCTTTTATCTAGTTCGATATAAAAAGTGAATCGGCGTCACTTCACCCCCGTCCTTGGCCGGCGCCGTTTGTCTCAAGCGCACCTAGGCCGGATTTATAGCAGAGTTTTGTGAACTCTTAACGTTACGTGATCTGCTTCCGAATCCAATTTATATCCTCCATGGGAGTTCTATTCTTTACGATATCTGTTGGAAGTATTGATTGAATTATAATTTAATGCCTATATTTCAAATGCAGTTTTGAGAGTAAATCTTCTAGATTAAATTCCTAATGGAAACGACTTGGAAACATACTGACACTGAGTTGTCCCTAACTTAGTTATTACATTACAAAAGTGTTCAGTTTGAAATTGGTTCAGTAGTTTTGAAGAACATTATAAACATACATCCATAAAATCAAATATATACCATAAGTATAAATTAAAATATTATATTTTATTTATTTATTTTTATTCTAATTGTACATATAGGAAACGATAAACATAACAACATTGTAAAAAAAAACGAAAAGTACAAAAGGCGGTTTTATTGCCTAGAGCAATCTCTACCAGACCTTTAAGTAGATACACATTCTACCCCAAATTTTGAAATGGTATGAAAAAAAATATTTTTTAAATACTACTCGATATATCTAGCTCATAGTAGGTGCTCACCGAATAATACATACTAAAACTTCATTTAATTTCATTATTCATGAAAAGTAACGCATGAACAGCTCTAGAAGTTAGCGCATGCCAATCAAAACATTGTCTGATAAAACATGAAAATCAAATTGAATGGAAATCGACTGACCCCGCGAGGGTCCGTCTGGTCCTAACAAAATAAATCCTAAATAATTAGCATCCGATGCCCGTAATACGTTTGTGAAGCGATATTATGTTTGATTAGTTTGAACTATATATATATGTGTTTTATGAGATAATATGGATAAAATATTATCTGAAAAATCAGTTTGTAGTTTACCTGTGTATTGCGTTAGCTGCTGATCTATTGTCAAAAAGAAAATATTGGCGATTATAGACACTAATGGACGTAGAGGTAAACATGAAAAACATGCTGTAAAATACGTTTTTCTTTTTTACGTAAAATCATCGCAATAATAAATAGGACTATAAAATTCTATTTATAACTAATTTCAGTTTATTTCTAAGGTTCAATTGCGGTTTACACTATGCGCCTACTACGTAATAGACGCACACCGTCTACGAAATATCTGTTTTATATTAAGTTCTAAGCATATGTTAAGAGCCATACACTATTAATAACATAATATTTCTTCAAAGAAAACAACACAAATTTTGATTGCAATATCAGCCTTCAAAAATTGCATAATTTCGTTTAATTATAACGTGTACAATATTAGGTGAGAATATAAAAATAATGACTTATGTCGAAGAACGTCAGAATCGGGCGCCGTATCGGCCCCCGGTCACCCGATGGGCATTTAGCATTATTATTTATTGACTCTCAACCCCCAATTCACTTTTCACATCCCCTCGTCTCGGCGAGGTAAACAAATCGGAAGAAGTAATTATTAAGAATACAGTAAATAGAGGGCTTCGGACTTTATTAGACATATTGTGCAATTCTAAAGAAAGTCGCTAGTCTTGAATCTTTAATTAGGGTTAGAAATTTTGGATTTGAAATGAAGGTTTAATAACTTAATGTTACCCAAAATAAGTATATTCGTTGCTGAGAATTTGACTAGGGGTGTATGAACTGCACATTTACAAAGCAACAAAGTATTATTATTATATCTATTACAAAACCTACAAATATCCATATATGCGACTATTTGAAATTTATTTGAATACCGCGTTGATTGAGTTACACATTAGATCCTTTAAGAATATTTAGAAAAAAGTTCTTTTTTTCATAAAAAGGCCCTTCAAACCTTATATTTTTTAATAACAACAAATAAATTGAATTGAAAGAATTTAAACAACAGAACATGCGACGACATGGCTTTCATCGAACTTGTTTACAATTACACTTGCAACTGATTCATCTACATTGGCTGTACGAAAATATCGGAAATCGAAGGATTGCTAGTTTTGTTATTTCGCACGGGAGAGCCTTTTGTTGCTTGAATTCGCGTTAAATGGGAGGGAAGTTAGTACAGGGAGTTCAATCGGCCGAATGGAGCAATCTTTGTTTCTTAGGTTATCTGTCGTTATTTGATACCCAGATCAGTATTGATACGTTCTGATTTTATCTGTGAATGTTTGACGTGCGAAGGGCTGTAGGGGTCAGGTTATGCTGGTGGAGAATGCTTCGGAACGCGTCCACCCCAGCTCGCTCACGTATAAATCAGAATCTAATACGGTAAGACAAGATAGCTAGTTTTTTCCGTGTTATTGAGCCTTTTTTCGATCGCGTCGAAATGTGACGCTCTTTTTTATGTTGAACAAAAATTTAAGTTCTAATATTTCAGTTAAATTTGAACGACGCTATAGCATGTGAATTGTGTGTGTACATGATCACTTTGTATAAATAGATTCAGTGGTAATTAACCTACCAAAATTGTCAAGCCTGAAAAAATTGCATCATTAAACTCTTACAAGTACATAGATAGACATAGCGCTATTATCAAACGTTATATACAAAGACCACGTGTTTAATCTAGCCGTAGCCGCGTCAAAGTGATGCCGCAGTAATTCGGGCAGCGAGTCAGGAGCGCGGCACTAACGCGCGGAGCCGCCGGATATGAGATAGTTTGTGAGTGCGCTTTATGACACACTCGTTCAGCTTATGAATGGACCGTGGGTGAGATATACTGTTTAATACGTTATTAAGATATAGGTACTAAAGTCAATGTTCACCTACACCTATTTTTGAATAAAAACCAAAACATGTTATACAT
The DNA here is from genome assembly GCA_001586405.1 of Phoebis sennae. Taxonomy (NCBI): domain Eukaryota; kingdom Metazoa; phylum Arthropoda; class Insecta; order Lepidoptera; family Pieridae; genus Phoebis; species Phoebis sennae. The sequence continues at coordinate 253,586 of LQNK01000568.1, read as the reverse complement.
TAGTAATGCCAGATTCTGTGGTATCAAATCTATCAAATTTGTCGAGCTATAAAAACAACTTAAAATCTTGTAGACATCTTGTAGACAGAAAAAGATCTATTAAAAAAATTAAGTACACAGAACATGCGTTTAATCTGCCTATTTTGTCCTCACTAAAACTCTTAATTCAGTGGTTACTTAACGACCTAATTATATTAATCTACAAAAACCTTCTCTAAAGGCTCACAGGTACATAGAAATGGCCCTAGTATCAAACATGTATGCTGTACGTTACAAAGACCACGTGTTCAATCTAGCCGTAGCCGCGTCAAAGTGATGCCGCAGTAATTCGGGCAGCGAGTCAGGAGCGCGGCACTAATGCGCGGAGCCGCCGGATATGAGATAGTTTGTGAGTGCGCTTTATGACACACTCGTTCAGCTAATGAACGGACCGAGTGTGAAATTCACTGTTTAATACGCGTATAACGTATGGTAAAATTCTAATATTAAACATGCATACAAGGTGATAACAAAAACATCTCTTTCATATAATCTATGTAATGAATGTTGTTCAAATTTCAGGCAAAATCATTAAATCCGAGTAGTTTAGACACAGATACATTTGAAGTCATATAAGCCGATAGAGGCATATATAATTATTCCGTCAGTCCCACCTGGCGTAGTAATTTTTTGGTTTTTTAAAGCCACTCTAAGATATAATAATTAATAATTGCACGAGTTTAAAAATTGATTTTTATAACTTGCAGTTCTCGAAAAATAGGTCAAGACGCGCTAGGGGCTAACATTATAAAAGTTTACATAATAAAGACATATATTTTTTTTAACTTTTTTTATGAATTGTATATCGCCTCATGTGACCACCAACTATACGTACATATGTATTTTAGCATCAACTATAGATACACTTAAACATCAAACTACCACAAATAATTATTAGTACTCGTAATGAAACCATAATACGTAAGAATCACCCGTTCTTGCCAGATTAACCCATGTTAATCTACGAACGGACGAAATCTCATAAGTGTGATGCATGAGCGAATTTGCATGGGCGATATTACATAGTGCGGCCTTATTTCATGCTCCACGGCACATCTTATAGCCGGAGGTCGGTAATTACAATTACTAATGCTTGTGCGCTCAAAGTTGTTTTTACTGTGGTTGAATATTAAATCCGTTTCAGACTGTTTTTCGTTGCTTTTTGAGGAATGTAAGGGGTAATTTAACAGTTTCATACTCACTTCTTTCAGGACCAATAATTACTTTTTTAATTACGTATAGTTACGTAAAATCTTCTTATAGTCAACACCATTTGTTACCTCCAAGTGTTGTTTCAATTTTCTACAACTTATGACTAAACATCTCGGTTTTCAGGCAAATCTAAATTGACTATATTTAATGTACATTTACTTATAACATTATCATGTACTTAATATTTAGATCGATTACTGAATTGACAGATTACTCTGTATAATTTCCTGTTCAATAATTATCAATGCAACAGCTACAAACCCCATAAAATAAGATAAATATGCCTTTAAATTAATTACTCCCATAATAGCATTAACGTAATCGAATAGTTGTTTACACGGTGTCACCGATAGCAATTAAAATTGTTTGGAAGACAATAAATCATTGGAGAAAGTGAAACATCACGGCGCTGGGTGCATACCTTGCAATAAATTTTCCAATTACTAAGAGAATTTGGAGCCAGGGGAGCTTGTAGAAATTAAATTAATTACTTTTGGGTAATCGTTGTAATGTGTACGTAATCTATTAGAATCTTTGGACGGCCTATGGCTTAAATAAGGCAAATGTACTCGGTTTTGAATCCATTTATCTAAAGCCAGAAGCTAAATTGATGTCAAGAAAATAAAAATCATTTAAAAAAAAATAAAGGTTAATTACCTTACTGAACTTACGAATACTTTTATAATGTAAGAAACTATTAATCAAACATTTAAAAAGTAAAGATGAAATCAACAACACATGCATAGATATAGGTATTATAACAATTTTATCAATATAGATATTTTTACAAAATGTATGTTATTCTATAAATGCATTCTGCCTATAAAACTACACCGATGTTCACAGTACTAACTTTATTTTTAACATAAACAATTTTAAGACTTATTTCTTCATAAAGTGTTCCTAAAGTCCTTCCAAAATTTGTTAGACATTATATTGTATCGCCCAAAAAAGCCTCAAAGCCTCACAAAAATTAATTAATTTCAATACGTCATTAGTATTGTGTACACAAAAGCGCACTTAATGTTAATTTGCCGATACGCCATCCGTCATCTGCGACACGTCTTGTAATCGTAAGGGTTAAATTATTGTGAGTTCATGACTGGCTATTTTTGAACCCTGCAAGCAATGCTTCATTAAAATAAGTCTCGTGTAGGAATGTTAATTTGTAAGGAGTTTTTGGATAGTTCAATGAAAGGGAGTAATGATGTTCGAATGACATTTATGAGTGTACAAGACATTTCATGATCTATAGAAGTATTTTAAAGAAAGAGTATAAAATTAGTTTTTCGAAAATGTTAGAGAAATGCATTGGATTACGTGTATCTTCAATCATTTCCTAAAAACATAGGCAGAATATTTAAAAAAATATACACAAATACACAACGTTGCCTTAAAGTACTACGTAAAAATCACTCAAAAATAAATTCGACAGTTTGAAGAAAAAACCGACATTCCATTTTTAAATTTCACATTGATTTTTCACCTACCGTCGATGCTTCGACACGTAAGCAAGCGTCGCTTACATTACTGAATTAGAGTTAGAAAACAAAGGTAGGCGATAATTGGATGTGGCCGTTTCGAATGCACACGAGACGAGACTTAATTGAGGTTTCGGAGGCTAATTCCACCTCCGATCAGTCTTGCCTCCCCAGACCTCTGAAGGGCTTCTGGCGGTTGCTACAATAATAGCGCCGAGGTTAAGTAAGAGGTGTTTTGTTTCCAACTATCATCCTAGATTAATTTATAATGTGTTTGGACGAGTTGCCAATGAAGCAAAGTTATAGGTAAAAAGCAAACATCCTACTAATATTATAAATGCGAAAGTTTTTGACGATGTATGTATGTGTGTTTGTTACTCTTTTACGCAAAAACTACAGAACCGATTATGATGAAACTTGGTATACATATAGGTCACGGTTCAGAATAACATAAAGGCTACTTTTAATCCCGGAATTGCTGCAAGATCAGAAGTTACACGGGTGAAACATGAAATAAAGCTAAGAAATATTTATGTCTTACTTCTATTTGATTGTCTAAGAGCTATTTTAGCTCATGTAATTAAAGCAGTAGCAAGCATTCATAAATCAATTCACTTCAAATTTTTTCCACTACTTAACCCTCCAGAACACAAGACTTCTATTTTTCCCAAAAAGTCTAAAAGGCTATTTTTACTAAGCGCTACAAAACTTGTATCACCTCTCATACCTACCTTTCATGTACAAATACTTATGAACAGAAATATAGTTCCCAAAAGTGAAATATAAAGCTGTATTTAAGAATCGGCTCACGTCCCACGTAACAAAAAGTAACAACTAAATATTTGAGACGGCCGATAGAGGTCGGGTAACAAAAACTGGGGCTGGCCCGGGGCCGACACCCGTAGATATGATAATCCCGTATGTAAAATAGTGGAATTTAAGGCCTCTCCATGTGAAGAATTGTGTTCGTTTCGTAGGCAAATTATTCTAATGCGGCCCTTTTATTCGAAGCACACTTCGTGTACGGGTCTATTCCGACACTCATTTGTATTTCAATAAAACACTAACCCTATCTAAATATTGCCTATCGTAGGCATGACTGGGTACATTAAACTAGTAGATTATTTTAGGCTAATTTATAATCACGTATACATGTTAATTTACTTCCTCTGAATAGAATAATTTAAGTATTGAATTAAAGACTTTTCTACACTATTTCCACTATTTATTTTAATTAAATAAGGTTTTTAAAATAAATAGTGGAAATAGTGTAAAAAAGTCTTTAATTCAATACTTAAAATGCATTTCCACCAAGAAGTCACAATACAATCTATCAATTAAAGAATATTTTAGATTTTTTTTTAAATTGCCCAATTCTATTAAATTAATTCTAAAGTGATTCAAAATGGATATCTGCATTTAAATAAATTCAAAATAAAAAATATACCATTTCTTATGTCTAAATTACCACCATACTTAGGTCCAAAAAAAATTCGCCATACAAAAACTTGTCACCCTAATCTTGATCGCCGTATCAGGCATTATACTCTGGGCAGTATATCCTTGTCCGATTTGCATGCCACGGAAAACTTCACACAATCACATTTTCCTCATCAGCCTGCGGGAGGCATAATTCTTCCTTCCATCTGTCGTCTTCCTGTATCTACCCTTGCGAAACCTCTTTTTGTTCGCTAGGCCGGCGGCAGTGTTAGCGATACATAAATTTCGACGATCGGTCATCCCTTAAAAACAAGTTTAGCTCTTTATCCGGCGGAGTAAGTTAAAGAATGGCCCGACCGTGCGTTACCCTCTCATTCGTTACGTATTCAAATTATTTCGCCATCCTGTTTTTGCGTCCATTTCTAGTAGGTACCGTTGGAGTCGATCCTCCTTTGTGTGCCAATGATTAATTGGGAGCTTAGTAATTTGAAAGGTAATTGTTAAGAAAAGCAAGGGCAGTATATTTACGTTTGGACAATAAATTTGCATTTCTAGGTTGGCAGTGAAATTAAAAGATTTATTGACCGTGATACAATCAATATTATTGTTAAGAGCCATTCACATTCTCGCAAATTTCCAAGATATCAATCCCTTCATTTACGATCTTACGTATTCGAAATGTAAAAAGAATAAAAGATCTATCATTAATAAAGCGTATTATCAAAGCCTATTTTTACAGAGCACACCTCAATTTTATCGTGATTTTTAAGTTTATTAGAGCATATATTTGTTTAATAATCTAAATCAACTGTATTCACTGGGCTTTGCTACAAAACCGTGTTTAGCGGCTGTTTTTTTAAATGATGTACATTTTCTTTTTCATCTCTGACAACACTGAGTTTAAAATTTATGTAAAGTGCAAAGAAAATTTCAATAATATTGCTGAATGCTGAAAAGAGTGTCGAGGTCGATTTCGACGGAAATAAAAACTGCATCATTGAATTTAAAAAAACGAGCCAGGAATCGAACTCAATTATTTTGCAAAAAATAAACATCCTATTTCATAGATCTGAAGGTCATTACAAATATTCCCCTGTATACTTAGAAAACCACAGCATCGCCCAGTCTATCCGTATACTGATTGAAATTCTAAGTCGAGGCCGGATCTATGCCTAATTAATTGGCGCATCACGTGGCCAAGGTAAGACAGGCCGCCCCTTGGATGCAGACGTCCCTCACGGCGCTGGCGACTTACACTCCTCACTTGATTCCCAGTGGATAATTAAATAATAAGCAGGGTTAAATCCGTCCCTTTGTTTCGCACTCGCCTACGATAATGTAAGTTCGACTTCAATACGGGTGATCTACATTTTCATATGAATATCAATTTTCGAATTATGAATATAATACTGTGTTTTTTTACTGTACGAGATGTGTGAGTCTGAAACAAACTTTATTCAACACAAAACATTAAAAAATAATGTAACTGATAGAGAAACAAACCAATAAACAAAAAATATCATATACCAAATTTATTTTGATGGATACTAAATTTAGTTCAATGCTTTATTCACTTGTAAAATATTCCCAACAGACAAACGTCATAACATAAAAGAGAACATTTTCAAAACACTAAGCCCTCATTATATTGTTAAGTACACAAAACATGAGTCTACGAAACAGGTGCTCCAAAGTAGTCAACATAATCTGAGCACAGTAACAATAACCACGTCCATTACATCCCACGATTTACACGTATGAAAACTTCACCAGTAAGACCGGTGGAAGATAAAGTCCCCGGTCATATGCACGCTGTTCACGTCCACTCTTTACAAATTCCGCTCTGACGCGGGCCATTCACGCGGCGGATAAGTTTTGTTCAGTATGCGACCGACTGAGTATGATAAGTCGTTGGGACTTAACAATGGCGATGATTTTGTATGCATTTGCATTTAACGTTTAAGAAGATCGCTGATTGCAGAACTTGTATGGATTATTTCTGAACTGTCCCCTATCTGAAAGAAAATATAAAGAATTAAGCTACTATATTTAATTGTTGATGTATTTCTTTCTTCGAAATGTATACCATCGATTGTACATCGATGCATCTTAACTCCAAAAATCAGATAAAAGCTTTTGCAACAATGAATTAGTGACGATAAATTTGATGATAGAAATTGTCAATCTTATCAGAGAAGTTAATGTATTTGGGTTAAAAACACGTTAAATAAATAATGACATCCATTTACAAATACAACAAATATATCCAGGACATGTCGCCAATCGTATTAGCCAGATAAAAAGTCGAACCACCAACCGTAACAACATTGAAATATTCGATCTTGTACCGTCCAAACCGATACAATTATGTAGAAAACGGTGTATCAAATACTGAATCTTATGTATTAAGCAGTAAGGGGTAAGATCGTGTGTAGTTATTACGGCTATAAGTTTGGTAACTGATGGTGAAGCCGTATGGGGGATGCAGCGAAGCATGCGGCACTGAGTCACGCAGTTATTCAATAACCCAGCTTTGCTTGTCCGGATTTACAGCACCGTGAAAGTCCAAATGCATCCGAGTCGCTTTCATTCTATTTATTAGTGTATTCTGTTAGCAGAGGAAATGGACTTCGAAATTTCCGTGATATTTTTCCATTATATTATTATTGTTAAAACGTCAAAGTTCGATGGTTACATATTTGTATGTTTGAATGTTTAAGTTCTGCAGTGCAATATTGGTGAAAAAAAATACCAAAATCTATGAAGCATTTTCAAATGTCCCAAGTAATAAAATTAAAACTACAATTCCGAACTTGCATAAAGGTTCTTTCGATTGAATTTTATTTCCCGTCTCGATTGACTTCTACTCACAAATGAATTAAAGGATTTCCTTTTTATTGTTTTTATGCCCGTGCGAGTCTAACACGTGCAACCGACACGGGTCTCGAACCCCAGACCCGGTGGCGACGAGCCTCACAAATCATGTGACATACCTCCCGAACCTGTACTCAATACTTTCTGTATAAATCTTATGGATTTATTTGTATAGTTTTGAGATTAGAGATCTTCGGTTAATCGGTGATATGATATATTTCATTTGACAGGAAATTTTTCTAAGGAAATCTTACATATCAGTTTCGCTATTTTATAGATCTATTTTATAGGCCAAAAGATCAGTAGAAAGTAATCTTCTCGTTCTTGTGGATTACATATCCACAAAACTTGATCAAGGTCGCCAAGTAGATGTCATTTACTTTGATTTTAAAAAAGCTTTTGACAGGGTCAATAATGACATCTTACTTTCGAAACTTAGCAGCATAGGCTTTGCCCCTGGGCTTCTAAAGCTATTTGCGGACTATCTTCGTAACCGCCAACAATTTATTCGATTAGGTATTTATGATTCTCATCCTTATCACACACGCTCCGGAGTTAGTCAAGGTTCAATCCTTGGGCCATTACTTTTCCTGATAATGGTCAATGATATACCATCTGTTCTTAAACATTCTAAATGTCTACTATATGCTGATGACTTAAAAATATTTAGAGAAGTCAGCACAGAAGCTGATTGTCTAGGTATCCAAGAAGACATCACCGCGCTTTGTAAATGGTGTGAGCTAAACAAAATGGAATTTAATCTTAAAAAATGTCAAGTAATGACTTTTGGGCGAGTGCGGAAACCCATCTTCTTCAATTACCAACTATATAATACAACCATTGTAAGAACTATTACCATGAGGGATCTTGGTGTCACATTCGATAGAAAATTAACCTTTCATGAACACATTTCATCAATAGCCAAGGAAAGTTTCCGAAGGTTGGGCTTCGTACTTCGAAATTCAAACAATTTCAGCAATATCAATGTTATTAAGCTATTGTACAACACTCTTGTTAGGAGCAAATTAGAGTTCTGTGCTTCTGTCTGGAACCCTCATGAAAGCACGTATGTACTCCTAATAGAAAAAGTTCAGAAAGCATTTCTGAGATATTTGTTTAAGCGTAAAAATGGGTACTATCCCTATCTATATCCATCTTTATTTTTGTTAGGATGTCTTGGTTACAACTCATTGGAAGTTAGGAGAATAATACACCAAATCATGACAGTATATAAAATTATCCACAATAAAATAGATGCACCAGAACTGCTAAGTGAGGTCACTCGGATATATACACCAGATAATTACTGCCGCAACAGAAAACATCAACTGTTTGCATTGCCATCCTGTAGAACAGTCGCCAGGAGCAAGTCTCCACTACCGCGTACTCTCAATCTATTAAACAGGTTCCTGGACTCAAAACCAGAGTATGATATATTTGAGACTGCGAGCCGAAAATTTTTATCGGAATGCTTGAAGTTTTGCGAGATGCATGTATGACTGTGAAATCTCATGTTTATAATTTTGTTTTTGTTAATAATTAATTTACTTGTATAAATAGTGTAAGTGGTTTGTAACCGTTCTATTTGTATTAATAAATAAATAAATAAATAGAATAAATGTATTAAAAAACAATTATTATTTATAACAAAATTTTCTGTATTTTTATAATATGAATGAATAAATACACTTGATCGTACACATATGTATGTACATGTCAATATGACTGTTTAATAAAATTTTGAAAGAATTTTATACATACTATCAAAAATACACATAACCATGAAGCCGTATAACAACCGAATTATTAAATATCTAGCTAATAGAATAGCTGCATCCGAAGTACAGAAAACCCACTGCATCCTAATTTTACAACCCAATAAAATATCGAAATAAAATTTCGCGAACCGGCAATAAAATAAAACGCTAACCGTTTTTACGGCGCCGACAATATAATGAAATAATCGTAACGGCCGTCGACGTCACGTTGAATTGCTCAATAAATCTTCCCCGGGTCATATTGTCCACGGTCCTCTTGGCAACACTTTAATATCGAGAAATATCATCTCGGTAATCGAACGCGCACGCACTAGCCGCTCCGTATAAATCATTCCCCCGCGAGCCCGTCGCTTATTTTTTAGACTTTCCATTTCCAAATAAAGTCCCAAAGCAACGGACCACTGCTTCCTCTTCCCGGGGCGGTTTTTATGCGATTCGTCGGCCGCTTCCCTAATATTGTCAATATTTCAAATATTAATTGTTATAAATCAAGAAACTTCCACCGTTTCGCCTTTTATAGCTGTCTCCGGAATGGAAATTTATTTTATGGAATTAGCGTCCATCATTGACCGCCACTCATCGGTAATGATAAAAAAATTGCCGGCGTCAGGGGTATTGAATTATGTAGGTACACTTAGCGCGTCAATTCACGCGTTAGTTTGAAAAAAGTTCCGCCCATAAAACATTAACAAGCACTCAAGAAAATTCCCGTTCGTTAAGTACTGTCGGAGTGTAGTTTTTCCCACCTCGGCACTAGAAGCCGAGGGTTGCTGTCAACGCGATTGACCAGCCGATATCTCCCAGGAGTGTCGCCCTTTGTCCCTCGGAGGGACAGCTGAAGATCATCGCAAAGTCCTCAATTAATGAGAAACAATGCCGTGGCTATCTCGCGTCCAATTTTCAGTTGTCGCTTTCGTTTTGAGCTGTGACAGCTAGCATGGGTCGGATGGTTTATTTTATTGCTAATTCGTAATAGCAAACACTTCTTCAAATACAGTTAAAACTATGATACTATTTTGTTATATTATAGTAAACGTAATGTACGTTATACATTACAGACAATTTATTTTTTCAAATAATAAATTTTTAATAAGATGCAAAAATCTATTTAATCATATATTTAGTGTATTAGTACAATACATCAAATGGCTTACATAAGTAGACAAAACCCCAAAGAATAAATATGTCATACTTACCGGCAAATATTAATCGATAAATTTTCAATAAATGATTCGAAATCAAAATACTGCGTCAAAAAATAATCAATAACGAAGCAGCACCCTTTTTCTAAAACTGTTATTAAAAATTACGTCCACTGTGCATATACAGAGTCAAACAAAAGATTCAGATATTTGATTCGATTTACTAAAGAGTAGTTTTAATTAGAATTATCATTTTAATTAGTATATATTATTGGAATTTAGTAAATTTTACACAACACTGGCGACCCGATTGACGCAGTGGATGTGGCAAATTTGGTCAATTGCGCCGAAGGATATATGTTCGATCCCCACGAGCAGAAAATTATGATGTGATGTATATTGTAATTTTCTACTGTCTGGGTGTTTATCTATCTATAGTATAAGTATGTCTATCAGTTATCTAGTTTCCGTAGTACAAGCTTTTCTTAGTTGGGGGCTAGATGGCTCAGTGTTAAATGTCCCAGAATATTTATTTATTATTCTTTATTACTCTATAAATAATTCAAAACCAAAATACTATGATAAAAAAATTTAGCAATAACAAATATTATTCTAAGTTCTATCAAAAATTGATTTACAGTACAGTATGCGTACTTCACTAGAAAGCCTATTCCGAACACCGTTCACACAAAGAAAACCCTGTAATTTACTAACGTGACGTTAGCTTTCTATAAATCCTAGAGCTAAACCAGTCCAAAATTTCACAAAATACCAATTTCACGACATAAAACAGCCACTTAACCACATAATTAGCACCACAAAACATGGTACACCGTAGTATCGGATATTCCATGGAGCAGATGAGAACACTCGCCCGTATCGATCCAGGGGGAGGAGCGCGGGAGGCAGAAATTTGGGAAAACTTTGAAAGTTTCACGTCTAATTCAGGCGCACGCACACACCCGCAGCGAACTCAACACAAACACAGCTTGTGTAATTTATGTTGTACCTGAAACGTCATCCTTAATTTTATCGATTTATACGTGGATGCTTTATTTTATTTGTTCGCAAACAGTGAGTTTAGTATAGACTGTATATAGAAAGGATAGTTTAACGATGCTGAAGACCCTAATCCATCGCTTTCGTCTAGTAAATGTTAATGAATACTGAATCATATAGTTCCCAACTTAATAGTTAATAGACTTTTTCTCAGTGTTCAATTTAATATTTTTGATCACGACCATTTATTTTAATTCTTCCCAGACGCGACAAGTAGAATTATTAAATGTGTTGGTGTTACCCGTCTACATCGAAGCATGTACTTTCTCTTTATCAGACTAGATCCAATAGTACTTTAGATTTGGACTTTAATCTCTCGTGCAATGTAGGACAGTAATATGAAACAAAATAAAAAAATAATTGTATAGGAGTAAAAAAATAAACTAATATCTTATTAGGTAATTATTGTAGTAGAGAATTTATATGATGTTCAGAGGTGTTGTTGGGGGTTGGTAATATCACCGGTGTGAACTCGTGCAATGCTCGGCTCCCACTCTTTTATTGCTGAAGATGTTATGCAGCAGAATTACCCGCTTTCGCCTCTTACGAGAGCCGTGTGTAAAAATGGGGTACACACTTATTCTCTCAATACACTACATCATTCATCATCATATTTACAAAACAGAAAATCCTATAGAGTGTTGGAACGCTAACTTAAAATACATAGAAAATTACGATATTCGCGGTTAGGAATATAATGTTGAAATTGTACATATTTAGTTACATTGATACAAATCGCTTGTTCAGAGTATTTACATATGTGTCCCTACAGTAGTTATTTGATCAAAATTTTTTTATAATATTAAAGCTCATCCTCTTAGATTAGTATTGTGAGACAAAAACGGCACATGTTCAAAAAACATTATAAATCTCCCTAAATAGCTAGTCACCACGCAATGAAGATCAAAGCCACTACAGTGTCCATTGTCACTGCGTTTTCAAAGACAACAATTAAGAAGATGAGCTGTGGGGTGACCACACTGTATGGACACAATGGCACTAAGAGACTGCCACTTCCTGCGGCTCCATCAAAGGTTTTTTAGCTAGGCATTAAATGATTAAAGGATATGTGGGTATTTTATGGGAAATTAAAACATATTTACACAAGTTGTAAAATTTTACAACTTGTGTGGCCCAAATAGCGCATATTCGTAAGTTGTAAAACATTTATCATAATTCAACAAATAAATAAGAACATGGGCTAGTTAGGGTGATCACTCAGTATGACGGACACAATGCTACAAGGAGACAGCCGTTTCCTAATGCCCGGCTTTGGGTTTTAGCTTTGCTAATAAAGGAATAAAATATAATATAAACAATTTTTTTCGAACGTCAATCAATTTTTATGGCAAAAATAAAAATAATAAAGTACGTACATGTAAATTAATAATATACATTTTTTTTGATAATTATATAGCAGGTAAGGGTGGAATAAATATACAATTTTTATCAAAATTTTGTATTTCTAAATAAAAGATACAATTATACTAAATCTAGATCTATGACTATCTTTTCGATATTATAACAGACAGTGGGAAACTAAAATAATGTAGAGGCCGTACATCCGACACTGCCTGGTCAGTGATAACACGCCGTGGCCGTCCATCAGACAGATATTTTGTAGTGTGAAATAATAAATTCTAAACATAACAAAAATATATTTAAAATCAGCCCTTTTAAACAAAATGTTCAAAGGACAAATTAAAAAATAATAGACCATTCCCGCCTTTAGATATTTCCTCGTTCTTTTAATTTATCGTGGTTATAATTTTTAAACATCCTTTGTCGTTTGTTAGTAAACAGGCGCGCAAATAAAGGAATGCCATTCACCGAGGTATTCGTGGACAACAAAAAATGCCCGCAAATATAAAACAAAAGAGCTATGGGAGGGCAATTAGCGTGATTTAACGGCCATTTAATAAGACTTTGATTAATTTGTCATTGTTCATGGTTATCCTATTTATTAAATATTTTTTTTAAATTTGGCCCATATTTGGCCGAAGTATAGATTTTTCCAAACTGAAATTAGTTTCTTATAATTGAAACATAAAAAGAGATTTTCGAATTATGTAAATACAATTCTTTCAATCTAAGAGACATTCAAAACGGTTAAAATACTATATAGATCATATCAAAGTTTCAAGTATTTAAAATTAACGACCTACAATATACAACAGTATTGTAAAGAGTAAATCCCGCTCAGACACAACACAAACTCCACGGAACAATATTTAATATTCAAATTGCAAATAAAACAGGCATAATACATCATTCATCTTAATTCTAGTGAGCAGTCATCGCGTAAATCTGTATAATTAACATTAGTACGCCATTAGTTTAATTAAACTGCTCTCTTTCACGATACGGTTTAATAGTAATAATGTAGGAATGTTTTGTTTTGCGTATATTTGACTTTTACAAGCTTGTGTTTTCGTTACGTTTCAGGCGTTTGTTTGTGTGTCATTTATGCTATCTGCCTTTATTGCGTTCAGTAACTAGTTACTTTCGTTACGCAGTAACTATTTAGTAATCTGTGCTTTCGCGATGTATATGTTTTGTAGTTATAATGGAGAAATATTTTGTTTTGCGTTTGTTTGACTTTTATAAGCCAGTGTTTTCGTTAGGTTTCAGGCGTTTGTTTGTGTGTCATATTCGCTATCTGCCTTTATTAGTAACTAATTACTTTCTTAATTCTGTGCTTTCGCGATGATTTGGTTTAATAGTAGTAATATAGGAATGTTTTGTTTTGCGTATATTCGATATATAGTAGTTTGTGTTATAAAAATTAAAATATTACTTAATTATTAAGTCATTAAAAATAGCTTTATTTATTCATATTTGTGTTTATGCACATAGTGATAAGATATCTTAAGGCCAAATTACATTATACAATTTATCGAAACGATGAGCAGTCTCTGCAGATTGAACGTTGTGATTACATTTGACTAGATCGCTCTCTAACTCAGTTGGCAGTCGAACGTCGTGTTGGAAGGATGGCTCCTACGCTCTCTCAAATAATCCTATTTTTTGATATTTATAGAAAAAATGATAAATTTAAAATATCGACTTATAGGAAAGGATTTCAAAAATTATGTACGAATGAATTCTACAAAATTTTATCATATTTTAAACTAACTCCGCCCGCAGTTTCGCTCGCATAGGCTACAAAATTTTCGACATATGATTTTTTATGAATTTAGAAGCGTATTTCTCGTCAACGATTTATTAATACAAAAATCTATAAAGAAATCGGTGTATTTCATTTTAAGGACCTTTCCATTGATTCCTCATTTAATTATTTATTTGCGAATTAATTATTTTAGGCTTTAGTTTTACAAACAATTTTTTTAAGCTGTGGGTTTAAGATCTATAAAACATACATATTGCATAGCCATAATTAATCTTTTAGAAAATATTTAATTTACGATAAAATCGACATATCTTTATATATGTCCAGAATATTTACGATAATATCTCTTTCTTTTTGTAAATACATTTTTACTCCACATGTGTCGGCATCGAACGCCGTGCGGCGACTGAGCTCTCTGTCTCTCTAACTGCGATTACACACTCCGATTTACGTTCTAAATAGGAAGTTAGAACGGTCGAGCACCCAAGATTTGACTAAATAGGAAGACTAACTTCCTAACAGCGATTATACTTACGATTTTCTTTCGATTTCTCTTTACTAACTACGATAAATTGGTGCGTGTAATCGCAGCGTTAACTTCAGTTTGAAACTCTTTACTTGTGTTTAACACAAAATCATGGTTTTATTTCTTTTATTTTATTAACAAAGACCCTTTAAAGAGTGTCCGGGATTTGAGAAGCCGGCAACAAATAAAACTGTTAGTTGACAATCGGCAGTCGGGTCACGGCACGGGGGATCAAGTGCACTCGCTGAGGGATACACACGGGGTACACCTAAGATATATCTGAAGATAAAATATATTTTATAAAATAACTTACTTAAAAATGGTTTTCTAAATATCGATATTCCTACTTCTTTTTTATCTTCGTCACGACATTAGTTTGACAAAATTTATAGGTGTTTTTCTTGTTACCAATTACACAAGTTTGCATTTTATTCAAGTGAAAAACATTTATATACTGTGTTTCGTACGGTGTGCCTGGAGGACCGTATTCCCATCCTATTCCTTTCCCAATTTCCCATCCCTTATAATCCAATAATCCTTTCCTTATCCCCTCCTCTTCCTTCAAGCCGGCAAGGCAAACATCAGTCGGTTGCAGATGTTCATGGGCTGCGGTGAGCCACTTAACATCGGGTGAACCGAATGCTTCTCTTGCCTGCTGTAACATAAAAAAAATATGTTAAACTACTGAATATTTAATAAGTATTTTAGCTTATAATGGAAAAGAACTTAATACAGAAAATTTACAATACGAAAATTGCCACACCATCCCAACCACGAATACCGTGTGTACCCTTCACGAAGTAATAAGAAAAGGTAAGAGTGCCCCATTGAATGATAACTCCGCGCCTTTGTCTCTTGTCCGTCTTGACGAATCGAATTAAAAGGCTTATTGTGTCTACGTGACAGCCCTCGCCGAGACGTTTTTGTTTCTAGCAAACTAAAATATTACGCCATTCACTACACCCCTTAAGAGGGAGATCGCTACTCGAATTTGTACTCAATTTTTAAGGGACCCTTAATTAAGACTCGCCATCGAAAGCCTTAATGCGTTAATTGTCGAAATGCAATCTCGCTTTTAATCATTCAAATGTCTTACTTTAATTTTCAGTTAATTGAATCGAATTTTTGAGCCGTGACATCAGATTTATGTTTCGTTTTTCATTAAGTTTTATTAATTTTAAGAAATATGGGGCGATGCTTTTGAAAATTAAAATGTTTGCGAGCTATTGATGAAATTAGTAAAATTAAAAACGACAATTTCTTTGTTAGAAACTTAACTGGAGTAAATTCAAATTTGAAAAAAAAAATGTAATTGAAATGTAACAACTACTCTTGTTAAAATAAGGTTAAAAAACATAATATTGATATTTTATATTTTCTAGACCTTAACATGCATTAATAAATTGACAATCCTATCTTTGCTCGATTTCAGCAATGCCTTCAATACGGTCGATCATGACATATTGTTGGCGCTGTTGAACTCACTTAACATATCTCCAACGGTTATTGGCTGGTTTCGTAGTTACTTGAGGGGACGTCGACAGCGTGTACAGGTTGAGGAAACATCTTCCTCTTGGTGCGATGTCTATGCTGGCGTTCCCCAAGGTGGCGTGTTGTCTCCTCTCTTGTTTTCTGTTTTTATAAACTCTATCTCGAATAATATTACTTCTCCCTACCATTTGTATGCAGACGATTTCCAATTATATTTGCACGCTTCTTTATCCGAACTCTCTGAAGCGATTTTTAAAATGAACGCTGATCTAGCAGCAATTGTTAAATGGAGCAGGGATTATGGTCTAAAAGTCAATCCTGTTAAGACTAAAACCATAATCTTTGGCAGTAAACAACTGATATCAAAAATTGACTGGACCAATTTACCCACTACTGTCGTCGATAACATCTCTATTCCATATAGCAGTAAAGTAAAAAGTCTCGGCGTGGTCCTTGATCAAACATTATCCTGGGACGAACATATCAGGGAAGTAAGGAAAAAAGTATTTGCATCTGCTGCGTCTCTACGGCGTATACGCAACTTCTTACCGATCACTACAAAAATTGCGCTAACTCAATCCCTTCTCCTTCCTTTCCTTGATTTTTCTGACTCTTGCTACCCCGATCTCCACGAATATCAACTTGACATCCTTGAGAAGCTTCAAAATTTTTGTATAAGATTTATTTTCGGCTTGCGTAAATTTGACCATGTGTCTGAATTTCGCAAAAAGCTTAAATGGCTTCCTATACGTCATCGCCGGAATGCTCACATTCTTCATCTTCTGTACTGTGTACTGTTTGACCCTAAGACCCCGTCATACCTGAAGAACAATTTCGTGTACTTAAGTTCCTGCAGCTCTCTTTCTCTTCGATCTTCCCACCTCTTAACACTGTCTACACCTATTCATCGTTCAAATTTTTTCGGTTCCTCTTTTACTGTCCGTTCAATCCAGCTTTGGAATGCACTGCCCGAAAACATCAGACGTGCAAAATCACTTTGCTCATTTAAAGCCTTATTAAAAGAACACTTCTTCTCATTTTCTTAATAAGTATGACTATACCTCAGAATTGTTGTCAGTCGCTTATACTCCAATTTTATTCTGCTATTTATTCGATATAATCGTAATATTATGTACTGTTATGTATAGTATATATGTATATGTATATATATTTATATTGTATATGTATATGTATGTAATTTATTTTATTTAATTATAATTTATTTAAGCTTATTTATGTAGGTATATGCTGTCACTCATATAATATATATTTAGTTTTGTATATATTTGTTTATAATTAACTTCATTTTATTTTATGCGTTTCATTCTGTGTTTCTTATGCGCCATCGCGTACCCTTCTCACATATCCTTTCCTACCAGGTTGCCTGGAAGAGATTGCTTTTTAGCAATAAGGCCGTCCTTTTGCATTAAGGATATATATATATATGTCTTATTAAATGTTTACCTGTTTGTTTTAATGTTCTATAAAGTGTTGTATATCTTTATGCAATAAAGAATTATAAATAAATAAATAAATGCATTATTTGTTCCAGGCCTCCCTTCGCCAGCGCGTCCCATCTCCCACCGATCAAAGTGAGTATCAAAATTAACCAAAATAAACCCCAAAATGAAGTAATCCTGCTTATCCTATAAACAGCCACTTCCCTTGTACAACACGGCTTAATTATTCATGACATCACGACGTTTTTATAAACGTCCAAAGCCAACGATAAAAATAAAATAACGAACAGGCATTTTAATAGGCATAGTATGCTGTACTTTAATGAGCACCATGCAATATTTATACACAAGCAACCCTAATTGCTAGGGTGGAGAGTGGAAAAAATGGGCAATTTCACGTAATGTAATATGTATATTTAAGGAAGGCTCGAATTTTGTCGTCATACTTAGCGACTTCAATCGTCTTCCTGTGGTTTGCGGGAAGTGTCTCTACTTTATTTTGACGTTTGTGGGTTTTCGTAATCCTATTGTGCTAAAATCAAAGCCTTTTTTGTAACAGACGAGAAGTTTCTTATAATATCTGTGTTTATAGAATCTTAAACACTCTTTTTTCAAATATTTAATGTTATCTTTTTGATACTTGAAAGCAATTAATGAATCAATTGATATTTAACAAAACAATAATTTTATCATTAACACGTCTTATATAAATGAATAAAAAGTAACCTTCAACTCAAACCGAATAAGTAGCCTCAATTTTTATTTTTCCAATATGTTTAGCTCGGCTCCCCTCGCCGCTCTTGACGGAAACCCTCAATCTAATGATACGCCTGTGTTAAAAAACACAAGGAAATTTAATAACGCCAGCCCGCAGCCTAAGAGAAAACAAAGAAAATTTAATTTCGACGATTCCCACATGCTCAATATCGTTGACGAGCTACTCCCCCGCAAACCAAAATTAAAAATAAATCTTGAACCACCGATTCTAATCCATACAATATTTGTAATATGATAATCGGGAATTATTAAAGTATATTAAATTTCAAATTAACAATGAATGAACTGTAAATGGAGGACTTGAGTACATAAACAATAAGCTACGTAATTTGATATTCGAAACTGAATGCATAGTCAATAGTGTTTTAATAATGACCAAATCATATATGTAATCATAATCAAACGATAATTTTATGTTAGTATCTATACATATAATAAAACAGTAACCGAACCATTTCTGTACATTGAATATTTTTCAAAAAGAATAATTGA
>LQNK01000568.1:167344-234431 GCA_001586405.1 Phoebis sennae | reverse complement strand
GGTAAAAAAATAAATTCGCGAATACATCATTAAATGAGGTGTCATTGGATAGGTCTTGAAATAGCGGTTTGTCAATGCGTTTTTTGCTAAATTAAATATTTTTTGAAATATACGCTTCTAAAGTCGTGAAAATGTCATACCACGTGACAATGTGACATTTTGGTTGACTTGCGGTCATGTCTTTTTACTTTTTTACTCTTAACGTATACATACGGTAAAAACACTCAATAAATTCTCAAAAACCTTCAAAAAATAACTAACTCTCCGCCCGCGGCTTTGCTCGCGTGTGCTACAATTTTCTGTATTTGGAAGAGGTGCGCGCACTGTGAGATTTTGGTGAAACCTATTTCCATAGAAAATTATAAAAAACACTATGAACATGCGCATATATGAGCGGTCCCGAAACCGTAATATTTTTAAACTTTTGTTGTGCTCCTCTAAAAAATACAGAAATTAGTAGCCCACGCGTGCGAAGCCGCGGGCGGAAAGCTAGTATAAAATAAGATAATAAGAGAAATACGCTTAATCTTAGCACCCTAACACAATCACCCAAAGCAATGTAACGGAAAGTCAACAAGACCCATAAAAAATCCGCATATCACGTTACGGGGACATTTACCCGACAGTAATTATCCGCTACGAAGGTTTAACACATTTCAAAGGTAAGCAAATTAGTTCCGCACTTAATGATCCGACAAAGAGCGTAAATCTTTTTAAACGCTCACCCCGAATGTTTCCTTTTCCTGAGGGTAAACAGTACGTAAAAAATATTTGCATAAGCACACCCAGCATGTATGCAAATCGGCCCGTACGTGGAAGCGGTGAAAATTGTATCAAATTGTTACGACACGTAGGCTTTGGCGACAATTTGTCAAGCGAGCTATAATTATTTTGAGCCACCCTGCTGTGAATTAGGCACACCGTTCGGGAATTTTAAAATACGGTGAATAAATTGTTTCATATTACATGTCATTTTTGTTGATGTTGTAAATTTAATATTTTACCCCTGTGTAGTTTAAATTGAAATAAAATAAATAAGTATCTATGTTTTAATAAGAAGTATTGCCTATATTTTACTTCGCTCATCAGCTATCCCTATAAGACCTTACTATGGTCACTAAAATAAATACCAAATTACATATTATTATAAACATTTGTTATGCCCTGTTATAAAGGCCTTTTTTTAAATGTTATCACATTCCCCACATCCATTTACCCCGAATTTCGCTCAGCGAAATACATTTCCATTTTCAAAAACCCCAAAACCGTTTAAATAATAAACATCTGCACTCGTTTCCCACGGCTTTCAATAAAAACAAACTGCGATCGTTCGGATGGCTTCGAATTAAGCCGTGCGGCTATCAGAGCCACTCCGGCCGGCTAAAAAATGTTATTCGCCACCTGTGGCGCGCAAACGTATGCGTTTATCTACGGGCTATGAATGCAGGATCCTGAACGTGGATATAGTTTTGTGGGAACGGGTTTCGAAAATGCATGGAAAGATAGGGGAATTCTTTCGAGTCCGGAAAATTCAATACATAATTTATTTTGAGCTTCATTCTACATCTAAATCCTATATCTATTTATCACGGTAAAAAATATAACGCAGCGAAAAATAGAAGCTAAATTAACGATCGAAAGTCATAATAAAACGATAGATTTAACAATTCATGTTAATTTACTGAATCATGGTTTTTAATTTTCTTTCTATACCTTGACTGGAACTAAAACCACATCACACTTAAATCAATTCCATCCAGCATCCTCGTATCGGTGTTTTTCACGTACGGGCCGCGTCAATTCCACATCGATAGGCTGAATGTATGCTCGCAATTATCATTCACGCCATGGACAGGGACCCGGCCACAGCACGCCCGGCAATTAACACGCCTATCGCATTCCGCTCAATTGCCACTACACATATATTGACTGCCGAGTGCCGATCTTTGTGGAAATCCGTTCACTTCTCGTTTTGTTGTCCTGTATCCCACTTCTGATTCCGTATTTTGTACGTTCATTACCACCTGCAAAATAAACCCATTTTTATATTTTTATTTCAATTATACAAACTTTCGACAAGGTTAAATTAAACTAAACTAAACTGCTCTAAAGAACTACAAGTCGATTGAGTTTAAAAACATAGTACGCCGTTGGTATAACATTTTTATTTGTGGAGGAAACTTGTACGTCAAGTAGCCGAGTAAAATTTTCCCACGGTTATGAGGTCTTAATAGTGAAGCCTTTATGAAGTCGAGCGGACACAATAACGATAAAGGTGAGTAGAAAATCCGGACAATAAAGTCGACAAAAAAGCTGAGCGAGGGCTAGTTCGGGGAAATAGTTCGTGAAATTTCGGAGGGTCCTGCAATGCGGGAACGGGACACTTTACGACGGGTCTCTAGTAAACCTGGCCATTAGGTTGGGTTAAAAGATCGTCCTCTCGCAATATAAGGATGCCGAGGCAAGATTTGTAGGCGGTTTATGGATGTAGAAGGGTTGTTAGATGCGGTATTATGATCATGTCGAGTGGAGTCGTACCGTATCCAGAAGTCAACATTGCGAACGCGATGGAGTGCTTTCGAGGGCAGTATAAGAACATGGAAATGGTAAATCTCATTTTATGCATTATGAATTTCGAGTTTTCGAGTCTGTTGCTGCATTTCAGTTTTGTGAATGGTATTATTAATTTTTTAAGTACGGTAATGAGTTTAAAATGAAGTTATATTTTTATTTAAACCTTTAGAAAAGAACAATTTATGTGTACATTACATATTAATTATTACTTTAATTTGTGTTACTTTTATATAAGATAGTTTAACATCACCAGATATTGAAATAGTGTTATTGACTGCAAAGTCTGAAATTACAAGCTTTAATAATATACGCTTAAGTTATTATAATTAAAAGGACAAATATAATTTACTTCTCAAAAATTCTGAGTAAAACGCTTACCCAAAACAATGCTAGCAAATTCAAACAATAGGAAACTAACACAGCATTTAGTGAGCATTCACAAAGCATTTGATATCCAGGTGAGACGTTTGCGGCTAATTGCACATCGTGAAAGGACAGGATAAACAAGGCGGCATACAGGTGTTTGCTAAGGGCCCTCACGTTCACTGCGGTTTGCACTGCCTTTTGTGCAATAGTTTCTCGTTTTCTTGTTATTTTCCCTACTTTATAGATCTCAGAAAATACTTCAGGTAACAATATTTTAAGCACATTTGATATCAAGACGTTTGTTAAATACACGAGAAAGGGCAGGATAAACAAAATGGCGTACAGGTGTTTGCTGAGGACCCTCACGTACACTACGGTTTGCACTTCCTTTGGTGCAATAGTTTTCTTATTTACAATTTATTCATACAATTCTATTCTCTAGGTTTAGTTTAGATGCTGTATGTTGCAAGGATGTATGACTCTAGATTTGTTGGTAAAATTAGCCAACAATGTATTGCCTGAATATAGGAGGTATAATAACAATAGCTAATGAGGTTGTCGCGTGTGTAAACGACCTCTTATCATTTACCTGAAATGGTACAAATCGTTAGACTGATTTACACTAAACAGTAGACTGCGGTCAGAGCGCAGACGTCCCGGTCAATCCTTTACTCTACCGTGTGAACCAGCCCTTTGTACTCACACCTACACACCGCAAACATTTGTATACACCTGTATCGGGATTTTAGACATGCTTACTCTAAAATATCTGCCTTTTTACTGTAAATTAAGTGACGTCTCTAGGAATATTTATCGTATATTCATCTGTAACATCGTTTTGGACCAATTTACACTAAACAGATAGTAATGAGCAGACTGTGGTCAGGGTGCAGACGTCCCGGTCAATCCTAAGCGCATCCATATGAACCAGCCCTTTGAACTCGCACCTACACACCGCAAACATTTGTAAACACCTGTATCAGGATTTTAGACATGCTTACTCTAAAATATCTGCCTTTTTACTGTAAATTAAGTGACGTCTCTAGGAATATTTATCGTATATTCATCTGTAACATCGTTTTAGACCAATTTACACTAAACAGATAGTAATGAGCAGACTGTGGTCAGGGTGCAGACGTCCCGGTCAATCCTAAGCGCATCCATATGAACCAGCCCTTTGAACTCGCACCTACATACCGCAAACGTTTGTAAACACCTGTATAGGGATTTTAGAGAAACATTTGGAATTATTGGGTATTTTTAAATAGCTAAGGATAATTTTAAATTTGGAAATTGTTGATTGATATCTTTAAAATTATCACAATATTTTGGATATTTTTTTGTTTCTGGATATTTTATCTGCGTATCGTCTTTATTAGTTTAATCTTTAACATACTTGGACTTGATATCATGTATTCAATTGTAAGGGCAGAGGGCGTCCAGTGTGGACGATATTCCTCAAATTAGAGTCGCGGCCCTAATTAATGTTCCATTATAACATTTTTTGTTAATTACGTTCACCGAGACAGGATAGTTATGAAAAGTTCCTAGAGACGTCACTTGCGACGTTGCCGGCCGGCGCTAACCCAGATTCAAAATCGGAATTCAATAAAAATGGAAGCATCTAGAAAAGTTGAAATTCCCTACATCGGAAGCGCGGTTTTTCTCAAAATAATTATGCAATGCTCGCGGTGGGTGAGCCCGCGTGCCCGGAGCGCCCGCTGCATATTACATGAGAATAACTTTACGTATTTCTTTAATATTTCACCGTGGGAAATTCTTTGGCTTACGTCTCTCCGTGTTCTTAGCTAACATTTTAGAGGATATAATTTTATTATTAGTACTTTGTCAGAATATTTAGGTAGAAAGAAGTGAAAAAATGTTTTTATTTATTTTCGCAAAAACACGAGCACAAAGATTTAAAAATATTAATTTTATTTATTAATTTTATATTTTATTTCATAAAAAATATAAAGAATTAAATTCGTAGTGTTAAATAAACAAAGATTCGTTCAACTCTTATCGAATAAAACAGTTAAATAAAGTCTAAAAGCATTCCATATAACAATAAAAACTTAATTCTCTGTAATATTATAACTCACTACATTAACATAAAGTACATAAATAGAAAATAATCTACAAACTGTCCAAGTTTCAGCGGTATCTGTACGCCGGAGGCTGTCCGAACGCAGATCATAGTCTAGCCTTTACCACACTCGCTTTGTAGGTGAACACCACACATGTACACTACATACGTAATACGTATACTGAGATTGCACTTGAGACTTAATTTCATTTCCTAATACGCTCTCGTATTTGCTCTCCATCCATCATGTGTGCAACCACATTCATTTTCTCTAGACGTATTTTCCTTTCGTCTAGACAATTCTTCGGATTTAAATAGTTTATAATTTCGAGGTCGCAACCTCGATACATTCGAGAGATATCTTCAAATTGCCCATGTAAGGCGAAATTAACCCTCGCTCACATTAAAGTAGATAAGTCGGTTAGCTCATTTGCGGGCCTTCCGGCTGGCGCTCGTTACATCTTGATATTCTTTACCCCTTCACCGATACGGAGCACCACACGAGCAATAAATGGCGCGGAAGAGCGCTATCGCAGAACCCGATATCTTCCATCCGAATTAATTTCAGAACGCTTCTGAAATGAAGTTAGTTCGCGGACCTATTTCTACGTGCAACGGAGCGCGCTTCTAATCGCGAAGAGTCGCGAGATAAAATGGCGGACTGTAATTACCATAACGCCTTTCGAAGATATGTGAGAATCTTAATGGTACGGTGGCTTCGTAAATAATGGGCTCTTATGGGAAAGTTGCTAAGCGCACTGTATCGTGTGTAATTTTAAGGGTTCGACTCAATGTTTTCGCAATGAATATGGGAACCTATGGGAAGTTATTTTAAATTCACGTTGAGTTGGTAACTAACAGGGTCCTTATTATAAGAAAAGAATTACCCAGTGTTATATGATTACTTCATCCATTATATTATCTACGGATAAATTACAGTATATTAATCATTTTTGTTGTTATCAAAATAGTTAATTATACAAAAAGACTAGGGTTACAATTTCATAAGGAACAAAACCAGGAAAATTATCGGCTCTTATCTTGCGGGTGCAGCGTCGCCGAGCTGCAGATATGCTTGAATTATGAACAGTTCATATTGCCTTCGCTTAAATTTAAAAGATATGCTATTTAAATTGTAGGTAATTACAAAAATATTACTCATTTGATTCTCTCATAATATTTGGTATTTGTAAACTCCACCCAATATAGGAATGGAATAAACAAGAAACTTTATTTCGATTATTATTTTCTTAAATGCAAAACAGATAAACATTTCCACACAGCATTGTTCCTCTATTCAAATTCTCCAACTGCTCAGTTAATACATTTTAAAACGTCTCTGGCGTTATTCAGGAAACGATATGTGCTAGCGCTTTAGTACAATGAACATGTTCCCCACATAACAGCCACTGTAAATTAGGCACCAAAAACGGTCTCATTTTCCACCCGAGTGCTACGGC
This sequence comes from Phoebis sennae, assembly GCA_001586405.1. Classification (NCBI taxonomy): domain Eukaryota; kingdom Metazoa; phylum Arthropoda; class Insecta; order Lepidoptera; family Pieridae; genus Phoebis; species Phoebis sennae. The sequence continues at coordinate 227,945 of LQNK01000568.1, read as the reverse complement.
TAATATTGTCTCGCTCTTGAAATATGCAATCTTACCTGCGGGAGTCGGCGAATGTACTGTAATTGTTGAATATACTGCATCGTTTAATCCACGCTACATCTTCTGGAATGTTCGAGAATGCAGCCAAGATTTGCAGGCAGTCTGCGGTTCGGAGACTTGGCCTCGGGCCTAGCTAAACCGCCGGATTACGACCTCCTTGATACTTCACATTAAACATAATACACTCCCAACGACGCACTTGTAAGCGAATGTTGGAGCTCGTTTACATAACCGAAACCTTTTTAATGGCTACGCCCCGAAAGCGTTCTTCAACAATCCGAAAGTTGCCACAGTAAACAGCCGTCAGGCGTCGTCGATGAAATTGCAAAAATGTAAAAGAGCTAATGTTTGCTCACCTTAAACCCCTTCCCGACCCCACGTGGCAGCGTGACGAGCCGGATAAAAGGCTTTAATACACCCTCATCCCTTATTACGAAACTTGAAAAAGACAACAATATAGATCGAATGTGTCGCGGGCGCGGGCAATCATACGCGCATCAAAGGTGGCGCGCCTGCTAGCTAGCCAAGTGTGGAAAGGTCTTTATGACGTCGTTTTGTGCGCGCTCTCTGTATGGAAATACGAAGTCAAAGGGCAACGCGTTATGAGATCTGAAACAATACGGATTGTTTCAATCCCATTTCCTTCGTATGAGCATACGTGCCATTTGAATGCTTAATAAGACATCCTCGTTTGTATATTATAAACATGTTATTAAGGCAGCTACGTTTTGCATTTACTATCATATTCTCTTGTTATGTGATATGTCAAATTCAAGTACAATTTATATGTTATAATATCTGTATTGTACGTTTATTCTACAATCTTTCAATTTTCGACAACAGTGCTTGGTTACGTGTAACGTTTTCTGTTTAGGCAAGAACAGTAAAAATTTTGAATGTTATATTTTTGATTTATAATAATAAGAGAAAATAAAAACTCTTCTTCCATACAATGTAGGCGACGAACATCAAGCAGTCATTACCGCCCTCCTGAAAAATCTCACGGAGGCTGTTTTGCAAGTCTAAAGCCTTCACGTGTCACTCCCACTGAGAGGAAGGTCGATCTCGTGTGGAACAGTTAATTGTTTATGTTAAAACCTTTGAGAAAGAAGGGTTCGATTGGAACTTCTGAATGTGTGTTAAGGTACCTATCGCTTTAGAAATATTTTATTTGAGAAAATTCATTTTCCACAACCCTTTTTTGTTCCTTTTTATCTCACGCACGTTTTCTACTACATAGATAAAATAATTTGTGGCATTTCCTACTTACCATCTGATATTAAGGTCGCATTTCTGGTATGTGTTCCATTGGCGGTTAAAATTTTCATGCGACTTGGATCAGTTCAACTATTTATTCCTACTAGTTCAAGTTTTTAGTGGGAACTAACCGTTTTTTTCATTTTTCATTGCGAAGACTCCTCAAAGTATTTATTATGTAAATCAAAACCTTTAACTTAATTTTTGTAATCCCAAAAAAAAATTGAGTTAAGTAAAAAATAGAATTTCGTAGCTAACCCGTTAACGGAGCGCGTGCTAAATTATTTATCATGATCATATCTGATTATGACATGGGGTCGGAAACATGATGACAAAGGTATATGAAACATAAATGTTAATTCATAACAGATTCAAAATATATCAAATAGACGTATCATAACTACTATCAATTTAAAAAGTATTTATAAATCATCATTTTCAATTATTATCTCATAGCTTCCACAGATCAGAGAATATAAAAGGCAGATGGAGTGCAGCGGAAGGCTCGAGTGCAAAAAGCAAATACAAACTTCAAAAGCAAATACAAAAATGTTCGTCTAGTTTGACGCAGCACGTCACGAGGGCTACGTAATTTTCAAATATCACTCACACAGATGCACGTGTACGTACAAGTAGTTAGCGACACTCGAGTCTTCGGAACACTCCATCTGCCTTTTATTCGCTAATCTGTGATAGCTACTATTTTACAAAAATATTGGAACAAATGCAATATAAGTTGATTTCTACTAGCTTTCACATGTATGTTACAACTTTTCTATGATAAATGATGATAGTTAAAATCGATATGATGGGAAGATTCGCGACGTGAGCACATTAGCAGGAACGTCGCAGAAATAATTCAACAATTTTCCGCGACAATCTGCTGCAAATTGATATTCGATCAGTGGGATGTGGATCATAAAATATACCATTTTTGTTGTATAGGTTTTTCTTAATAAAAAAAACTTATGAGCATACGATATGCAGTCGTGTAATACAATTTAATTTATTTAACTTTCTAATTAATTTATACTAGAACCATTTGGTGACACTAGTTGTTTTCCATATACATCAAGACATATATGTATAATTCGTATAATAAAGCTAATAAAGAAAAGCTTCTTAATCTTCTAATACTAGAAGCACAGATAATAATACAGATTTAGAAGCATTGCAAAAATCAGATATCCGTCTTTTAGTGTGGTTATTTTTTAAATACTTATCTATTTTTTTTCTTTTGTATTACTTCCAATTTTGTTTTCTATAGTAAAAAGAACAATACAATAATAATTCCTTGAACATACAAAACCGTTCTTCAGCGTCTGCGGCAAATTGACATTCAATCAGCGCATAACTTTGTTTCCCTATCAATCCACGCACGCGCCGATATGCCGCCATCAAATCGCAATTTGTTTATGAAAATTTATTGTATTCGCCATTACCGGATTCTTTTCCTGCGGGAGCGACCCGCGGAACGAAATCACCTTATTCAATTCCCTTTTTGCATACATCACACACGGTGTCTTCGAGGGGAGGTTTGTCTGAACACGGGAAGCGCGTTTGAGACCCGTGTTATCTCTTATTAGTCTGGATTGCGTGAGTTCACGGTTCGCCTGCAGGGCTAGCTTTAGAATCAGCGAATTTTGTAAAGATTTTTTTGCAAAGGAATCCATATCTAAACTTTTATAATCAATACACATAAGCCATATTAATACTGTTTGATTTACTTTATACTTCTGATGTTTTATATTTGTAATGCTGAATAAAGTATATTGTATTGCATGACAGTCCAAATTTTATGGAAACTTCGATTAATATACCTGAGGGTCACATTTATTTTTAATTTTTAATATGAGTTCAAAAACAACATCCGCGTTATCTGAAAGATGTTTGATCCACAATTTTAAAAACTAACACAAATAATTACTGCTTTTTTATACATATTAGAATTAAAAACCAGAAAATATATAACAACATCCTTTAATCATTGTAAGACCTATACTAAAGTAACACATAAAGGTGTAAAAGAAAAATGATAATACGTGATGCTCAATTACCACCCCAAACGTAAAATCGCACCGAATATCGTAAGAGCATGTAATTCCGAATACCGCGAAAATCATTTATCAGACAGAATTAGCGAGTCACACATGCAAAATGGCGATCGTAAGCGAGGCGCGCGATATGACACCACTTCCCTTCTGTTTCGAGGATTTGGGAAAAGAATTGGCGCATATATCACGGTTAATAGGGTGAGGAGAGAGCACTACTTATGCCTAATGCGACAAGGAAACATGCTATGCTCGTACGCTCGAATACGTTTCAGAACTGGATTTTCAATGGCAATAAATATGGGAGCTAACCGAGGCATGCCATTTTTTCTTATGCGTGATTTTTTGCAACTATGATTTTGTATAAATCCGTAATATTTATCCGTAAAGTCAAAACTGGAGATATACTATAACAAACCTAAGATTAAATATAAACATTTCAATAGTTTCAAAGACAGCTTGAAGTAACGTAATTTTTTACTTGTCTCAAAGAAAAAGTACTTTTCGCCTGCATTTTGCCAACATAAAAGAAACCATCACAACTTGTAAATTCGAAGCAGTTCATCCCCATAAAAAACGACATTAACCCGTTTCTTGCAACATAACAATAAAGTGATGACGCGGTCGTAAACACCACGGTATTATGTTCCGTAAAAAGGAACGACGCGGTAAATATGGACAGGCGATGCTCACGACGGTAGATGAAGACGCTTTTAGCACGGGGTCTTGTGAAAACCTAATTTTTACGACCATAAGTACTTAGAGGAACGTAGCGCATGTTATGAAATTTTTAAAATTAAAAATGTACCTGAACGCGAGGTTAGTATAGGGAACTTTTCAGTGATATTATATGTATTATTATGAAAAAGTCTGGGCCCCATAAGTGGAAGTTTGTGAGAGACAGAACAGAACTCGCAAATAAATGTTGTCTACAAAATTGTATCGAATCAAAACTAAATATTGCATACAGCTCAGTTATGCATACAAAATGTAAGAAATATAATGTTAGAACTAATATGTTATCGAACTTCATTATAAAAACAGTATCCTGAATTTACCTTTAAAATCATATGCATCTATATTCTATTCATGGCACCCTTGTTTATACATTCTGATTTTATTAAGCTTAATGCACTCAAGACAAAGTATTTTCTCCACACATTTCCAAATCAGCCGAAGATTATGCTAAATACTTGTAGGTATTATATTGTACGACGTACAACGCATACATAACTAGTACTTTAACAGCCCCCTCGCTAAAAGGCTATATTTTCAACACATGATTATGTAAAAGAATTCCGAGATTCAAATGTATGGGGTAAAGAAATGTGTGTCGTTAAGAAGCGATTTGCATCTGGTTTTGGCTCGAGAAGTGACGGTTTTAACATTTTCAATTTGTTTTTGTTCTACAACGTATTTGGGGGTTTACTATCAATCATTAACGATTAATCATTTTCGCTTGGCCTGATTGAATAACTTAATAATCGTGTTATTCAATAAATAATTCTTACGTGATTACTGTCACCAAACGAGCCAAATTTTCCAGCCCAGTAAACGACTTCCCGTCAAGTTAATAACACAAAACAAATTACCAAAGAGATCTCCGTGCAACACCGTAACAATTAATCAAAACATTTGGCCCTCGGTAAAAAAATTAAAGGAATAATCCTTCTGAGCCAGAGTCATTATTATTATTTAAATCTTACGACGATTCGACGTAACTGCGATATAGATATAACTCAGCAATAACCCATTTAGGAGGATAAGAAAAAGGGATGGTAGTCATTAGCATATAATGACAGTAATTAAAATACACAAATAGAGCTATAAAGAAGGCCCGCCGTTGAAGGGTTGTCTTCATCATGGAGCGAGAATTTATACATGGCAAATATTTTGACTGCGGCTCAAGCAAGCCGCTTCAGAATTAAGAACGGCATTGTTTAATTTATTAATTAATGGACCCGCTGTTGCGGTGATGATGACGGAACAGCTCAGCGTTATATTAATAAGAATTTAATTTGGATTTAAAATACCGAAACGTTACCATTGCGACATAAAGCTAGCATAGACAATTCGTCTGTATCAGAATGTCAAAATAAATATCTTTATACTTATTTCATTCCTATTTTTTTTATATTCAATTAAGTTAAATAATAGTTTATATTTAAATTAACAGCGATTATTCTAATTCTACCTCTGAATCATAATTTAAATGAATCTACCTCAATTCATCTCCAAAATTCCACTCCAACGCTTCCATAGACAATGGTGGAGATAATTACGAGATGTAAAGGTTTATTAACGCAATCGGCTCGTAATTAACATAAAAAAATAATATTTACCGGCACTGGAGCTGGTGAAGCCTCTAAATTTACGAAAATTACAACATTACGTACATTTCAACCCTCCGTCTTACAAATAATTGCAGGCTTGAGCAATGGGATAAACGTCGAGATTAAAACTCATCACACTTATAAAATCTTGTATAGATATTACAACGAATGAGATTCCTCAGCTAAACAGTGTCCTAATTAAAATTTGCCACACGTTCTGAAGTCAGTTTCTTGAATTACTACGCCTAAATTACCTATTGATATTTTAATCGAGACAGCCCTTCGCCGATTTCAAGTCTTTATTAGCATATAAATAGAGAGTAAAATATGGCATCAGCATTTTAATTTTTCAATATTACGGAACGATTTACAAATTAGCGGGTAAGAAAAACGGTATGTAGGCCTTGAGAGGGTCGGGCCAGCCCGCAGATGTTCTATTTAAATGTAAATTCACTTCGACATGCCGACGACACGGAAAAAATCCAAATTTAACAAGCTCTTCAAGATTATTATATTTTTTTAGAGAGAATTAAAATTTTCGACAAACCACAAAACAGTACCTAATTCATTCATGCCATCAGTTTTTCCTACTATTTAAATCAATTTGAATTTGAATATTAAAATTTATTTCATGCGTTGATCTAATTCTGATAGTGCGAATCATGGACACAGAATCTCACTTTCAAAAGTCATGATTTTTACTTCCAAGTGTGTACGGTATTTGTGGCTGAGGTTTTTTGCAAACCTCAAAAATCGTACAACCACTGTATGATTTTAACACTGTGACTTTAACATTAAAAACGTTATGATATTTTATAGATTTAACCATACCTTCTTATGCACACATATAAGGCTAATTAATTAAATATGAAAAATCTTTACAATTAGACTTCACATTCCAGATTGCATTGAGAAAGAAGATAAAAATCCCCTGCAAAATCAAAATACTACACAGATGAAAAATTAACTAATTTGACAGGAGTGTTTAATCAGACTCGCAACAAACACTAGGAGGGTGACAATTGCAGGCGCCGGATGAAAAAACGACGAGAAAGAATTCTTTTCACTTTGAAAAGGCAACAATAAAGGAATCGCAGAAAAAGGGCCGGATGTGGAAGTGACAGATTGTCGACAATGGTGGAAAGTCACACCTCGTGTTAACGGTCCGGAGCGCGGAATTAGCTACCATTTACTTAAGCACTTATAAAATTAAGGCTACTGTCGCCAGGGGTCGAGCGTTCTTTTCGAGATCTTTAATTGTGCCTATTAGGGGATTGTTCAACTTCTTGTATCGAACTATATATCATTGTTTTAGCAATTAGCAAAAGTGGATAGCTTGTTTTTAATTTCCTTTGAAGTATATTTATTTTTCTAGTATATTTATTATAATTATTAATTGGTCTATAAAAGGTCCCGGTTGATATTTTGAAACGTTTTTGTTTTTTTCTTCATTTAAAGAGTTTTTCGTACACGCGAATATCAATCTATAAGTACGGAACTAATATTATGCCCTTTGCATACTACAGCTTCAAACGCACTACCTAAGAATAAAAATACGACAATCAAAGCTTCTACTGCTACACCAAAGTACTTACTTGAATTAGCAAAACAAAAAGCTTGAGCCAAACTCGCTTCCATTATAATAACCCTGCTTAATAAAGGCCGCGCTTCAAATTTTATTTGTGCTATACTACAAGAATTCTCATTAATCCCCTTTGCATTTCGAATTAACGAATCGATCATAATTGATTAAGTACCGCGCCGAGGCAAGGAATACCACAAAGGAGTCCATTCGGACCACCTCGCGGAAAACAAAAACAAGATTCCTCCCTTTTTGACCGGGCCGTCGAAAGCGAAATCTGGCTTTGTTCATTTGCTCGGTAAACCGATAATTTCATTAAACAACAAAGTGGGACTCGTCGGGAGCTCGGTAAACACGGCAAGAAGCCAATGTCCCCTAAGATGGGAAATTCATTTGGAGAAAAAATTCAAGTCCGAGCGCATCGCGGCAAATTAAGAATCCTCAGCCCCACTCTGTTTGTAAAAAACATTTGAATCTCGAAGAGGTTTCCGTAAATTAATTAGAAACAAAACATTGGAACGAAAAGCAATATCATTACAAAGTAAAATTGGAAATGAAGCAACTACAGTTTTATAACGGTGTAACGCCTGTCTTTCAGGAATGCGATTTTCTTTTTTTTTAATTATGTCTGAAAGAAGAATTAAATAGAAAATTTAATCTTTTATTAGTCGAGTCTGAAGGTAATCAAGCTAATATTGTTCGAGTAACCCAAAATCGGACGCATTCCGGACGTTTAAAAATATCGCGGAGTAATTTGGAGCATTCGGTTGGGCTACTGGCTTTAATTTTGGTAGCGGGCAAATTAAGCCCGACCCCGATATATTGCGTTTGTTCTTTTGAAGCCGCCGGTGAAGGGTTAAACCAAGAATGCTTTTTACTGAAGTCCAATAATACAGGCGGAAAGATACATATATCTACATTCCTTTACCTTATATATTACAATTGCCTGTGGTGTATTGATTACTTTTCACTTTTATCACAAACGCATATATCCATTATAATATATTCCACAATTGACTTCATTTGACCGAATAAATAGATAGATGGATTTGATTAAACATAATGATCATATTACAAACATATTTACTTAAGACGATAATGAACATTAATTTTTTCCGATCTTCTTTCAATAAAGAGTATTTCATTTAAAAATTTCAAATATATCAACAGAATTATAATAAAAATAATATATCGACACGTAAACATAAAATTGGAATTCTTTATTATTCAACAATACGTTTCCATTGTCCACACATGACCACAAATATTCGTTAAACCGAAGCCAATGAATTCTACCTCAGGCAGGTAATTAGACCGAAAATACCATTAAATTAATAAATAAAAAACAGAAGCGGAGCCCATCGAGCGATATAAGGCCCCTCTGTCGAATAAATTTATGTAAAAATTTTCATTAATATTTTTGAGGCCGACCGTCCGCCCTTGGGAGTGCGATTCGAGTTCGCGGAAAAATTCAAACCGAAAATTATGGGGTCCCTCTCCTTGTATTTGCTTATGAATATCATACCTGTATTGTGTATAGGTAAACATATCGGCCGAAATTATGGACATTTCCGCGGTGCTCGCATTACGTATGACCACTCGATCACTTAAATATGAATGTGTTTGTGGAACAGGAAAATTGCGGAACAAAGTAACAAATATTTCTATGATTTTGATAAATGATATGTTACTGATTTTCTGTTGGAAGGGGCTTGCTGCGATTTTTTATTAATAAGGATCTTAAAAACATAAGAACCAGAATATTCATTACTATTAAGATTACAAGACTAATAGGTAATTTTATGTTCTAAGAGCATGTCCATTGCCACTTGTTTAGTGTCTTTATAGGAGAAATCACTTTGTCAGTGTATTAGACTAATCTCATGATTCTCCTAGAAAAAGCATTGTATCCTACAGCAAATCTTACTTGCAGCAACAAGAGTTAATATAATAATTAATTAAACAACAAGAAAACAATTATGTATATACTATCCGTAAAAATTCTACCCACAATGTGTTCTTACATGCACTATAAATTAATTCTACAGAATGCTCCAACTACTCTCCCCAACTTATAAAGCTAGTATGACACATTCCCAAAGATCGGTGAGATTATGAAAGATTTGTGAGTTTCGAGTGTTGCCCAAACGCTCAGCTTAAGAGATTTAAATCGCCCAGCTGGAACGAGATACAGAAAGATTTGTCTTATTTTAAGGTTAAGGTTGTTTTGTAGAAGCGTTTTCATGTAGCTTTTTTATTTTGTATTCGAGTATACGAGTTATTCACTAAATCTAGAGTTAATAATATTATTGTTTGTGCTTTATATTTTCAAGGCATATCTATTAAGAAGAATGTCAAATTTCACATTCTTACATTGCACGGTCAATATTTATATCGAGAAAATTTGTAAAAATAAAAACGGGTTGTGCAGTGATTAACATAGTCGTAATTGTGGAAATTCGAGCACAGTGCAGACAAAGTAAATGTCGTCGAAAACAAAGCTATATAATAGAAAACATTTAAAATACTCTCTATCCAACTCCGGATTCTGATTTATTTGGAGAGCTGTAGTACTTAAACCAGAATGCAGTCAAAATCTGCGTGCGATATGGATCCCAATCGTAAATTTGATGCCATTTTTAATATCCTGTGTGACCACTAAAAATCAGGTTAAAGAAGCTAAAGCTATCAAAAATAAAGTTTAGAGAACGTAATTCAAATCGCTCCCTTACCAACTTATTCGGGAAGCTGTATATCATCCAGTTAAACCACAATGCAGCCGAAATCTGCGATATCAAGCCAACCTGTAAATCTTACGCCATTTTTATATTCTCCCGAAGGGCTAAGTGAGTCGCACTCGCAGATTATATCTTGACACTTGATGGATGAATGGTTATTGGTTCTCTACGGTTTATCATATTCATGCATGCGTACTATTGTGAGATTTGGGCGTGCGATTTAGTTCACTATTTGCGTTGCGGTAGTTTTAAAGAATATTTTTATATAATTTTCTAAATTTAAATGATTACATTCACAAATAATACAACCATCCCTGTCAACTTTTATACCAATAAGTTAAAACAATGGGATGGGTGGGTTTTCTACTTTTATTTCAGGAACGTATCTGTAACTTCAATTGATTAATTATTTTATAATGAAAGGAAATTTGTAATCCCTGCAGCCCACTTGAAAGTTAATATTTAATAATTACTTTTAAAGATATTTACGTTTTAATTTTTTAACTGGAAAACACAAGATATACGTATATAGGCGTAAAATATGCGAGCTCGTCTGTTCGTGAAGAAGCGTCTGACACTGCGACCCGGTCGTTTGCACTCTTTACTACACCCCCGTTCTCACACATCATACCAGGCACCGTCAGCAACAAAGGGTTGGGTTTTGATTTAACATTTATAAATTAATCTGACCTAAATAGATGCTGCTAATTGTTAAATAGAAATAGTATTGGTCTTGTTGTAGGCAATGACAAAAATGACTCTACAACTGATTTTATTGATTTAGCATCAGCCATTAAATGATCCATGAAAATAACTTATTTATGATTTGAGTTTTTTGAGGAGTGGAATAGTTAAAGAAATGTGTATCTATCTCGACTCTCTGCTTAGTTGCTACCATCCTTTTAATGATAATCTTGAAAGAAAATAATCTGCAAAGAAGATTTATCCTGACTCAAATTTCTCTTTCAAGAACATATGCAACCTTTTTCCTGCTAACCCTACCCTTTCCGGCCGCTTACCGCGCATCATACGATACGGGCTGAAAAATGCCGCCACTGCGTTACCGGATATATCAATTCAATTTGAGCTCCTCGGAACGCCGTGAAATGGGCCTGTCGCGCTAAATCAGGAACGGCCACTGATAAACATCGGAAGGGTTTATGTTTTATTGGAACTGAGATATTTTATTCGAGGAAATATTTTGACAGGATATGTGAGCACCAATTTGTAGATTGTGGATGGGGAAATGTATGGGTGAGAGTTGGGATATAGTATAATGGTGCTGATATACCTAAATGAAATGGATTGGCAAATTTTTGTAATAATCAATTTTATTTAGACGATGGTTTGCTTTCTGAAAATTTTAAACACATTTTCACATACACAGAAACTTGACAGAATAAGTTATAAAAGGACTTTTAAATATCACAATGAGAGTTTGTTTTTTCTTTCAATTTTATTTTTTAGAATCAACCATTATCCGAGACAAAAACAATGTTTTTACGTAGCCAACTTCGCCACTTTATTATTAAATAAATACCCGAGTGGTGCCATCGCGGATAAGCTTGTCTGCCAATTAACCCGCCGTAATAAGATAGAAAGAGACTTTACTAAAAATTCATCACGTCATCTACACTGGGTATAAAAATTAAATATGCACACGAGCTTTATGCCTCAAGGAAAACATGTTAAGGGGAATGAATTTTCCTTAAAAGACGGTTTATATAAATTAATTTTTTAACCATTCACATACACACATTAGAAAAAATTGTTTTGAGTGGTTACTGCGTATCATTTATCTTGATATCTATGTATTTCTACAGATTTCAGTTCAACCAATATTTATCGTGTTAAAGTGCCATTCTATTAGCAAAGCAATCAAGTTATACTTCCAAAAAGGTAGCACTAATTGAATCTAAATTTCCCTACCAAAACAAGTGTACCATATCTTCCAATTTAATATCATAATTGAAGCGTTCGAAGCCATTACCGTGATCGTAGACGAGTCTAGCTAGGTAATGAACGCATTATAAATGCAACGAGCTATACCGATGCACCGCACCGCGCTCAGAAGAATTAATTCATTTGCATGTAAAACTTCACCCACGGCAGTCTTAAGATTAGATGTGAGGCGGGATCGATGAAACGCTCCTTCATATTAGCATCACCGGCTGAGAATTGTCTTAAGGAAATTTAATAACCGCGAACGAAAATAGTTTGGGTTTTCTTGGTTGGCTCACTCTATCGTAATATAAGAACTCTTACTTATAGACTCGGTAAGAGTAAAGGTAAGTTAGCCGCGTTTAATTTTTATGAAAACGTAATCGTATCAATTTCATTCACAACAAAATAAAGATCATCAAATTATTTGTTACACAATTACCTTTCATTGCAGCCATAGCTAGCTACCTTCATCTATGATGATATTATAATGCAACATTTTGCGCTGCTACTCACAATTAAAATATTAAAATTTCATGCGAGCCTTAGCAAAATAATGAATAAAAGTTTGAACAAACCACTGACGCACCTGCAAGCCACGTAGTATTTTTAATAGGATCCGTCCCCTCTCATCCGAGACCTCTTACTAATTCCACGTACTTCGCTCAAGGAGCACTTTTTAGACTCATTTCGCGCCTCTTGAGGACAATCGGATGCAAAATGGAAGCTTCAATTTGTCAGAGATGAGAGGTCGCCCTATTGAATTAAGGTGAAATGGGAAGTTTGGAATATATGCAGGATAAAAAAGTGACCAAACAAAAAATATCAAAACACAAGAATGTAAATTTAAAAAAATACAATAACATTTTATTTTCAATTGCACTGAGGCGAAAATTAGTCTTTCGCACTTACGACGCTAATAAAACTCACACCGATAAGTCTTACTCTTAAAAAGAAATCACTTTATTATACAAAAGTTCATGATTATCGGAATCATTAAACAAACAACAAGCGGGAAAAAAGGGAGGAATTTCTTGGCAGTCTCAGTATTTCGCGAGAGAACGCAGCTATAGTCCCCCGGGGACGACACTTATCATTGACATTAACTTTTTTGTTGTCCATAACATTTGCATAACTCTAAAACTCTATCGACGCAGCACGCCTCGAAGCCCCGCGGCCAAAGAAAATGGCGGCCTATACTTTGTAAGATCATTTTCAGACTTTACGAAACTCGCTCGTCTTTTGGGAACTGTAAAATGGAGTAATTTGTAAATTGCCAGCGCGCGGTAACTGAATGTGCGTGGTTGATTTTACATACTGATACCCAAGTGTACCGCAGGGCTTTAAACATTACCTACGTATGAAATAAATCTTGTATTTCGTTGTTTTGCAAAATTTTATATGATCAAAATTTGCATAGCCTATAAAATAACAAGTAAAGAACGATATCGCTTTGTGAGACACAATATTTTTCAAATAAAGTATCGTTTAAATCAATCTGTAAAGCCGTTACTAAAGTAGTATTATATACGGCGTGTAGCATAAAGAGTGGTAATATCATAACTTCCTCTAGGCAGGCAAGTTTTTTAAATTTGGTACTTATTCATATGTATGAAAAAGCCTATATAAACAGCTACAATAGTTGCTCCAAAGCACTATATGCTACTATATTTACAACAAATACTTTAGTAGAATAATAGCTAATCGCATCTATTTTTTTTCTATAAAACAATATATCATGTTCAAAAAACAAAAATAAAATGAAAATTAGTACATTAATTTGCGCGCGTCTATTTTGACGTCTGTCAGATCCACTGCTCCCTCCAGCAAACGAAGGTAATTTGACATTTCGACGGTGGGCTAATAAAGGAATCGTTTTGGGATTTGTATGGACGAAGGCATTTTAAATAATTTTCTTGTTATTTGTTATATTTTAATTCAGTAATGCATAATACATAATAGGGTAGAAATAAGGGTACGATCAGGTTTATATAACTTTATTTCTTATTTAGACATGGTCATTTAATGAAAAAAATCAAATAATAATTAATTAAAAACTAATTCAAGTTATATTGCTCATTAGTGCACATTATAATGTATTCATCTAATGATACGTTCTAATAATAATCTTTTAATTTTCTTTTGAATACACAAGTGGGTTCACACTTTTTATACTAGAGGTATTGTAGAGTTGGGCCTCCTTAAGGTTAATAGTAATTATTTGGGTTATCTACTTGCGAATGCATTTTTGGGGTAAAATAAATAAATGACTGTACTTGTTTTGGATAAACAATGTAATCCTTTATTTCTCCTAATTGCGATACCATATTGCAATTTAATAATATTGCATAGACCACAATGACAACAGAAAAGACTAATGTTTTATTTAAATGTATACTTCCTCCTTTAAGCATCAATCCACGACCAATGTTACTATTAATAGAATATGACAAATGACAAATTAAAATTAAAAAATCTAGACACGTACAAAATTTTTCCTTCGAACAAAATCATTAAGTAAATTTCCTCAAATTTATTCAACAAAGCGTCTTAAAATCATAATTTAAAAACATGAACAGTGTATAGGTATGTATATAAATGGATAGCTTAATGGAAAGGTATCACTGGAAGCAGCTGTTATGATACCGGCCAAGAGTGTCGCCGCACTCACCCTTAAAAGATTTTTAAATGCTTCTGAATATGGAGAGCACTCTTGATATTCCATCTAAAATGTACAACTTTTAATCAAATTTTAAACCAAAAAGAGGCAGATTATTGTTTAAAATGTACATTTTCTTTTAAACTTTACGTTTAATATAATCAACAGAATATTATTAAGCAGTAACTATGGTATACATTTGATATTAGTTTCATACGTAGAATGAATGACATATATAGAATGTTAAACTTAATTTAATTTATTTGAAGTAGAAAAAACTTCTATGACAAAAAACTGCGAATGCTTACTATAATAATCGTGAAAATTTTAAATGTTTACAGGAATATATTTCATGCATTTTAATGTAATAAATAAACATAGGATTCCATACTTGTCTAACCTGCACCTACCGCCCGAAGCAAAGGCGATCGCATTTTTCTCGCCCCAACCTTCGAAAAAATAGGGGAGATTCTTATCTTGTCGCTTCTAATTTACTTATTCCTCTTTTAAAGACTTATTTACCTTCAAAATCCCATTGTGCCCAAACGGGACGAACGATCTCCAGTAATAACGAGGCAGGCTCTCGACGTGTCAAACGAGATTTTTCTTAAAAAAGCAATAACAATTTACATAAACACCCGGTCCTAGTTAACAGTTAATAAAGGAAACGATGGCACAATTGACGCTGTGCCTTTAAATGCTTTTTAGATGGAAATGTTGAGACACATTGTTTTACAAGATACTTTTTGTTGGTCCTCAGTGTTGATGGAATGGCTTAATCAAATTGGACAATTCGTTTTTACGGTTATTTTATACGCTTTTTTAATCATCTGCCTTGTAGGTTCATACAAGATTTTCAAAAACAAGAAGGAAAATACAAACGTTAGCTATAATCTAAACTAACAGTTTTGTTGCCATACTAACTGACAAACAGGTAAACTCTTTATTATTACGAATTGTTTGATTTTTTATTCGTAGCATCAAAGAAATATTAATCCTCAACATTGCTTAATAATCGTGCTGCTTGAAGCTCATAAACGTCAGTGTGCTCTCGAGTGCAGATCACAATGATACATCAGCGACCCCTCTTAATTTGAAGCCAATGACACAACTCGCGGCATATCAACCCCGTTCCATTAAAAACTTCCCGACTTGAACTTTACTAATAGTAATCCGAAACAAAGTTCGCTGGTTCAAGGTCGCAATTTAAAGTTTTTCGAAAACTTCCCTTCCACGGTTTTTTATAAGTATATAAATCTTTTTGCCGGCAAAGTTTCAGAAAGTTTTTGGCCCAGATTGTCATCGATTTTTGTTTGAAGAGTTTGTTTTTCATTGTTCTTCTTTACTTGTTTGACGGTTAATTCATAAAAACTTTGCCGCCACCACAGTCGATGACATTATCGACTCGTCGTAGTCGTTTGTAAACAAAACTGGCCTACTAATTCATTGACTGTTATAAATGCAGCAAGGAAGCAATGTAGTAAAAATAAACAAAAATTAAACTGAAGTTAAGGTTGACATATGGTGGGCGGTATTATATCCTCCTTATAAATAGGACATTTTCGCGCAGCCTGTAAATATTTTCCCTATCATAAAGGCTATGCATGCAAATCACCCCGCGGGCTTTCATCACCTCGGTCCTGAATATTTTTGTATGTATCAGCGACCCTCTGTCTCAAGTTATGTAAATACCCGAACACTTTCTCCGTTTTTCTCGCATTTGCCACACAATACAGTGCAATTTGATGCGAGATCCTAACATTATCCGCATAGGTGAGCCCTTTTGGTACGCATTTCTAAATCGAAAAAGTGATTTGCAGCTTATTTTCGTGATCTTTGAGGGCCTTCTCTTACTTTTTATTTATTGTACATATTGGTTGTGTTGTATTGATGGGATTATAATAAGGTCAGTTTAAATTAACTACGTCAAATTCAACAGTGACAAAGCATTAATCTTTTATTTATTTTACACTAAAATGAGATATTAAGTCCATAAATCCAACGCAAGAAATTAAATGATTGATGTTGTATTCTTCGATTATAATTTCTCTAGCTGAATATCAATAAAACGAATCTCCGAACAGCCAACACTAACACAAATCAGATTCCCTTACAACGGTATTGATGTCTGAATCGTGATGAGCTTCCCCAAAGAAATTCAATAACAGGGGATATTTTTGCATTAATTGCTAGTCGCGTAGACAAAGAGAACATAATGAATGAGCGTCCCCGTTGTCCGTCTCGGCTGATTTATTTCATGACTTCGGCTATGCAAATTCCATTAACATTCAAAGACGTAGGTACTCCCCCCAAGATATCCACAACCGCAATGATGCCAATCGCGGCGAAATCTTAATATTTTATGTTGTGTTATTCCTTTTCTTTTTCCTTCCTGATAATATTTATTTCCTCGCCGACAATGAGATTCCCACTTTGGCGCGTAATAAAAAAGAATTATTGTTCATCTTTTTATAGCGCGCCGTTTTGCTGGATTTGGTATTATGAAGATTGAAAGAGTGAGGGATCTTTATTTTGCTTTGAATAAACGGTTTTAGATACCATCATGTTTGTTTTTATTGATGTTTATAAATAATTCGATAAGAACATGTCTTTATTTCAGTACAATATTTAGGTACACAATCGTTAACTTTCACAATAATATTAGAAGAAATTATTGGTTTTAGAATGTTTTGACTTTGGAAAGTTTTTTTTTTATTAACAAAGATAAATCTGCACCCATTTGCTCCTCACAAAAATTGAACAATACTCGTATAATAAAATTCAATATTCTATCGGGCGCTCTTACATCACGTGTGATTAACAAGACCCCGGTGGTTTTACAAAAGTGGGAAAAAATCATCGAGGTGCGGCCAAGGGAGTGATCGGCCCGATGATGGATCACGTGCCTAATTGGTTGATGGATGGTGCTCCGAGACCTGGGCTGATACTACATAGTCGACATGCGTATCTTAAATTTGTGGAATTTTATTACAATTGTATGTCTTTGATATTATGTTAAGAAAAAAAGATTTAACAAAAAAAACACACAGAATCAGACATATAAATAATTAGTTAATTATACACAAGTAGCAGTGTGGCGTTGAAGATTTTAGCACTCATTAGTCCTTTTCTTTGCCACTATTTATAAGAGCTGTTTTTTATCGACCTGTTTGCTCAAAAATGAAGCTCTAATTTTTCATCTAAATAAAAAAAAAGTCAAAAAAATTAAGACGAGTTTGACATACAACCTTCTCTAACAAGTTTGTATTATTTGCACCCTTTGTCGATGTAAACACTATCTTAATAATTCTCTATCTGCCAATTTATACAGTACATTTATTTGACTAAATAGTGAGGATATAATGCAAACAAATTGTTCAACAAATTCTATCAAACATCAACATATTGATCCTACCGGTTCTAATCATCCGAATGCAAATTAAACATCAAGAATATAACATGTAAGGCCCGTAACGTTATTTCCAAATAGTAATTAAATTCCTCAGTACAAAGCAGAAGATATGAGCGGAACCTAATTTTCATAGCTGATTAGACTACCCCACATGGGATCGCATGATTACGTCACAGCCCTTGTTCTGACATCAATCTAAATAAACTTTAACGAGTGAAGGGTTACTCAATTGTATCATTATAAAATTTTCAGTGAAAATCTTTAGAATATTAAAGTTATTCTGAAACTAACAAATACCTAGGACATTCTTAAAAATATTAATTTCCAAACCATTATTAAAATCACTTCAACACGACGCAATTCGGCGTCTGTTGTAGCAAAGGATCACATACTGATTATCTGTTTTATTTAAAATCGACTATAATCTTATATGTATATGTACTGTATATGAAAATATGTATTGCTATCTGCATCATCTAGTCAAACAATATAGTAGAGCATGGTTTGAGTGGGCTAAGGTATTAAATCCCATATTTCTACAAATATTATAATATTGCCATATAATAGAGGCTAGAACGAGACTGTTCTGCATTTTGGAGATAAGTCAAGTAAGAAAAATGGGATTAATTAGCAAAAGGACCATTACTGCTCGCTGAATAAACTCTTTAAATGTAAATATTGTAAAGCGTATGTACGGCTATATGTTTTATTGGAAATGCATCATTTTCAAAGCGGTTCAGCTCTCGAATATGCAAGAGCGCATAAAAACATTAAACGTCAACCGATGGGAGTACTTAAAATGCATTGATTCAAAGTACAGCCGATGCACTCGAATTTTTTACGTCCTTGGGTAACAAATGACCCGTTGCAACAATACACAGTATTTGATCGAGTATACTAATGTACATTAAAGTCGGTGCATATAAAAGCTGTCTAGAAAGTTTCTGTCGCTGGCAAACGATCGATACGAGGTGGGTTGGGAATTATACCGGGTAATGAACAACAGTAGTTGGTTAATTTGGGTTATTATGTCATTTGTTCACGGGTGTTAGGCTGTTAATGTTTGTTAATGTGAGGCCGGATTGCTGGAATTGGAAGCATTTTTCATTACGCTAAATCGTTGATGGTCGTACTAAATGAGATGGTAATTTTGCAGGTTATTGTAAGAAAAAATGTAATTTATTTTTATGCACATAAGATTATTGACCTGACATATATGATATACTCGTACCATGAACTACAAAAATAATACCTTGATTTTAAAAACGAGGAATGAAAACTACTACTAAAAAAACCTTACACAAATGCATATTCGAGTAATTAATTGTAGATACATAATATTTTGTAATGCATACATATATTTATTTAAAAGAACTGAATTTAAATTGTTACTAAATAAAATAAATCTTCAGCTATTCTATAGGTATCCTAATGTGATTCCATTAATGTTTCTTTATTCATACAGCATACAAACAAAAGACGGATAGGAAATCGGTCAATAATTACATAAAGTACGTGATGAAATTTAGCTTTTATTCGAAAGATGTGGATCTTTCTCGAACAAAGTCTTTAATCCCTGGCGATATCGCGTGCGATCCGATATAGCCAAGTTTTGGTTAATACATAATTGGGACCAATCCCTATTGGATCGAATATAGAGGGACAGGTTTCTTAGTGCGTGTTCAAGGGGAAATTAATGAAATTAACCAGGAGGTGAATTGTATGAGAATACGAATCGCAAATCAAATTTATGTATGTTTCTTTAGATCTAATCCTGGAAATGGGAAGTAGTAAAGAAAAAAAATACATCAAGCTACTTCTAATATTATATTCGTATTACCTTACTCTACTAAAAATATCTATCTACTGTTAATGGATTGTTTTAAGGAAAATTTATAGTACAATATTTTTAAATAACTGAATATTTTATAAACATTTAAATTACATTTCCTAACATGTGGACCGCAAAACCTTAATGGTGGCTGAGAGCGGTTAATTTATGGTGCCCGTGTGTCCGCACCTTTACGCCTCTGTTGATGACGTCCTAGATTTATGGACTGTGTGTACACGGCTTACATAAAGCCTCACTAATTAGTCCCACATATGAAGCCCAAGAATATTTTTAAAACTATAATCTTTTTTATATTTTATTATTAATATAAACTAATTTCCAAGTTTCAATTAGCCGTGTTCTGCGTCGGAAAGTTTCCATGTTTCAATAAACTTAACCGCACCTATATTAACCCCTGTAACCGACCGGTTCTTTTGAAAACTAAAGTGTTTTCAGTGCACTTCTGTTTTCGTGCCGCAATTAAACTGCTGTTAAACTTCTTGCAAGCAGTGTTTGCAGAGCACCTGAACGTCCGCGAAGTTGTTCGACTCGTGTTTGCCTGCTAATTATCTCAACTGCGCCGAGTCAGGGCCCAAAATGCTGACCCGGCCGTTATGGTCAAACGCAGCTCAAACCGTTTCGCAGCTCCATTCAACTACGGTTTCCGTCCGCCCCGGGTAACCATAGTGACCGCCTCCGCTATTATACCATTGTATCAACATTCATATCGACATCACGTGCAACAGTGGCTCGATTAAATGAGGGGAACCGAAGCCAGATTTGACAAGTCTCCGGCCAAATTAGACTCCGCTGGCCGGCATTGGCACTTCACGCGTTTAAAATCAAAAGCCGTAAAGGGTTACGTAATCCGGACCTTTTTGCGACTTGTGTTTGTGTGCACGTCTCGTCTTTTGTCACGTATTCTTAATTAAGGACCGCCGGCTGCCAAGCGACCCCACTCGTCACATTTTCATATTGATTGTGAGAGGGCTTCGCTTGCATGTAGTCTTTCGACGATAATTATTTTCTCTAATAATTTCCTTATTGCATGAATTAGGCGTCGATTGTCAGCGGTTAAAATAAAAATCACGTAACGTCACCCCTCTATTTGCGAATAGGAAGCTGAGCCTAATAAACCGCCGCTTAACCTCTCCCAACAAAGCCGATACAAACGGAGTGACATCCCATCTGAAAAGATCTCGCGAAAAAATCCGGCGGCGACGTGTCAAAGACACCGCGAGGCGAGGGTTCTTTGTTGCTTGTCGAAATATTTTTTAAAGCTTAACTCCTTAGCGAATTGAGAGATTAAGTCCTTTTTGAAGAGGCAACCGCTCCCCGGGGTCGGGCGTGATCATTCCTTCAGATCTCATTTCCGCGGATGCTCTATTTGATTGTTATTTTTGTTACTTTTCTGATTTCGTCCCGGCGCCGGCGGGATTTGAAGTGACAGTCGGCGATTTGTACGAGAGCGCGATAAGTGTTTTCCGACAATTTGTGTCGAATTTGTTTGCATTTTCTTAACGACGTCACAAAAGAACGATTGGTCGACAGTTAACATAACAAAGCGAATATTTTACCTGCAATATTAATATGAATGAGAAACTTTGTGAACGAGCACATATCACTCAAAGTGGACACGTGGGCCGGGGATATTAAGCCACAAGAAAATATGCAAATCGCAATAAGGCAGTAGGTAAGCGTTCGTAAGCCGTGTAATTATTCACATCGGATTTGCAAATCGCGCCCGGAGCGTTCCGTTTCCGCACACGCGAATTAAACTGACCCTTAGCGTGCGTTTAAATCAAAACACATGTGCTGAGAGCGGGTTTAGTCGGCCGCTGATTTTGAGATGAGGGCATCCCCTTTTTGCGGGTCCCTGCGTCGATTCCTTGGCGGGCGATGATCGATACTTCTCCCCCGCCGCCGGCCGCGACCCTCCTTCCCTCTCTCTTAATTAGGACTCGGAATCTGCGGCGGACACGCACACTCACATACGACGTATAATGTTAATCAACTTTCATTATGCACTAAGGAATTATATGGGTACGCCTGAGGAGTGATTATCCGCGTAGGCCGCGTCCCGGCTAAGAAATCATACTTTATTATGAGAACATTTGTCCCGCCACCTCGCGACACTCGCATTAGAATTAATGGCGCATATATCATGGGAAATTGTATTGTTGTTAGTCCGAATGAATTATGAGTTGCTTCGTCTGTAGCTTATTTACATTAGTTCAAGACGCAACAAAAATATAAATTAAGTACCGTATCATATCTAGTAAGTGTCCAGTTCTTGATTGGTTACGATAGGACAAAGGCAGGTGCACAATCATTTTCAACAAGTTGGGAATTTCTTGTAGTTATTGCTATGAAAACTAATCTTAATAGGTACAAGTGTGTATCCAGATGCAAAATGAGCGAAATATCGTAAAGCTCAATAGTCCTTTAATCGTCCAAGACTGGGCCGGGCTGGTATTGAGTAATCTACGGTTATGAGGATAAACCTCCAATAAATCTTTCACTTAACCCACCCTTTAATTAACGCGTGTAATAAAATTTAATTGATCAAAGCGGATAGTTTGACTATAATTTATGAGCCTCCTTGAGCAACCTCATATTTATTTGCTATAATCCTTTGTCATAAAGTATGAAATTTCATAGATATTGGGGATTTACCTTAAACAATATTCAACGATGTTAAGTTTGAATTTTATATAAGAATGGCATTAATGTTTCAATCGACTAGCGAGTAAATAAAAACTCATTATCTAATTAAAATTATTTTTGAATTCATGGAAAAAACGATATGATGATTGCAAAAAGTTGAATTTGAAAACATTTATAGAAGAACTCGACTTTTGGATATTATTTTGTTAATTTTTATAAAACGAATCAATCATAGCAAATGTTCATTTGATTAATGAAATTTCTTAGTTCATTTTCTTCTCGCGCAATTTATTTATTGTGTTAACTCCGTCAGATATCCGACCAATTAAGAATGGCCCTTTTCACGTGACTGGTAAGAAGCAGGTGAGGTGTCACGTAATTCTGGCGGAGTATAATATGTTAGGATTTTCACGGGCCCTTCAGCTAATGTAATAGATGAGGTGTTCTCATTAATAACAAAGAACGTCGGGACCAGCGGGTTGCCGCGGGTTACTCGCTAACAAATTAATAAGATTATAAACTCCTTCCGACAAGTCATTCTTTCGCGGCGTGTGTGGAAAGCGATTGTGAGGGAAACGAACTCGTAGTTGCTAATTACTTGAGTAGTTAGCTTTGTGAGGCTCTCTGGGAAATTATTTTCGTTTTACAATTTATATTTCTTCATTTCTTTATATATTGAGCGTATTGTTCGCATTCTTTATTTGTATAGAACATGTGTTCCGTACCAAGCAGATCAAATACGATGTCCTACTAATATGTGGATATCTAGCATTCAGGATCGTGCATACTTTTAACAAATAAAATAATTAAAATAAATTTCAATTAAACTAAATACCGTCGCCACAAGGTAAAATAACAAGTATTAATTCAAAAAATATATACATTTCCTAATTTTAACTCTGGGACCACTTGTTTATGCCATGTAATTTATTGAAATATTCAAGTAAATAGTATAAACCCAAAGTTCCTTTATTTACGTAATTACATTATCTAAATATGTAACATCAAAAATACGATAAGCCTATCCGAAACAGTTAGGCACATGTGATTGATTGTAAATGAAGTAGCCGAGGGTGATAGTTATTAATGACGCAAGCCCCGCCCGCTTTCTTTATTTACCCACTAACACCTATTAGCAGACCTCCGATACACTACCTCACACGATATATCATCCGGAATCGTATCAATCAATTTGCCAAATTATAACCCGACATACAATTTATCACCCCTTTAATATCACGTCTTACTCGACTCGTGAGATTAGATGAATTTTCTATCTCGTCAGTGGGCTTTAAAAAACGTTGCAAATTTTATGAAAAAGCCTTTTAATTCTTTTTCGAATATCATAATAGGTGAAACGAAATTTAGATTGGACAATTCTATAGCTCTCTATAGAAGTAAACCTGTAGTGTAAAAGCTCGGTAGCACGGTACATTATAGAATGGTTTGTAGTCTTTTCTAAAATTAATAAAAATGTAAATAATAATTAGAAACTATTTTTATATGCGAATATTTACTTTAAGAACCACTATGTAATGCAATAAGCATAAAAATTGTGCATCATTTTTGCATTTACTGTAATATTTTGATTTAAGCTCATGCAAGGGTTTCTTAGCCCGCTGATCTTTACTTAAATACTTTTCAGGAATCTTACCAGATCGCCCCAAGCCATCGAAGGGTTTTGTTTCATTTCAATTAAATTTCAATCGTAAAGACTTTTAAACCACAAGAGTCACTTTATCTTCGACGATTTAAACAGATGTCGTGTTAAGGAGGTCCTCTCACAATATTCGTTCGGAATTTAAATTGCAAATTCGTGCGGTGGCAGGTGCAGCCTCACGATTGAAGTTACTACCTCTCTTTCTACACTGAAGAAAAAGCTAACCCATCTCCCTCGCACACGACTCTCAAAATCAACGAATAATGAACGTCAACAAATAAAACTCGAGCGTTACTAATTACTGGGTCCGTTTGAACGAAGAGAGGTAATCTTTGCACTTTATTTCGAAGAGGAAATCTTGAAGCTAATGGCGCTAATTTAAAAGAGGCCGATGACTGTGATTTTTCTCGCCATGAACTTTTTAGCTCTTGATTTATTGACGGTACAGAAATGCTTTCATCAAGGCGGTTAATTTTCGCGTATTCGTTTGACGACTGTTCGGACTGCTTTTGCTTTGTATGGACTTGACAATGGAGTTCATTCTAAATTAAACTCTTGTGTGTTCAAAATGTTTACAGCGTAGTAGCTACTTGGGCAAGCCGATCACGAAACGGCCTGGTCTTAATGAATGAAGAAATTCCAATCCACCCTTCACACATCCCCTTTTCAAATCTCCCTCGCATAGATTGTACAGCGGCCACACTATTCTTATACTGCTTATGAGTCTCTAATGTTGTATTTAAAGAAATAAAATTAATAGTCGTTAATCTTCGTCGTGTCCCCGTCGCGAGCCGTCTTTGGGAGCGAGTAATTAGCTTGCCAATTTTAAAGAGCCACGCTCGGTGCCTCCCATCAATCCGCTCCCCCGACCAAATCGATAATAATTAATTATTTTTGACATAATCACAGCCAAAATCCATTCTGTTTTTGCTAATTCACGTCCCTACAATAAAACGGAGCAACGCTTTTAAGGCCGGCCGGATGAAATTGATAAAAAATAAATAAGCCCGCAACTTTCCGCCAAGTCAAACAGATTTGACGTTAGCTAACGTTGCTGGATGTTGTGTGATTTATTAGCTTTTTGGTCACGTTTTTGTCGATAGTTGTCTATTGATGACGTTGAAATTGCCATTTTAAAGCTGCTGCTTTAATGAGAGATTTGATGGTAAAAAATTACAGCCATATTTCAATGACGCCTCATTTCTTAAGATAAAACCTGCAGATAGAGGACGTTATGACGGTTCAGAAAAATATTATTTACGCCACACGATTAGAGAATAAAAGGCAGATGCAGTGTGCCCAAGACTCGACTGACGCTATCTGCCTTTTCTTCTCTATTCTGTAATTTACGCTATACCCTGAATAAATTAGTAATAAATAAGTTGAGAAGCTTATAATTACTATAAAACGACAAGTGTGTTTGTTTGTTTAGACGCGTTTATCTTCAAAACTAACAGATGAATTTGAAAAAAACCTTTCATGTGAGAAAGGTTATCTCATATTGTGCTACTACGCGGATGAAATGCGGGCATAGTTAGTTATTAAATGACTTCAACTAGTTCCTTAAACACTTTGATACATGGTTGAATCAATGGATTCAAGACGTTACAATTAAGATCATACGTAGTATAAATACGGTAAACCGTACGCACCATAGAACATCAGCACAATAGAATACAAACAGGGCTGACATGGGACCGCTGTCAGCCGTACAATTGGACAGTGTCAATATTGTACAGGTCGCATAATGGCTAAGATTTGGATGTGGGTAGTACGATGTTTACTAGCTGCTGCGGGTAGTACACTATTATTGGAGTGTCACGATTATAAACAGATTTCTCTCGACAGATGTATACGGAAATAGACCATTTCTGTAAGATGTTAATGTTTAACAAACCTCAAAATAATGATTACATTTTCTTTTCCTTTTGTCTGTTTGTATATGTATCAATACACAGTTTAGTAGGAATAGAATTTAGGCTCAACTTATAGGGAATATTTAGTATGAATAAAATAATTTGTAGGAGTTCCTATGCATATATTATATAACCATGGGTAAAAAAAATCCCGAAAATATAATTACTTTAGGCATCATTGGCATCCAAAATTGTTTCTCCCTTCATTCTTTTTACTCGTTCATGTAACCGTCAGTAATGTGTAAAATTACCGTTCAAAAAGATACAAAAGTATGACGTACTCCTAACCACAGTATGAACAGGTAAAAAACACATTGTGAAAACATTAGGTGCACTTGGGGCGTTTCGGCCCATGATTAAAATCGCCGAGGCATACATAACGAGAGAATGTTTGAACGCTTGCGAATACTTTCCAAGTCCCGGTGGTTTAGGGTGCACCTGCTCATGTTTATTACTAAGACTGAGCCACTTCAACGCTGTTTGTTTAGGAGCCTGACCCACTTCGAATATTCGAATAATATTCGATTTATAATCGATGTATACGAGGTAATCAAGATGGGTGATGCATATTTTATGAGCGATTATATGCTTCAATTCCCTTGATTTTATTCAATATTTTAAATAAAGGAAATATTAAACGATTTTTAAATGTTATCTATAGAAATAACAATTTCAATTTATTGGTAAGCATCACTCTAAAGAAACATTACTTGATGTCTGACCAAATTGTAGTCCAATTAACCATTCTAAAACAAAAAACGCGTGATGGCAATATTTGTATAAATAATTACAAAGAAAAAATTGGCATAACAAAAACATAAATTTACATACCCTAGAATAGTTAACCGAGATCCCTCACACACCCAAATCACTGACACTGACGTCTCTATAATTAGATCGATCTTTGCTGCAGTCGCAAACTTCGAAAATTAAATAATATTTTGTGCCGGTATTGGACGGACACATGCTAATGCAAGAAGTTTTTAATTAAAACCGTCCGCCGTTAAGAGGCTACGTAATGGCTGATCCTCGGTAGGGATATTGGGTGCAGGGAAAGCCGTAGTACAAACATATTTAGGTCCGGTGCGTGGTGTGCGTTAGAACTAATCACCAAACGGGTAAAGATGCCTGTGTACACAATGCCTTATACCCCTGTCTTATTGTTATTAATTCCCGATATATGAATTGTGTGAACATAAGCTTTGGTTTATCGTTTGCACAACCGTTACGATTGATTGAACAACCTTTTTAACATTTTTTACGTTTACATATGTATTCATATAAATGAAATATTCATATGTAAAAAATAAAAATACTTTTTACATTTTTAATTAAATCGTAAGTTAGCACAATAGTAGAGTCTGAAATTATTACCTAAAAACATTCATCTTCTTTGTATTTAAAAACGTATTATATTTTTTCAGATGCACGCGACTGCGATGAGAACAGCTCAGACAAGGTAAGTAAATAACTTTAAAACGGTTAGACAAAAAAAAACAATCCAAGCCACTCGAGTCTCCCCAAACGCAATACAAACTTCAGCGTCGACTTTATGGCCTCTGTGACCGCTAAATTCGCTGAGGAAAAGTGCAAGCTTGTTTACTCATATATCAGTGGAATTACGACATTTCTTTGTGATAAGCCGGCTCCCCCGCCGCCAATAAAGTGATTAAGTCACAAATCGCTTCGACGCCGCCTTTGCTCTCGATTGGTGATATATCGACTTCGAGATCGTTCTGTTGAACATGTGGGCGGTTATCGTTATCTGAAACAAAAACGATACTACTAATGCGATGTTTTTTTCTGTCAACACATTAATGCACTATCAAAATGATTTAATTTTGACGGAAAATTCATTATTACTTTTTGTGGTGATTTTTATTAATATGATTTTAAAATCATTCGCGTTCTTAAATTCTATGTCACGTTAAAAATAATACAGCCAAATTGTCATAACTCCCGCCCATATAACCTGTGCTATTATAGAACAAAGCTCTATTACAAATAAATTGTCGATCGAAATCGGTCGCGTTATAAATTTCATACGTGCTGAGAAACGACATACGGCATTATTTATTACGGCGTGTTTTTTCGGGGAAAACACAAAGAAGACATTGTGATGTAATTGAGCCGCGTTTTATCGGGGCACGCTACACGTTGACGAAGAATTTACGTGTTCAAATGAACGTCGACGGTTTTTCTGACATATGACAGTGTAACTAAAACGATGTTTTTATTACACTGTCATATGTCATGATTATATTAGTGTGCAATTATATGTTATATTCTTTTTTAATAAGAGGTTTATTATTACGTGTGTTAAAATTACAAATTTACGCAATTATAATACGCAAATTTAAATATACTTAAATATGTCATCAAAATAGTATTAGGTGCATAGTTGCTAACATAATTCATTTGTATTGCTGATTAAATGTCTTTTTCCTTCTTTCTTTCTCTCATAAGAATGTAAATATTATTTCGTTTCCCCTTTTTCGTTTTTATTCTGAATTCATTTCACATTTTTTCAATAGAATCGCAATAAAAATCTTCAATTTCAATCACGGTTCCTAAATACTTAAACCTACTAATCACTCCAGCCAACGAACATTACCATCTGTCAACTAGTAATTTAACATTTACGTTCCCGTGTTTACGCCGCGGCGTTCTCAAACATTAACGGCATTAACCCTACAAATGACACTAAAATCAAATCTATTCATTTCCTCAGGAGTCAATCGTGCCACTGATATTGTTCAATTTCACGCAATCCGAGCATTAAGGAATATACGTTTGTAATAGATAGCTGTAAACAAATGTTGAGTGTTGAGCTTTATGCTATGATGGTAGTATTATTATAATTATTACCCTTTCAAGATACTTTTAAAGTCAGTTTCAGTGATGTCACTAATGTATTTATTTTTACGAGTAAGATGTCATTTGGCCCTAATTTTAAATAATGAAACGTACGTACGAAATGTCTGAAAAATAAAAATTTTTGCACGTATAAAATGCTTTTGACTACAGTAAATTGGTTCAATATTTTGAAGCAAATATTGCAACAAATCGCACCGTTTTAATCAATGTCATGTCGTAGATTTTCCGATAGCTGCGATATCAAATGCGTATGAATCTGAATAGGTTAATTTGTTACTGTGTTTATCCGAACCGATATGAATGGTAATACCACAGATAATATAATACTATACTATATACTATAGTATACGGATAATAACTTTATAACATATTCTATTTATTAAAAATCTACGCTCTAGCATCGTAAACATAACTGAATGGTAAAAGACAAATAGATTTAACTTTTAGGTTTAAATGTTTAAAACTCACATTTGTTATGTTGTACAACAATTTCGTTAGGTTTATGTCTTCAAAGGCCGAGGATAATGTCATCCATATTTATTAACGAGTCCTTTACTACTCGACTTTAGTATCTTAGTGACACTCTCATTAATGTCTCAAAAGATTGATATTTCGCTCGTTAGTGTATTGTGAATCATCAATTAACAATTACATGCTTACCATTATTGTAAGACTAAATTTGAGCAAGATTATATTATGTCAGTAGCTTTAGACCTTCAAAGGCCCGGGAGAAAATCATCCATATTTATTAACTTGCCCTTGACTGGCTTTCATTAGCTATACCTCAGTGACACTCTCATTAATGTCTCACAAGATGGATAGTTCGCTCGTTAGCCTATTGTGGATCATCAATTAACAATTAGACGATTACGAGTATTGTAAAACTAAATTTGAGCATGATTATATCATTTAAATAGCTTTAGATCTTCAAGGATAAAGGAGAATTTTATAAATATTTATTAATATGACCTTCACTTGCTTTAGAAATACCTCAGTAACATTCTCATTAAAGTCTCACAAGATTGATATTACGCTCGTTAGCCAATTGTGAACCATCGATTATTATCAATTAGGTGATTACAATTACTTTAGATTAATAATGAGCA
This sequence comes from Phoebis sennae, assembly GCA_001586405.1. NCBI lineage: Eukaryota > Metazoa > Arthropoda > Insecta > Lepidoptera > Pieridae > Phoebis > Phoebis sennae. Next base: position 197,876 of record LQNK01000568.1, on the reverse strand, counting down.
AAGATGTGAAAGTCATCTCTCATTATTCTCGTGAATATTTACTACAAAATATCATGTAAGCATTTTTCAGTTATCCAATCTATTAAAATTTTGTAAAATAAAAAATACTAAGCGTTATGAAACCCTTATGCAGTTATTAAGGTAGCACACCACAGTTATCATTATACATATCAATTGTTTTAATAAGAAAATGAGATAAAGTGGAATCAAACGAGTCACAAATTGCTCGCCAAATAACACGTCTGCTTGTATAATTTTCCACTTGTAAAGTAAAATGCTAAAACCCGTAAACATATGGTATTATCAAAAAATTGGCTTTATTACCAAAGAATTCGTCTTCGGTAACTATCTTGATCAAATAAAAAATTAATGACACGAGGGTGGACGTTACGTGGACAAATTGGCCCAATCGGTCACCGATAGTCGAAGGGTATTAATCGTTGTATGAAAAATTTGAAATAAAAATGGTTTACAAAACGTTAATGGACAAAACCCTCAATTCACTATTTTTATTTCAGTAAAAAACACATGTTCAATATTGTAAACGAGTCATTGTACTACAATGTTAAATGAAATGGTTAGTAATTGATTAGAAGAAAATTATCCTATATAACAAACAATAAGTAACAAAAATTATTTATAAATACTATTATTTTACATTTATCAAATCATATCTAAAGATAGTTAGGGTAACAAATATTTTATTTACATTATAAGAATAAGATAGGTCTTGGTAAACTTCTCGGTATATTTTAAGTTAATAATACGAATTCAATTAACTAAATATAATCGCTGAAGGAAATTATTCATTCTGAGATTTTATAAAACTCGGCGTCACGCTCGAGCAGTCAAAAACAATACTTATTCAAATGAAACAAAAAGCAATTAACGGAGGAGATATCCCTCCGTCCTTAGAGGATACAAGAGGAGAGATTATTGAAAAAATAATTAATAAATATTTATGGCGGGCCACCTGAGGAACGACACGGCCGGGATTCGGTTTTATCCAGTACTCAAGAGCACATCTGCAGCGTTACAGGGAAAAGCGGTTTATTACAAATGCAAAATTTTCCATTCATATTCAAAATTTTATATCCCAATGTGGCCGGGAGTGAGCTAATTTATTCCGGGGGAATCCAAGGAGACGATCCAGCACCTCTCGTCTTGGGGAGGATTAGGGAAGGGTTGAGCGGGACGAAATTGACAGGTGCCTGTCAAAAATTACAATTAATAATTGAGGCCGCGGTGCACTTCCGTGACTGTTAATGTAGCGATGCAATGCGAATTGCTAAAACATTGTGGTTTGGTATACAGTTGTCATTCGTCGCTTTTTTAGTGGTACAACGTGATTATTGTAATTTTAAAACAAACACGCAAGTTGCAGTCATGTATATTTTGACTTTTGTTTCTGTCAAAATTTTAAATCTGTTGTATATTGCATTACCGCTTCCCTCGCGTGATATTCTCTTTAAACAATCAGAAAATGTTATCTTATAGGCAAGCTATACAATGCAACCAGTTACTATTTATTAATATAGTGTAGGTATAAGTACGCAATCTCACATCCTCTAATCAACCACCACTAGCATAAAGAAGTTGATAAGACCTTACAAGTCGTAAAATGCAAATAAAATCTGAGACTAATTGCGTCAACGTCGTCCATTATGACGGACAACATCGGGGAGCTATGGCTTTATAGCCGAAGAGCGATTAATGGTAATCCACTGTTTTACTACACTCGATATATTATAGCAATATAGCTATTGTACAGTTTCATCTATAGTAATCTAACAATCTAATCAATGGTTATCTATACTAATATTATAAAAAGGAAAGATTTGTTTGTGTTGAATAGGCTCCGAAACTACAAGACCGATTTAGATGAAATCTTGTACAGAGATTCTTTGGAACCCCAGGAATGACAAAGGATAGTTTTTATCACGAACATCCTACGGGAACGGAAGATATATTCATATATACAGAGTATTTTTGTCGATTGCATGTAGGAATTGCAAAAAGTTTCGTCTATAGTAATTTTAGTTTAAAATCCGACATCCTACAATCAACGATAATTCTGAACATACTGATAAGACAAATAAAATCTATGACTAATTACGTCATCATCCATTATGACGGACAACATTGGGGACTGGTTCACTTTATAGCTAGATAAATTAATGGCGGTAATCCACTGTTTTACTGCACTCCACTGCTTAGCAGTATATACATGATATAAGGCACTTTTGATGCTTTTATATACTGTAGGGATTTTTATTGGAAATTACGAGGACTTTGTCATAGGTATTAACTGTTTGTTTGTAAACCTTTGATAAATAATCAAAATTATTTATTTGCATGCATAAAGAAAGTTGTTAAGTATGATATTAATAAATGACCTTTCTTTTGTTTAGATACATTTTTAAGCTTAAAAAAAATATAAAAAAATCAGTCGCATTAAGCGACAAAATGAAATATAAAAAATCATACATAGTAAATTTACTATATAACCCGCAACCATTCAACGAAAAATATGGGCAATTAATACACCTCAATAGCCTATACCTAACCAATGTGGTTCCTATAATTCATCGTACGTCCCATCACTACAGTCTGCATCGAATGCGTCCAGTTTAACAAATGCCTGCACTCCATCATAGGTCAACAAGCAATGAAAGTCCGATACCTCCACTAGATCCCACTAGCCATTTGTCAACAAGCCGTTATGGCCGCTCGTAAAATAGCCATGTAAGTGGAATAAAAATAGAGTACACGGCTCAACTCTGTAGTCAACAGATGAACGATTTAAATGCATTTTTAATTTACACTGGCTGTGCGAGGTTTACCACAGACTAAATAATGTTTTGGTAAATTGACAAGTGACAGCTGACAAACAGTTGTGGCAAATATGAAAAGTAGAATATTTTTGACGTCTTTTTCAGACATTTTTAACAATTTATAAATACTATTGCGTTAATGTTAAAGTTTTCAGCTTAGCTTATTATCATATGACACATATTGATTAATTGGCTGACACCAAAAGTATAGAATACTAGCCGTGCCATGCGGTTTCACCCGCGTAACTTCCCTTGATACCTCCGGGTTTAAAAATAGCCTATATGTTATTCTGAACCCTTACCTTCCTATATGTACACCTAGTTTCATAATCGGTTCAGCAGCTTTCCCGTGGAGGACTAACATATATAGTATGTACATACATCGTCCCAAACTTTCACATTTATAATATTAGTAGGATTATTTGTAATATAAAATGCATCTATATTGATAACAGATCAACCATTGATATCGAATGTAATATTAGGTTGCACCTTATCACGCGTTATTAATGATCGTAATTTTTTACAGATACAGCAGCCAACAGGTCGATACGAAAGCTCCAATTTATTTATAAAATATATTTCATTGATGCAATCTAAAAGTTACAATAAATACTAATATGAGAACAGTGTTGCGTTTAAAAGATAGATAGAAGAATACATTTTGCTGGAACTTTCCTTAGTTTCCGTTCTTTATTTTAATAAGATCGCTGCCGTCGCCTGTGAAACTCTAGACATGAAGTACTAAAATGTATGCGTATTTAGTCATTAGCGCTCGCGCATCGCACAGAATTTTCATAATCCGTACGTCCCCCTTCAATTTCACTCGTTCAATTCCATCACGGAATTTTCATAGCGTCTGCGTCGTAAATATTTTGTCCGATTAACCGTTCGTTCGACAGCCGCGAGGCGTAAGAAAATGTTAATTAACGAATCCATTGTTTTCCCGCCCGGCGGCTCCAAGATGGTGCCGCTTCCGATTCCGGCGACCGCCTTCTTTATGTACGTTTCCCTTATTTTTACGTCAGAGGTATTGTGGCGCGGCTGCGGCGCGGAGTATAATGATTTTAATTTCCTCTAATCAAGCCTTCGGCGGGGCTTAAGAATTCTAATCATGTATACCACAGCGCCACAGAAGCTGACAGAAACATCAGCACTTATTCTGATTGCGTCGAGTGTGGCGCTGAATAATTAATACGCCTTTATTTCGCGTTATACTCCAACGAAACAAAAGCAGTGTCGCGTTAATTTATGAATTGTGACGGTTGGAATCAACTAAATTTGTTCTGCTTTTTGTATTGCTGGATTAATTGAAGTAAAAAAAGGTAAAAGGCTTTAATGCAAAGCGCACTCTTCTGTTGCTTTGTACGTTCTAATTATGTTTTCACAATTCACATGCTACTTTTTGTTTGTAGCAATAATGCATACGATTTACAAATAATAACTGATATTTTTTGTATTAACATTTTCATTTTCAGGCTTTTTTCAAATAACGTCACTAACCAATAATACACTTGCAGAGAACGATCGTAGTACACAACTTCGTACTAACGATATTTACCTCTTTCGAGACTCTCCGAAACTACACAGAACCGTGAACACAGAAAATACGATCGTTCCAATGTAAAACATGATAGCCATTATCAAAAATATCACGACGAGTAAAGTTTAATTATATGGGGTTGGGAGAACAACCCCTTCGTTCAATTCGCACTAACGACCACATTTCGGTCGTCTAAATCACGGCCACGCCACTTGCAATTAATTTTTTGACTATTAAACGTTCCAGTCAGATGACTGTAGGCACGCCATTTCGACAATTTGTATTTGTAAGTCAAATAAACATGGTACTTTGGCTTTAAAATCCGAAAATGTACCTAACAATGACGGTTAAGGAGTTAAAACAAAAATGTTTGCTGCACATGGGAATTAGATAGTTTGCGTGTCATCTTTGTAAATCAAAATATCGTTACGACATTAGTCATAAGAGGTTTCTAGATATATTGTCTGTACACAAAAAAAGTGTAAAAATTCGGCAAAGGTACCAATTGCAGTGCAAAATTCAATTGCCATTCCTACCAATGTTGTCTATTATAGTGGAACCCTCGCTTTAAAGCAATAAAACTATGACGAGCAAACACCGGTAACCCGCCGCGTTCCCACTAACCACTACGTGAAAGAACAACACAATCGCACGTGAGCTTTTCAAATCGGCCGGGTTTGTGCGCGGTCGAACACCGCACAATTAAGACAACCCTTCCTGGGAGCCTGGTTAGCATTCAAATCACTTGGTGAACAGAGGCATCACGCCCACACTCTTTACGCTGCGGAATTGAGTGCGAAAACACCTCTCAACCGACAAGGATTGTCTGAGTATAAAATATTACACAAAATTTGGGGTATTTAATGTTTTTTGTACAATTTAATTTGTAATGTCAAATGAGACATCACTAGTATATTTCCATGTTCTTGATTAAAGGGCTAATTAACAATGAACGCATGATTAGCCAATCCAAACACGAATTATGTAGCTTCGACGAAACAAATCGACTTCATATCCCCGACACACTTATAACCCTCGAATAAATAAGGCAGCAATAAAATGCGAAAAAACGATTACAGATCAATGAAGCGCACCTTCCCTCTTGGGACGCAAATAAAACCCAAGTACACACTTCAAATATGCTTTTCTTAATCGTTCTCATAAAACAAAGATCAGACCGCGATCCCTCGCGAGCGAAAATATAAAAATATAAAGTCACCCTCATTGCTCATACTCGCCGTCTATCAATGCGGATTTTTCCGCAAATTGTTTCCAAACGGGCCCTCAAATCGATATTGTTTACTTCGGAAGTAATCACAGAGCGCATTGAATTATACAAATGCTAATTTCGGCCATTCTGAACACTCTCGCTGTTGGCTTTATGAAACTGTTCTATTGATTTTAAATTATTGTATTGAATTTCAGTGAATGTCATTTTGTTAAGTTCTTTGACCTCATAATGACTAAGACTTAACCAACTATTACTCTCCTTAAAATAACGATATAACATACAGATAAATACGATTTAAGTTTCTTAATATCCTGCTGATGTCATAAATGTGAAGATTAAAAAGAAATGGGCACATTGATTTTTTATATCAATTACACATAATTGTCAATCATATACATGAATAAACATAAACCGATTCTAGTATTGCACAAAATATTATTAAAAATTAATATTCTTAAACTACCTGGTCTTTCAGCTAGTTGCGGAACACTACAACGAGTAAAATGACATCAACTTTGATAGCAAAAACGGCAAAAAAGCTAAATTAAGACCCATCAGAAGCACTATTGCAGCGTAACTTCGTAAGTGTCACGCGCAGCGCAGGGAATATTTTTAACGTCTTTAAGATTTAGCCCAAGGTATCGGCTCAAGTTGAATTGGCTTGAAACCTCCCGGCGGTGTGTCATTGTAATTTGCCGGGATGACGAACGACGCCCGGAGCCCGCGATTATGCTGTGCCATTTTAATCTTAACTTAGTTAAAAATCTTGCGACCAACATTAACATTAATCACTTTTGACAGCCTTTGTTATGGATATGCTGTAATTATAGAGGATAATGTGATTACGAAATAATTAATGCTATAGTGCTTTTAACAGTAAATGTCAGCATTACAAACTTTCTATTTATAGTTTTCCGTTTTTAATAAAACTTTCATATGAAGTGACTGAAATATTACGTACTCCCAATTTACAATATATTTAATTCAGGTCAGTATACTTTACTTTATTTACATATCAAACTCGATTAAAATTAGTCTGGACTTTCTCTATTCCATTTAAATCAAAATAAACCCGCATCGACCATTATTTGTATTGAAATGGAAATTTAATTACATTATTTCAAAAACAAAGGAAAATGCCTTCATCAAGCATAAAATCTAAAGCTTAATTGAACGTCGACATTGAGAGATTTCAATTCAATTACTAAACCATATTTAACGAAATCCAATCCCCTTTTCCCTTGAGAAATAATATTATTTATTCACAAAAAATAATACAAAACGCGGTTACGAAACGCTCTGTTGGTTTAGCGGAGATCACTCGATGTAAAAGTTGGTAGGACGGAGGCAGGAAGAAAACTTGGATAAGCGAAACCCTCTAAAAATGATTGATGCCTTCGCCTGCCGGGGTGATCGCTCAGCGCACCGTCGCTCAAGACTAAGCATTTTAAAACGAATAAACGTCGAACAGCCAATTTGAAAATGAACATCATTAGCGCTATATTCGCCGAGCCAACCTCGCCATAGTTCATTGTTACTCGATCGAATTTCAAATTTTTACTCGACCCCAGTATTGCGGTCGCAGAGAGCGATCCGAACGTTTAATTCGAAATGCAACGGGTAAACAAAGACGATCCACGTATTTGAATGTAGCCAATTTCCTATCGCATTGGAAGTATTGAACAATTGTTTGAAGACATGTTATTACTAGCGTTTAGCCTGGATGCTAGCATCGGAGACGTTTGTTCTAAAGTCTTTGTTTGGAATATAACAATTAGATAGACAAAGCGGCCGGTGGCGAACCGTGTTATCTGGTTGATGGAGGCACAATGTAGCCACGACAATGCATGCTCAATATCTTTATGCTAGCTTTTGAAGGCCGATGCACTCGCTTGTTGAATCAGACTCCTTTGCGGTACGTTTAGGGTTACCATAGACTAATTAGACATCAGACAATATGAAGAAACTTCATCTTGTCTAATCAACATGCTACTTTAATAGGTTTCTCGGCTTAATTACATTTCTGATTTCTTATATTATTTATTTGAATTTTTTGTAGATTGGGCTTACTTTTATTTAATTTCACACTCGAGAATTAAAAAATATAAATTTATATTTTTGTCTGTGTCATATCCAAACCTACAGAATATGAAGATAGTATATTTTTCAATTTATATAAGTAATGAAATATTCTTATATATTCTGATTGCTCTTACTTTCACTTATCCTATGTCCAGGCGAGACACCTCGAAGGCGCCGCTTTGTGCTCGCTTCCTTCTGCCTCCCGACGTCTCTCGCAGCTCCCGGCTCTTGAATGCACATTTGATATGCCCTTTCACGATAGTATACAATATGCCCAGCAATTTTCGAATAGATCTAATGTAATATACTTCGTATAACTGAACTTTTTTATTGTTATTTTTGATGACTTAGAATACTGGGTTACTAATAATTTAATAAAGTCAATCAACTATGTACTTTCAAAAAAATAAAAATGTGTTACATCTATATTAACTGTTATAAATTTCACTCATTGGAGTTTGAATGTGTGCATTTACTAGTTAGGCTCGCTTCGAGCGACACCTCACGTCGTAATGTATTAATCAACACCTTTCAATTGATACCACACTCGGACATGTATTACTAAACGATTCGCCTACAAAATTATATCAAAATCAGATTAACGATACAGAAATCGTCGGACAAACATTTGTACTTACATATGAACATACAAACATACACTCGCCGGGGCATCTCAACTATAAGACCTCGGTTTTCTCGGTAAATTATAAAATTATCTGAATTTACGCGGTATCAAACCCACTATCAAGGTTTCAACCTACAAACATCAAAATAACTATTCCAAACCGTTTTAAATCGCGCTTAATTTAATCACCACAAACGAACTGACGCGTAAGAGAACATCACAAACGTGTGACACCTGCGAGCAAATCGGGTAAATCGGTTAAATAGCTAATTGTCTCTGAATGCCACAGGTAAACACCCGCGTATTTCACAACCGCAAACGTACACGAGCTACGAAAATATTAATTAGACAATGAAATGAATTTTCTCTTTAAAATTTGTGGATCTTTTGTTGCCACGAGCAATTTAAGCATCTTTATGCAATTTAAATCGTAGAAAAATTAAACGTACTGACGCGTAAGTGAACATCACAAACGGGTGACACCTGTGAGTTAAATTGGGTAAATCGGTTATATAGCTAATTGTCTCTGAATGCCACAGGTAAATACCCGCGTATTTCACAACCGCAAACGTACACGAGCTACGAAAATATCAACTAGACGATTAATGGATTTTATATTGTAATTGCAATTAATGGATATATACAAATTAATAGCTAAATGAAAAGAACTGACGCGTAAGTGAACATTACAAACGTGTGACACCAGTGGTCGCAAATTAAGTAAATCGGTTAAATAGCTAAGTGTGTCTAAATGCCACAAGTAAAGACTCGCGTATTTCACAATAGCAAACGTACACGAGCTACTTAATCAAGAATGAAAAACATCTGTAAAATTGTTAAAAGGTAAAAACTGTGCATAGTTTAATTTTTACAGTAATGTGTTATCGTTATACAGATTCACTTGATTACGTATGAAACAATAAAAAAATATTTCAATATACTACCACATCCAACACTCTGATTTTCGTTGATCCCGTTGATACGCACACTATCAGGTTAATCGTCGATCGTGTACCAGCTCATTCGACATGGAGTGATTTAATTCTGACTGATATTTATTACGTGTACAGCTTTAAAGCTATCACGTAGATAATACTCGAAAATGTAGTCGTGATTTTGAGGCTTCATCAGCTAAATTGCTTTAAAATATTATTTGAACCATACCTGAACATTAAATATATCGAACCACAACATAAAAATACACAAAGCCACCCACATCATCTATACATTTTTACATCTCTATAATCACTCTACAGACAAACAATGTTTGTCCTTACTACAACCAAACAATTAGGTGTTCTCAATTTTTCCCATCTTATACAAAACATCTAAACAATCCAATCGAATAAAATTCTCAAAGCTCAAACGATATTTCAAGCAAATAAAAGAAATATAAACGCATACTTACAAGCATATTTCAGTGATTTTACAACGTGCCTCTGACACTATAAATTTAAACCTACGTACGAGTTACGTCGTGATCTTTATGGCTATTTCGAGGCGTTTTATGGGGAGGGGAAATATTTAGTTGTAATATTTGCATTACTCATATTTTTGTATTCCAATGGTGGTAAACTGCTTAATTTAAATTATAGAGACGTTTTGAAAATAATTCTGTGGCAAGTATTATGTTGACTTTTTTATTTAAAAAGTTTCTCTACGTCTCGATTACATTATTAAACTATCCATCATAAGCATACATTTATTTCTTATTTGATGAATAGGAAATATTACATGTTAAACAATTTAAATGGCGTTTCAAAACATATAGCAGCATAATAATATATTTTGAAGACAAAACTATTTAGTTATAAAGTGACGCTACGCACTTATTTTAAAGACGAGTTATAAAGTGGCGCTACGCACTTTTCACTAAAGAATTTCCCTGAAAAAAGACGGACATACACTAAGCACCTCACATCATCGCGCTCCCATTCTTTATTATTCATGGGACGACCTCCGCAGTGTTTTATATGAGTGACGATCGAGTATCAATTTGTTACGAACGGTATTACCATTTCCCTGGGCCTACATTGTTTCAGGGGCGCTTCTTTGTTAGTTCGAATCATTATGTAAATTCTAATGTAACTCACGCTTCAGTGGCGATGAATGGGCTTTAGGAATATGGCTTTTATTGACTGTCATATTTTTTTGGTATACTAGTGGAATCAAAATAACAAAGGAAAAATCAACATAGATCATGGATAAATTTTCGCTTAAGATCCTTCTAAGATCTTAATCCCAGCGCCTTGTAAACTGACATGTCTTCAAGAAATAGTTTTAGGAAGGATAAAGCTATGCTATATAATTATGTTAATTTTATATCAATATTGTCACCGACCATTAATAGTAATTCATAATATAAGAATTATTATATGTGCGTTTTCGTAAGAGCTGCAAATATATTTTCGGATTTACAACCATTCAAACGAACATGGCAAAACTATTCCTTGATGTCTGTAGGACTCTTTTTTAAAATTTTCACTTCTTTTATTGGGAAACTTACCATCGTCTTGCATTCTGATTCCTACAAAACGTTTCATTTCACTACCAAGGATTACGTAATATTAAAATTAAAGCAAAACCTCACGATTTCAGCGTCTAGGTAACGTCTACGAGACAATACGTTAAGTACTTACGTTTATGAGTGTTCATTAGATACCATAAAGACGGCGAGGCGACGTCGGCTAAATTGGCTGTTTCGAAAGCGTTGAATGCGGTGACACTATTCGCAAATGAAAATATTATATATGCAAAAAGCTCTCTTCTTAGCAGTATGGTGCAAACGTTTTAAGGATTACTCGTGCTAGTGTTAGGAGCGGAGAATGTTAAGAGCAGAGTAGAAGAATAGTAAGTTGTTAATTTAATTATTTATTTCTTGAACATCAATGGTTAGTAAGATTCAATAATTTGTGTTATGTCATCAATTGAATACTAAGCTGAAGTAGTCTAACGGCCATTTTCAATATTCTATCTATCCCTTGTTTTGCTTACTAAAGTCAGACAAATCTATCTATTTGCACTTACTTTGATTTCAATATCCTAACGACGGATACATTTTCTATGACTTTTGTCTATCTATTGTCATATAATTTGACATGACATTATATCCATAATCATTGATACATTATTGAAAATAGCCGTAAATGAGAACAAAAGATCGAACATTTTAATATTTAAGTTACACCAAAACTCGTTACAATTTCAACAATTGCGTTTTATAAATTAGTGCCATAACAAATGAAATTGAATGAAAAGTGTAACTAGATGAAATTCAACTGCCAGTGTGAGAAGGTTTAGTTTGGTTTAGAAGAACCTTTAGTTTTCAAAAGTCAAAATTTGTAAACAAAAATTGTAACAACTTTCATTTTGAATCAAAATATTACTCGTTAGGAAGGCGCAACAGACGAATACGAATTAAAAACTTTACCAAATTAAATATAGACAAGTATGAAAAGGACGTTGAGATTCCTATTCTCTTTAGAAATAAAACGAAAAATTTTGTAAAGCTATAACAAAAAACTCAAAAAATCCAAATATCACACATTTATGAAAGGTGCAAACGAAATCGAATTAAAAATTTAACCAAATTAAATTCAACATTCACAACTAGTGAGGGTGACGTTCCCAATTCCGATTTTCGCTTACCAAATGAACATTCATTTCGCTGCAGATGTACATAGTTTAACTAACAAGGGGCTGTTAATTTAAATTTACTATCTTAGCTCCGTAATGAACGGGAAGATGATTGTTATAATGGGATTGTAGATTTCGTGTCGCGAAGTCGCATTTCGCGCGTAACTGTATCTATTTATATGGTTTTGGTATAAACAAGAACCTTTAGTTATACTAAGAAGCTATTTTGTACTAGTTTTTTCACCCCATGGTTATAATCTAGTCGGTGTATAAATCTAAGAACAGTGAAAATATGTTTTCACTCAAACTTTTTCTCGTCTCTCTTTTCGTACCGCCGATATTATTTTTCTATAGTCGGGAGTTGATATTTCTTTTAAATCAAAAAAACTGGTAATTATTTGTTTGGATTTTAGTTTGGTGTAAGGACTAATTATTTTAATAATATTATATCTTTGTTATATAGCAAAGCTGGTACGCAATAAAAATGGCATATTTTTTTCACAACTTTCTTAAAAAGACTTGTTTATCGTATCTTTCATATCCACTCAAGAGCTTTTCTGTATATCAACAATAATCACACCTTTAAAATCTTAAATTATCCATAAGACGAGTTCTACTTACATGCTCTAACGGCAATTTTTAATAAGAAGCGTCTGAGAATCCGTCTGGAGCCGCGAGTCGGCAGGTGACGTCGGGGAGCGGTAAAGTGTGGCATTTTACGGCTTTTCTGCATATTTGATGGCACCCACCATAATCTCTGCGGTGGGGTGCGTCATCTACATTGCCTATGAAATGCTGGATGTTTGAATTGTGACGTAGATTTCTGTTTCCAACTCTTTATGGTTTTTGTTGTAATATTTTTTTAAAGTAATGTAAGAAATAAGTATAAAATTTTAATTTTGGTAGTACTAATTTTGTACTCATATTAACGTAGGATGTATCATTCTTGAAAAGTGATTTAAATAGTATTTTCTTGAGATTGTTTTAACGCGAGTACTTCCAATATTAAATAAATTAATTACCCTTCACAAAGCTCGCTGTAAAATGTTCGAAACGTCCGCTTAATAATTATGTAAAATAATGTATAATAAACCGCGTTTAAATCCTTTAAAAAGTATTTTATTTAAGTGATTTAAAGCCAAGTAACTAATGATCATTTCATACAATGGGACGTTGCAATCAAGGATTTCATCATTATTCAAGAATATTCATTCTCAACTTATGGAATTCTCGTACACGCACACAGGATACTATACAATCATAATTTAGCTGATATACATACTTTTTATTATATTTAAAAAAAATGGAATATTTTACAAAAAAATATAATTTTCCAAATGTCATCCGGTGGGACAGATATTTTACTAACTACTTCTCCAAACAATCAATTTGTGTATGTTACCATGTAAAATCATAAACTATTTACCAACACGAAACATTTGAATAATCCGTCATTAGAAGGTAAAAGCTGATGAATTGGAAAATGATTACGGGTATTAGGCTCGCTAAGAGTGTCGTATCAATTACTGCCGGTAAGCAAACAGGCATTATACGCTTAATATTAAAATCAAATTTACGGAACACCCCTTTCAGTATCGCCCGGCCATCTATAGAAAATGTCACCACATATGTACAGATAACAAAAAAATATGTTATCTGTAAAATGTATTAATTTTTTTGTTAAATGATCAAAACTATCGGAGAAAATAAACTATTTTTATTTTGTCTGTGGACATTTTTTTCGGGTTTTCAAAATCTGTATTACTATTATGTTGCAAAAAAATGATTTAAAATTACACTGAATGATTTCTGTGTTATTTGAAAAAATATAATTGCGCCAATCTGTAAGAGAAATTGCGTCGTTATCGTTTTTTCAAATACAATACAAAAGGAAAAAAGAAGGGATAATTTTGCAATGAAGCATTGGAAATACATTTTGTAAGAAATAAATAAGCGTTGTTTTTACTTTTTAAAATATTTCGTCACCTGCTACCCTTACCCATTTGTTTGTGGGCCGTTGCGTAGCCTCAATTAAAATCACATTTTCCGCCTAAATACGTAAATAACTATAACTTCTAAAACTACGATCAATAATTATTAATAACAATGTTTATAATTTTATAATTCCTTGTTTCAGAATCAAGACGAACCATTAGTTATTCATAAGCTGTTTCGACCTGCAACTTCTACATCATCAACGTATGTACATTATTTAAGTATTAAGAAATATTCTGTTATTTTTTTGGAATTTTTATCGTAAAATCTTTTTATCCAATAGAGTAAGAGACTTCAGACCAATTACTGTTTTATCAATATTGTTGAGTATTCCGCAAAAATGACGCATACCGTCTGTCATCGTGTATCGATGACTAAAGAGAGCTGCCATTATTTCTACATCTCTACGGCTCTATTCGAATTCACATCTACATCCAACTGATGCAACTCCACCTTCCATCCTTCATTCTGGGCTATCTATGCCTTTAATATGTATTGCCCAGAAGTATGTCCTACTTAAACAGATGCGGAATCTGGATTTGAATAAAGCAAGTGGTCCCGACCTGCTCTCGTTCTTAAAAATGGCGCACCAGAGTTAGCTCCAATTCTGACGTATCGCCTCTCGTTCAAGACTGGTATAGTACCCATATCGTGGAAGGACGCACATGTGCAACCCGTACCAAAAAAAGGAAGCCGGTCAGGCTCATCCAAATATCGACCTATTTCAGTAACCACCATAATCTGTAAGATTAAAATTACACCTGTTAGGAGTGTCTCTGCCATCTGACCTTAAGTATAGTAAATTGACTCCAAGGCTAAATTAGCCGCTAAAAATAGGCATTTTAAATAATGTGCGATGGTATTTCGCACTAGTTCATATTCTCGGACTTTACCAAGCGGAGGCCCGTTTCGGTGGTGAATATTGTTGTCCCTCCTAAAAGCTTTGGAATCCATTGAAAATGTCGCCAAGAGACTAATAGGCAAACCTTTTCTAGTTGACCAAAAATTCAAAAGTACGGAACATCGCCGTCGAGTTGGATGTCCCTGTGTATTTTACAGGATACACAGTCTACATGAACTTATCGGTGTTAATTAATTACAAAATCGAATAGATAAAAAATAAATAAAATGCATTATATGTATTAGTAAAACTCATGATTACACATTGACAACAAACATATTTCACGTATAAAATCTTTATCCAAAATATTAAGCAATAATTTATATTTGCACATCCCAGCGAACGCCTCAGAGTAAACAGCAGCGCCCTCTATAATTGTCGCATATGTTATTTATTTATGTAACTTGCATAAATATGCGCGGGGGAGCGTGATTCCGAGTCGCGGTAATTATTGCGTGACTTATTGGTGAACGAAGATAACACATAAATCGCGACCAAATTATTTTGATCCCCACAATCTTAACTTGACTCCTCGCTTTGCAAATGTTAAGGTGAACGGGAGGGGGTCACATGATATTGGTGAGAGTAACGCTCGGAGGCTTGTTGCAGCTTTATCTACGCTCTTGACTGTGAGATCGTGACTTTTAGAAAGAGATTTCGGTAATTAAACTGATTTTGAGTAAATCGTGCTGTGCCGTTTGCGAGCCCGCGGCGATACAGGCAATAAAAATAATGAGTTTAAGGATAGTCACGGGAATTAAATTATATTACAGATATGTAATTTACTTTTAGAGTGACTACCTTCCAAATCAGTACAGTCAGTACAATCAGTACAGATATGTAATTTACTTTTAGAGTGACTACTTTTAATTAAAATCATGTTTTAGTAATTTCTTGTTTTTGTTTTAACGCGTGTAATATAGAAGCATATTGAATAAAAAAACCTTTTTAAAGGATTTTAAACGAGGTTTATACATTTCCACATATATCTACTAATCATATCTTGAGTAATCGCAAAAAGTATTAAATTTCTGAGATATTTAGTACTATTTGTGATTTTTGTCATGTGATTCTCATACAGTTATTCAAATTCTTATTGACATTCTATGTAATTATATTCTCAGAACAGAACCCTGAAAGAAACACGCTTGTATTGCCTCAAAACACTTGATTCCTCAATACAATTGTGTCTTAAACACAACTCCGCATAGTTTATTAATCATTGCACTGCAGTGGTTGTAAGCTCAGGGTAATCATGAAATAACTCAAGGACTATGCGGTGTCTTGCAGCCCCGTGCAATGCTGCAGCCGGAAGCTAGCGTGATTTGTGCTTGTGATTAATGAAACAGTGCTTTGCTAATTCTAATACTAAGCATTTCGATCATTGTACCACTATTTCCCAAATGAAATAGACGCTTAATAAAGATTCTAAGAAGATATTAGTTATTGAGATACAATTATGTCTTATACACAGCTTTGCTATTACCTCGCTTTCTTAATTTGAACGGAAAATATACCAAAGTCAAAAGAATTCTTAGAACACTTTTGCCCAACGTTGTTCTTAAAAAATAGTTGTGTCTACAAAACGCCAGACATAGAATCAAAATCTGAGATCAATTAGTTCTGCAACCTTGTGTCTCAAACACAACTTCACATAGTTTATTAATCATTGCACTGCAGTGGTTGCAAACTCGGGGTAATCATGAAATAACTCAAGGACTATGCGGTGTCTTGCAGCCCAGTGCAATGCTGCAGCCGGAAGCTAGCGTGATTTGCGCTTGTGATTAATGAAACAGTGCTTTGCTAATTCTAATACATTTCGATTATTATTTTGTCGCTATATAATTGGGTTATATACCGATTGTTAATAACAGAAGGGAAGAAATGTGAATAATGTTATTTATCATTGAATTATTCATTACTCGATACTTGTCCGATAAAGAAAAAGTATGCAAAATGTTTTTTGAAATCAGCTGCCCTTGGAAAAATCTAAATTACGTTTAGTAAGTAAAAATAAACCAATAATCTAATTCGTGTAAAAATAATAATTTAGGAAAACGCATTGGTATATTATTTGCGTGCGACTCAACTCTATCATGACAAAAAGAAAACAATTTACCCTGCAATTTAATAAATAAAAAAGTATAACCGACATCATAAAATACAATAGTTATATCTAACCCTGACACGATTCAAACACAAAGCAACCAAAACCGCGACAACGAAACTGAATTTAAAAAGTTCGCAAGGTATGACACAATTATCAAGGCAATAATCCATCGACTTTATAATAATCCTAAAAGTTAGTTAGGCTACGTTCGAACAAAGTAAATGAAGATACTTAACCTTGTTCCGAAGTTTGAT
The DNA here is from genome assembly GCA_001586405.1 of Phoebis sennae. Lineage (NCBI taxonomy): Eukaryota > Metazoa > Arthropoda > Insecta > Lepidoptera > Pieridae > Phoebis > Phoebis sennae. The sequence goes on along the minus strand of LQNK01000568.1, from coordinate 180,665 downwards.
CCAATAAAACAAAGTTTCCAACAAACGAATGCATTAAAGTCACCCGCAAACTGATCCAATCGTAATATCGCACTTCCAGACATCGAAAGTTAGTATGCATTGACTTTGAAAAGTTGTCCAAAACTAAGTTGGGTTATGTTTATGAAACTATTCGGATCCGGGTGTGTGCCGATACACATGCAAGAACTCGCGCCCAACTCTAGGCATAGTTCGCTAAGTGGAACAGCTGTAAAACAAAGTGGCGAAGGGTCTAGGAACTTAGTGTGTACGTTACCAACTATTCGGCGAACACGTGTCCTCCTGCGACGCCGGAGGTGCCGCGTCTCAGACCCATCACTACTTTGCAACTTTGACAGTTTAATTCGGGAAGCGCGGTCGACGACCGCGACCGATTCATAAATAAGTTAAACTAGGTTTAACAAAGTATTGCTGAGGCTGATAACGAAGCGCCTACACTCCCTCCCGCTCGCTCGCCGCGTGTAGATAAACTTTTAAAATGACTTTGGAAGCTTTTGAGCTTTTAATCGGTAAAGTTGTACAGACAGACAGTTCGGGCACAATCCTTGAACCGCTTGCGCCGGCGACGGCGGCCGCAAAACTTTGTTTTACAGGACTACTTTTCTTCTTGTTTCAAGGTTGAACTCTTAAAACAAACTCCGGTTCGACGGAGTTCGTGAACTCGGGCGCCAACAATTTACAAATTTCTCTCTTTCATAACAACTAACTGCCGCTCGGCGCGCGAAAGTTGTCCTGCGTAGATCTTAATCGTATTGTCTGTTGCGCTAGCGGCGGGAACAGCTGATTGTGACGTCACTGTTTATCTTACTTCTCGTATTGATTTTTGTGCAATGCTTTCGGGACCCTATATGCAAATTAATCTCCGTGATTATCTGTTAATTTGAACTTAAAGAGTGGAACGAATTCGTGGAAATAGAAGTGAAGGCTTTCGAATTGGCGAATAAAAATTAAACCACACGGTAACTGAAAGCATTAAAGCGATCGAATATCAGCCGGCGCCCTCCGACGCCTCTCATTCAATTTGTTTAAGTGACACTGATAGCACAACTGTGGTCGAAAAACTCGTCTGCTAAATTTGTTTGAGCCCCAATGACCGGAGGCCTTTTTTGCATTTTACGCCTCACCTGTCGAGGGCCGTCGAAGTGATGAGAAGAACATTGATTGGCTTTTAATAAAAGCGGTCTCTTTTAATATACGTATAGGGATTTTAGCTTGAGATATTAGCATAAAATTTAATCTCATTTCGAATGTTCACCTTCAGAAAAGCTTTTAGCGATCGCATTATCAACGATATATTCGGTTGGCAATGGCTCGCGGTTGTGTAACTGACAGGTTTTTCTCGGGCTATGTATTATACAATAGGTTAAAATGCAGGTACATATATTGTATTGCGCGTAAATTTTACGTAACTAGAAATAAATAGGTTGCGGGTGTGTGGGGCGGGGCGGTGTGGGCGCGGCGTGCGCGCGCAGGCCCACGTCTCCGTCCTCGCCGGCCCGCACTCTGCCTCCGCATAGTTCGCGAATCGCGCCTCGCCGACCGCCCGCGTCACGGACCTCGCTCCCGACCCAGAGGAACGCACCGCGGACAAACTTTCCCGAATCTACGCCGTAGATCGCGCGCTGTGTTGTGTCCCAAGTTCTCCCAGTGAACCCGTGATCGATTCAAACTATTGTTTTCACGTTATGATAGTGCGCTCTTAGTGATGTCGGCCCTCGTCCGACCTGTTTGGTAAGTCCCATAATATATGACCGAAAATTAATTGCGTCAAATATTTTATCAGTTTAAAAATATTGTTATTAATTGCGCGGTTTCCGAAGTTCTTTGCGGTTTATTTCAGCAGTGCTTTCACCGGAATATAGTGAAGAAGATTTAAAATTAATTAAAATCGTTCACGCACAAATCCCACGCTAGGAAAACCATTTCACGAAATGCTTTCGAAACATTTTCTTGAATTGTAATTTAATGAAACTCCGATGGTATATATAGATGTATTTAGCTAATAAGCTAAATTCAAGTTAATCTCATCAATTATTCCGCTCGTGGTTGAGATATATGCGTATAATTAAATCAGTTATGTTAAGCGAATCGTCATACACCGCGAATCATTAAGCGACACACGGAATACGTAATGCGCTCCGTTTAACCTTTTAGCGAATTATACAATTATAGTTATTACTGCCAAATGACAATGCCAATTAAATTCAATCTTATAAGTTAAAAAGCTATTACAATTTTTATTTTCCAAAAATTGTATTTATTGACGATTAATTCGTAGCACAAGGAATTAGGACAAAATTCCTTAGAAAAAGTGACAATAAAAACGGACCATTATTTTTGACCAAAAAACAAGAATTTTATTTATTTTATGACTATATTGATAAATATATAAATGTTGCAACAATGTAAAATTTATTACTTTGCAAAATATCTATGCAATCTCAAGCGAATCACTTGACTCTATGTACCATTTCCTAACATTTTACTTTAATTGCTAATAATAAACTACAATATTAAGAAATAACGTCGCAACGTGCTTTTAAAGCTAATATTTTAACTTTTAAGTAAATAACTTTACGAACAAAAAACTAAAAGTTCGAATTTTTAATGTTACCTTTGTTGCCCTTAACCTCTTATTATTAAATACGTAATCCATGACATTTTAATACTTAGCTACGAAGATTAAGATACAGTATTTTAATATAATATAATAATTAGGTCGCTCGGAGTAAGTAATAAATAAATAAATAAGTTATTTGTGTAAACCTTGTTTAACAATTTAATTCAAGAAGAGTTAAGATTTCTTATAACCATTTTAAAATTCTACTTAAAATAATTTCTATTTGCGAATAATAGACAAGATAAATATGCTGCAATTCACATTACGCGAATAAACTATGCTCCTAAAAATATTATTCGACTGTGAGCATTACACACAATTTTGCAATGCCTGTTGAAATTGTTCACCTCTGTTGTTTACTACGACAAAAAAACATTACGATTACCTACATCAAATAAATCAACCATAACCCATTAAATAACATAGTTTTTAAAATCTTGATGTTTCGATTCATTGATATGTATTTTTTACAAATGTCTAACAAAAACTTTTCTTCTAGTTACGCAAATAAGCCGCACATATCTGCAAAATTATACAGAATTTTGATTTCCTCTTCAAATTTCTCTATGTAATGCTAATTCCTAGCAAGAACGAGAATAAAAAGTAAAATTCTGCTAATTACAAACCGCAAATAAGCCATACGCAACCATTTAATTCAGGTAGGGTAGGATTTCACGTGTGACGCCCCGGGCGATCTGATAACACCCAAATTGTTTCACCGCCGAACCTATCTGATGGGCAAGCTGCCTTAATTGTGGATTATTGCTGTGTGCTTTACTGTGGTAGTCATTTAATTTGGTATAACGATTATTAGGAAAATAATTTTCATTTCAATATTGATTTTTTATTAAAAAATATTTAGTTACACAAACGTTTCAACAAACGTTTTCGACGTTGAATATTTTCCTTATCGTGTCTAATTATAATTAATACTTTCTTGCTACAATCATAAGATACTCCTTTTAGTTGCAGAAGTATTTAATCTACACAAACCAACAAATAACAAACCACGTAACACTATTTAAGACTAACTACGAAAAACATTTCAACGAACATGATCGAATCTGGAAATTTGAAAATATCGTGTTAATAATTTAATTCTAGCAATTAAATAAAAAACACTAATGAAGCAATGAAGTGAAACATTATTTACACTTCATTCTATATAATACCTACCTCAAACTCTCTATATAATACGTAGATTTGAATATCTTTTTAATCCAGAGAATGTATTTTTTTAATTTACGAATTCACAATTGTTAAAAACTGCAACACATATTTGTTTCAAAGCAAAGCGTGCCACAAAACGGCAATCAAAGCTCAAAAATTGTCCTTTTTCAAACTATCCTTAGCAAAAGGAAGAGCCAAGTAAAACACACAAAGGCACCGGCGGGACGCGAGGGGCGCCGCTATGCGTTAACCCTCGCTACAAGTGCGCCCTATGAATAGGGCTGTGCAAAGAACATTTTCTTGCTTATCTATACTAATATTAAAAGAGAAAATCTTTGTATTTTTGTACTTTTTGACCGATTTCAAAATTTCTTTTACCATTACTTAGAGGGATTCTTCCGAATCCGTATAGGCTATATTTTATCCCGGAAAATAGATAGTATATAATATTATGCTACGGGAGCGAAACCGTGCCGATCAGCTAGTTTGAATTATGGAGGAAAGTATCAAACGAATAATTCAAAATAGTGCACTACGGGTGTACTTTTTAAATAAATTATATGTCAAACTAACAATATCTACTTTAAAACTTACAAATTATCCTTTCGAAATATAAGATCTTAAGTAAAACATGCACAAACAAAAGAAACTATAGTAGTAAAAAAATAAATGGAGAAACTTATTATTTATACTTAAACTCTGTTTTTCCCGGTTAAGTAATTAAGTGTTTATATTCTCACTTTACCAGTGACAGTTTCATGGAAATGTAGTACTTAAAAGTACTGAAATAAATTAATGTTTTCTCTATTAACTGCAAATTTGTTTTTATAAACATATAAAAACAAATTTGCAGTTCCTCTGAATTTTACTTGACTTCTCTATTCTTTATGAATTCAATATTCCTATTCAAAGAATACAAACATAAAATGTGTTTACTCTCATTTCATTATATTCTATTTGTTTATTTCTGATTATAAACTTGTAATAACTAAATTCAAATAATATATTTTGCTTATCTTATACAAGGTAGGTCATAAAGAAGTCAAATTAATATTGTAAGGTGAAATTTTTTTCAAAATTTTTTAGCGTAAAAGATCTTTCAAACTCTAACTTAATATTTCCATACAACAAATCAATAAAACATTTTTTTTAATAATTATAACTATCTTTAACTAAATATTTAAACTATAGGTAAAATAGTTAATATATATTCCTAACCCAGTGGCAGCCCTATGGACCCCAAACGCAATGCAAGGGTAAGGGCGGCCAGGACCGCGGGCTACAATGCAGCTCGATACCATTACCCCACTTATTTCAACTCAGTTAAACTATTGCGATATTGATTTTCGCGATCATATGATTCGTCCCCTTTTTTGTTTCTATTTATTTGTGAACAAACTTTCAAAAATTTAATCGTGAACTTAGTCTTTTGATCGCATTAACGCATTTTGTTTAGGATACATTTAGAGATACGTGATTAAAATGTGCAATATTAAATACCGTATTTTATATATTTTTTAAGTAGATTAGTTTTTTGTACCCTCGATCTCTTGTGTCTTACGATATTTAATTTAATAATGTAATTTTCTTTAGGTGAGTTTATACATTACACACAAAATCGCAATAAATCCAATATATATTTTTACAATGTTATTAGTTTAATAACCGACTAAAAAGTTAGAAACTGTTGAAAATATTTCAAATTTTGTCTTAAAAATTTTATGAGATAAAAATATGACATCCTAAATAAACGAAACGGTTCGAAGTTGGATTCAAAAACCTCTCAATCAATCAGGAAATTTCCCGGAAAATTTTTATTCCATAAACGACCGCATATAAATTTTCAAATCCTTAAAGAATAGATTTATTTGTAGCAAAATTCAGATATCGTTAAATGTAAGTTAAATTAATTATTGATTTTTTAATATTCATTATCTTAATAAATTTACTTCTAAAAATAAACTATAGGAAACATCTTATTATCAGCTATACGTTTAAAAAATCAAAAGAGATCGCGAAAATATACACATGATTGCATCTCCGTTTGTGTTTCGTATTGAATGGATTGAAAGATCCATTTATATGAACATCTATTAAAAACTTTTACTTAAGAGTTAAAACAAATAAAATATACATATTTTTGGTTGGTTTGCTCTAGTAATTATGATTATGAATGAAAAAATATTCTATCAACTTATTTTACAATCATTGCACTGAAAACTTCTAAAAAATAGATTCATATTATTTGTTTGTATATGATTTTTTTTTCAAATTTCATTTATAGAGCGAGTGTGAAAGACTTACAAAATAAGAAAAAAATTAGCATTTATTACGTCTTTTGATCTTGTATACATATTATAAATTTTACACCCCCTTATAAAATGAGTATTAACATCGTCTCGAAAGTAGCCACTTATCAGGCATCGTCAGTCCCTGGCCAAAGTTAGCAAATCCCTTTAAACTGAGAACTGTATATCACTTGAAGTAAATTGGGAGCGTATTTATCTCCGGAGGTCGATTTAAAAGCAGAATCACGCAAGCACACGACGCCATTATCGCCGGCTGCCGATCCGCAGGCCGCGGCAACTCTATGAATCTAATCCACAGGATTTAGCTCTGATTTACAGTCGAGCCGAGGGCGCGACTGCTCGAAAGAAAAGTGATAATGTCTTAATCCTACCACACTCGAGATTCCTCCCTCCAATTTTATGGTCGCGCACCCAGACGGCACGTTTTGATTTATGATTTCAATAATTAAGAATTCTAAGGTGCAATTTGAATTTAAGACGCGAGCCCGGCCCGCGGGAGGCCGCGTGTTTGTTATTGCCAAGGGCGAGAAAGGGTCGCGCGACAAACGGCTCACCTTTCATTTTCAACGGAATTATGTTGGAATTTCACGGAATTACAGTAAATTATGATTTTGAACTCATATCAGTGCTAATTTAAATGACTTTAGAACTTCGAAAATTCCCTTTATATTCGCAATCTTGTTTTTATGTTCAACCCCTATACTTTCCTTTATTGTTACTGTAGTAGAAATAACGTACGATCATGCTTTGCACATGATATATTTTATATTAAAATGATTTTTGAGGATAAACAAAGCCATATCGTCGAAACATAATGTAGGTACTTACCACATATTGCAACATTAACATAAAAATCATGTGCTCAAATCCAAGCGAGCGCATTATCTCCAAAGCCTCACGTACTCAGCGTCTTGGCGTAATATAACGGAGGATCTTATATCGCGCCTTAATCTCCAGGCATTACAATTAACGCGGCCCGAGATAACCCGGCACTCGCCACCCGTTGATAAAGGTCGCTGCTACTAGTTTAAACCGGTAAACCCACCCTCGGAGTTTATCTAATTACTGTACGCCAACACACGAACGTTCTCACAAGCGTAGTACCACGTTACAACCCTTTAGGGCCATTGGGAAACTGGCCACGTTTCGTGTAATCTCGGCTTACATCGGTATTGCCTTTGGCCGCGTCACGTACGTGAATGTTTGCACCACTATCGGCATTTTAACCTTCCGGAATATTTCCTTTACAAGGATAAAACTACGGGGCTCGAACATGATAGGACTGTAGGATGATTGGAGCATTCCAATTACGTTAACAAATTAAATTCATAGAATGTACTCGTAGTTGATAATGTTTGTCGTCATTGTTCATACTGTAGTAGTTTTAAATATTAATGGAAAGTGTTTAATTCAAGATTAATTGCATTTAAATTTTTTTTTTCAAACAATAAACCGTCGTTTGATTATAACAAATCTCTTTAACAAATTATGACAAAAATAGTCACGTCTCATGACAAGGAACGTTCACGTCAATAAAACTTGTCTCGAAACTTTTCTTAAACTTTTTCATATCGGTAAATATTTGTCTGGTTAGTATTTTCAGAATCTCTATAAAATATTGCGAATTATCTTCATGGCACGTGAAAATCTATGCGTTTGAATACTTTACAATTTTTTATTATTTTTATTTAGGTATTCGGAAATCTTTCTACATTACCAAATTGTGAAATCATTTTAAGATGACAACTTAAATTTTATTTTTTTAAGAACCTATTGGTACCTACTCTTGATTAAAACATTAATTGGTCTGAAAGCTCTTGAGTGAAATGGTTTTTACGTGGGAACGATTTTTGTGCCAATAAATATTAGCCAAGTGAATTAAATGTGCTTACGTCGATTGGAAACGCCGAGAATCATTTCCGCGTAAAAATTCTGATTGTGGATGGAAAATCGAATCGCAAGTACGTTTTTACTTGTTTTAATATGTCTATATAGATAATATAACGCGACTAAAAGTCTAAACGCAGCTTTTGTTGCAGGACGTCGCCGATGAATACGTTTTCATCTCTACCGCAAATCAACAAAAGAAGATTTGAATTTGGCGTAGATGTAGAAGCCTTTAGAATTATTGACCGACAACATAGTCAAGGAAACGGTGAAGAATCAATGGATGATGAAACTGGGGGAAAACGGAGACGACGGCTTCTCGACGATGAAAGACGAGAGGAAACTGATCAACGTTGTCGAGTTTATACCACCCCTCACAACCTTCACCAGGCAAATGATGACAAAAGTTTTCTCCAAAGGACACAAGTAGCTCTCAAGTCACTTTCAAGTAGCTGGCCTCGTGACCAACATTCAAGTCACAGCGATGAAAATGAGGATAACAACGACTTCGACAACATGTTTAGTGACAAACGATCAGATAAAATGTTGCCGTCATCGCCTTCACAGTCTTCAGATAGCGCGGATGGCTCGCAAAGAAGTTTCTCACTAGATAATCAAGTCAATGAACAAGATATGACTGAAAATGGCCAAGAAAACGAAACAAATATAGTGATTGAAAAAGTAGAACCAGACAGTAATGATGAGGAGCACAGAGAAAGTAAAAATTCCAATCACTATGATGGAACAAACTTTGATGAAATCGTAGATTCCTCTTCAAATGATCTTGAAATTGATATGTCCGATAGATGCGACGATAGATACGATGATGACAGAGACTCGAAAGCTAAGCGGAAAGAAATAATGTCGGTTAACAAGCAAACTCTGTATAATGTATATAAAGCGGCTACAGCGGCTTTGCCTTATTCGACTCAATCTGCCTTTAAACCGCCAGCTGAAGTGAAACACAAGATACCGACGACATCGTTCCCTAGCGAACCTTTTGGCGGTTACTCGAATGATCATGATAAGAGCTCAAAAGCATCGAAACAGTATACGATTCTACAGCCAGCAGGGATCGGATCGCGTGCTGCCACAGCACTGCATGAAGCACGGGCCGTGCCCTCCGCGCAGCCGACGAGGGACTCTCGTCCTCTGAACGCACTCTCGCCGCCGGCCTCCAGAGGTACTCCTACGTCAGCCATTAACAAACTTTATAACGACAGTACTTTGGGGAAGTTTGTTTCAAAGTCACTGTACATTACTCGTAGAAGGCCCTTCGGTTGAACGTCCGCGTAATGTTTCTACAATTTAATACAATAATAGTTGAAACAATATTGTAGCATGGTTATTAATAACATTTCGTCATATAAAATCTTATCCTTCAAAAGACCTTCACATTAGAACCCACACTAGCTCCACCTACGATGTCATGTAAAATGTATATAAAGATTTTCCTCGTAATTTGAGTTTACGTCATGCAATAAAAACGGGTCAGAGTAATGGGCGGGGCGTCGTAGTACCGCCCCGCTTGACGTAAAAGAAAAATTGATAGTCGGACCGCGCAGTCGCCTGGCGTTCTTTATTTTTTCTTTTGAGTTTGCGAGGGGATGGGTTTGGATGCGGTGGGCGGCGCTGCGCAGGTACGCCCAGCGACACGCCCGGCCCTATCGATCGCTCTCCCACGCCCCCGCTCAATGATTAACAAAATAATAATTTATCCATCGATTTGTCCACAGAAGGCAACAAGTGTCCAACTCCTGGGTGCAATGGGCAGGGCCACGTCACCGGCCTTTATTCGCACCATCGAAGGTGAGTTCCACGACTTTTATGTCTTTCAGATGATTAATTTCCTTCTTTTGAAAACATCACGTCAACTTCGATGAAAGTAAACTATTTAGTAAGCATACTATGTTGAAATACAATTTAAACTAAATTGTCTATTACTTTGTCCATCAGTCTGTCAGGATGCCCAAGAAAGGATAAAGTTACACCAGAGAGTGAGTAACAGTAATTCTAACTTCAATAATTTGTGCAACTTTAATGTATTATTTATTTTCTTTGTATTTTTATAGGTTTTTAGAATGCAAAAATAAAGCTATAGCTTTAGATATTAGTCTCATGTTTGTTTATTTTGCCATTTGATTACTTGTAGATTTTTATTTGATTTTTTTTTTGTTAAAAATCATTGGATTGTACACAATGTTAGTAGCCATTTTATAATATATTTATATGTTGTGAGTAGATATTTTATAAGTATATCACTTTTTCATTTTGAATATGCTCCTATTGAATAAAATATAAAATTTCTATCCCGTTATAGAATCATACATGACTGTAGTAGACTTTGAGTAACTAAAACGTTCTATATAACTAATCTACTTGTTACTGTTACGTAATATGTAATGGATTTTAAAATGTTCTAGTAATCCTACTATATTTTAATGTTAACTCTATATTGTAGTATTGGCGTTGCACGAGACGATCCTAAAGTGCCCAACGCCAGGGTGCAACGGTCGCGGCCACGTCAGCTCCAACCGAAGTACTCACAGATCCCTCTCCGGCTGCCCCACGGCTGCTGCGAGGAAAGCCGCGGCTAGAACTCAGCGCGCAAGACCTATAGGTACAGATACATAATATGTTTAGTTAGTTAGTTATACCTCTATCACTTATCGTATTGTCCATCTCAGTTTCCTATGTGCAACGGGTTTCTTTGTTTTGTTTATGAAAATGTTTTATATATATTTTATATTGAAATAAATGTTAAAGAAACATTGCTTTCTTTATTATTGTGAGTTAATAAAGTTTTTGGATACCAATTGCTATAACTTCTTGATTTCAATCAGATAAGGATAATGTCAAGCATGGCACGAATTTAAAAAAAAAACTTATTTCAATATCTCGAAGTAACATGTGTCCAAAACATGTGATGAAATTTAGCTTCAGATTGAACATAGTATAACTATAAAACTTTTTTTGGAAGTACTTCTATCGTTTGAAATCGAATTCACGCTCGAAATAAAACATAGTACATTTCCAACCAGTGCTATCAGCGCCAATCGCGTCTATATCCGCGCCGCCCCCCTCGAGCGCGCCCTCAGAGACGACGTCACAAAAACGCGAGTCCGACGCGGCATCGCCGCAAAGCCCCGCCGTGAAGCGCGAAGCGCCCGAGCTGCTGGTGCCGAAGCGCGAGGCCGCCGAGCCCGAGCGCGAGTCTCCCGGCATGGAGACGCGCCACGCCGGCTACGGCGCGCCGCCCGACCAGCGCTCGCCCTACGAACGCCCGCCCGACGACCATGTGCGCTCTTACAGGTAATCCATTATGCTATTGACAACAGAAAACTATAGAATTCACTGTTACATCGGTCTTACAGATCTTATATTTCCGAGTGATAATAACACTGTAGTACAGTTTTTTTTTTGCTATTTTTGAATCGATTCTAGTAGAACTATCTATGGATAGTAATAAGAATAGTTTACATTACATCATTATATTTCACTACATAGCCAAATGAACGAAACGCGGTACGGGTACGAAGCGCGGTGCTACGAAGGCGCCACGGCCTTCGAGCGGTACGACCCCGCGCAGTGTCCTCAACGGCCCTACAGCTGGGAGGAGGAGCGCTACCACGACCCGCATTTACCCACGCCCATGAAGACCGACCAGTCCGAGCAGGAGACCAGCTCCGGTCCAATTTACCCTAGGTACGTCCTATTCGAATTAAAGCCGAACATATGTGGTAAACGCTCACCTAAATGCCTCTGTATTTCCTTCCGGGTCACGGTCTAAAGTCATTCGTTCTCCAGGCCAATGTACCACTACGAGGCCGGGAGCGGGGTAGGCGTGGGGGTGGGGGCCATGGCGCCCGGCGTGCCGCCCGGCTTCTCCGCGATCAATCTCTCGGTGAAGATCGCCGCGGCGCAGGCCCAGCGCCCGCGCACTCCGACCCCCCNCCCCCGCCCCGCCATTGACCTTTCCAGTTCTAGCGGCAGCCCACAGGTGAGAACGATACCAGGGGCGCCAATTCTGTGGGTGCTCGAGGGCTCCTATACCAAAAGGCTAAATTAGTAATGGAACACTTGACTCTCGATACAAATAAAATTATCAATTACAACGCCGCTTAAAATATATCTAGCATAAACTAGAGTAAAATGCTCTTGAGCACCCACGAGGTTTTTCTAAATCGGCGCCCCTGACGTCACGAGACATTAACTTAACTAATGGCCTTGATTTAAAACCCATTCTTATGACAGGGTCCATATGCATCACCGGTTTACACGAGCGCCGGTGGTGGCGGCGGGGGCGGAGCCCGAGGCAGCCCGCAGCCGGGCGCTTCGCCCCAGCTCACAGCAAGTCCCCAGGTGCCCAGCCCGCAGGGCCAGACCCTCGACCTTAGTGTGACCCGTTTACCACATAGGTGAGGCATTTATCGTTAGGTTATATAATTTTTTTCACTATTACAGATATACTCAATAAACCCTTTTGTCCACAGTAGAGCTTTCCCCGGAGGCGTATCATATAGTCGAGAATCGACACCAGATAGTGGTGGAAGCCATCCTTACCTAGAAGCATACCATCGAGATACAGCAGGTAAGCCAGTTATTTAATTGTATAATTTCTTTCTTACTTATATATGACGATATAGATTACCGAAATTAAATAAAAACTCTTTACCCAATTTTTGTTACATAGAACATGCAATTTGCAAAGCCTGTTTTCTAGTTCAATTTGCGCACAAAACATGTTCCACTCGACACGCCATATATTCGCAAAGACCGTGTAAAGTTCGCCAGGGACTCGTAAAACGTACAAATTAAAACACGACCGCCGTGCCCCCGCCGCAACACGTTCGAGCAACATTGCTAATCCTGTCGTGCAGGCGTCTTGATATTACAATGTTTAATGCAAGAGTTGATTAAATGAATTGGGCTATGATGTGATGTATATGATTCATGAATGAAATTACTTTAAGCATTTAAATGTTGTTTAATAAATATATTGCATTAAAATTGTTATGCTTAGACCTTATATCATTGTGAATTATGTAATTTTGTTTAATACATTTTAAACAGATGATGGATAAACATTTCTAGACAGTGTCTCTGGTCCTTGAAAAATTATAAATTTTTATTTAATCTGCATCTATTTTGAATAATTCATATGATTTTTTTATTGAAAAGTTAGATCTATTTTTCAATTAACCAGGTTACGGAGGGGTCAGTCCCCACCCAGTGGCCGGGTACGGGCTGGGCCAGCCGGACTACGCGGCGGCCGCAGCGGCTGCTGGGTACGGCGGCTACCAATACCAATGTGGCG
>LQNK01000568.1:149631-167336 GCA_001586405.1 Phoebis sennae | reverse complement strand
CCCACCTCACGCACCGCCGTACTCCCCGCCGTGTTACATGCCGCCACCGCACGCGCCGCACGACAAGCCTAAAGACAGGTGAATATCTAAGTAGGATTACGCTTTAGGTACGACGATGAACGGTACCAATCAGGCGCGTACCCACCTCTACTAGCGTACCCACCACACGCACCGGCATACTCCCCATTAAAGAAAGGTAAATATCTAAGTAGGTAGGTCAGTATCTGTCAACGCTAGGTACAATAACAACCAGTACTAGTCCGAATCATGTACGTTGATTGTCAATAATAGGCACCAGTAGGTACTATGGCGGTACGTACCAACTATTGTAACATTAAGTAAGTATTCCGTTGTTGTCAGATTAGTTATTTCAAGGACCACTTAAGTATTACAGTAATGTAAAGTAAACAAATTATTTTTCGTTTTAATTATTAGTATTTTTGCGAAGTCAGTTTTTTATCATTTTGCCCTTTATACAAGAAGAACATAAACCGATAAAATTGATTAATTTACTTACATAAATAATAAGTTTGAATTCACTGAGATAAATTAATAAGTAAAAAAAAAACTTCATACAATAATCTTGCACTATGAAAGGTTATTAACAATTTCCAGTTGAATGATTCATAGAATTATTTAAAAATTAGTATTATTTTATCAAATAAGTCTGTATTTATTTAGATTAAAGTCACCGGTCTCACGGCCAATTTACAAAGTTACACAACATTATCGACGAAACTCTACAATTCTACGTATTATTATCTTATACCTACATTTAATAATAAGCAAATAAAAATTATAATCAATCAACCGGATATATTTAACCATATTAATATTACATGATTTTAACATTATCAAGTACTTTCTAGTGGAACCAGAATCATTTCAAATTCAAATTCTACGCATACCGTATCAAAAAAAAAAAAGAAACGTTAAAAATAAAGATAAATAAGCAGCCGGCTTTTGCTGAAATCACATCAATCGTTAATTTTATTACTATTAAAATCATCTTACATAATAACAATGAGCTAACGACCGCAGTGACAACATAAACAATAGACAAAACGCAAACAAACGCGCGAACCGCGTTATAATAGTGACACACTTGTAGCGTCATACAGAATTTGAAATAAGTCGGTAAGTCACACTTGACGGATCAGTCTAAATATACCGGCGTCCGCGCAGCGCGTGTGCACCGCGCACTCCGAGCGTGCCAGATAAACACAGATAAGATACATGTACGGATATCACGCCAAAAACATGCGAAGAAACAGGTGAGACTCCAAACAACACACAAACCACACGATAACTACTCTGTAATAACACTTCTATTCCCTGTTAAGACGAACACGATAATACAATAACTGACATAAAAAGATTTTACGTAAACAACCGCGCGAGAATCATTCACTTTGCGCTACTTTTTGTAAGAGTACACTAGGTTGATGACATTGTAAAGAATAATATTAATTTAAATTTAAACGTGTTCAATTGGAATGTAGGCGTCGTGCGGTAAGTCAGCACTGCGCTTCTTCGCAAATACAATGGCTAAATTAAATAATGTGTGGTTATCTAATTGTTATTGATATAGCTATCATCGCGACGACTTTTATGGGAAACTGGGTTACCGCATACGAGAATCGAGAGAGCTGATACATTGCCCGGTCGAAAGCTGCGACGGCTCGGGGCACATAAGTGGCCATTTCGCCACCCATCGCAGGCAAGCGGCATCCATATGCACTAGATATTCGTCAGACTGGCCGTCAAACACACGTGTTCGCGACAGCATTGTTTAACAAAACAAAAATAATAATTAGCGCCCTAGTTATGTGCATTTCCGCATCCCGTTGTTTGATTAGACTAACCGCATGACGAAGCGATGTGAATTTGTTCCTATTACATCCAAGAGCTTAATAGACTTGTCTTTTGACGTCAATTAACATAAATCGTTTTGACTTCCTTATAAACTAGCCGTTCAGAAAGTAGAGTTTTATCGTTAAATAATTACGCTTTCTAATAACTATCTAGAACGCCTGTTTCATAAATAGATACATGTTTAAACATTGTAAGAATATAACACCAATCACGATGCACTCTTGTTTAAAACACATTAAAGATGTCTTCCGTAAGATTTATTTTTACTGTTGGTATAAGTCTATAAAAATCCCGATCAAGAATAGATGGAATTTTTCAAGTCGAATACGAGAAGACCGCATTTGATTCAATAGTTATGAAGTCTTGTCATTTAAAACGTTGGTAAATACTCTATACGTTGAAAATAAATTTGTTCATAATTAGGTCATGCATATTTTTGTATACCTACGTATGTTTTTAATTAATAATTGTAATCGAACTGTGTAGGAAGTTTCATATAGTATTGTTATCGTTTTGTTTCGTTATATTCCTCCTCCATGTCTACGTTTTATACGGTACTAAAAATAAACAATACGTAGGAAAACAATTGCGTCAATAGGTATTTGTTTATCAAGTTCGAAAGCGAATTTGGCTGTAATTTTAATAAGTGTTACGCTACTATCGATGTAATAATTCAGCATGGATTTTCAATTGTGATACATTTTTGATGTGTGACCCATTAATCAATAACATTAGTTAGATTTAGGTTAAAAAATTCATCCAATATATCGAGAATTATTTCTTTATTATTTCTATTTATTCGTTACATGTGGTTTTATAAACCGTTCAAGCGTACCAATTATTGCTCTCTTTCAATTGTACTCGTTTAATACAAGTCAAGCATAATGGTGAAATAGTATTTTTATTTTTTTATTCACAGGTAGAGCTCGCCACAACCAATATTTTTTAAAACTTTTTTAATAATGAAAGAAATAAATTGCCCAAACCTTCTATACCATTTGAGTTATAGTTCCCATAGTAATTCATATCAAAGTGCCGCAAGCTAATATACAGTAACACACCATTGTAAGCAGTTTGTATATGTGCAGTCTGTCGGGGTGTCCGCGCGCCGACCGCTCGCAGCTACAGCCGCACTCCCAGGAGCTCAAGTGCCCGACGCCGGGCTGCGACGGCTCCGGCCACGTGACCGGCAACTATTCGTCCCACCGGTCACTCTCCGGGTGCCCGAGGGCCAACAAGCCGAAGAGCAAACCGAGGGATGGACAGGACTCTGAACCACTCAGGTGAATATTTTGGAATTACTAGAAATTTAATAACGATGTCTTCAAGCTTCGATAAAATGTCGAAAATTATAGTTTTCGATGTCTATTTATTTATTTGTTTTTATTTATTTATTAGGTTTGCCAACGTTTGTATACATAAAAAAGACACATTTACTACCACAATATACATGAAATAATGCTATAAACACATACAAACATGTAATTTTGTGTAAAATATTTATGATGTTTTTTTTATTACCAGATACATTTGCTTACTATATAGATTTCTTATAATCTATATAAATAAGTTTTCGAAAGAGTTATGAATTCTGATCGAATACGGTGTTAAATGAAGAAAACAACATCTATATGTTTTCAGGGATCTTTCTATCTCAAAATAAGTTATTTTGTTAGTCAAATTGAATTTAAATTGCAAACAAAATTTACCTGCGACTTTCGCAAGGTCATGAAACATGCAACTGTATTTAAATTATAATATTTGAAATCTAACACGAATATATGTATTTAAACATCCTTATTTTAGATTCTCTACCATCGTAGCATATTGATTACTTAATTTGCTTTGTTATTATCAAAATATTCAAAAATATAACTAACTTTTAATAAGTAATCACGGCTTACCCTATTTACGTAATGTACTCCATATTTCTCAAGCCCGACATTATTTCTCAAGCCACTCACAAATAATTAGTAAAAATATTCATGAATATAATGAACGTACCCTTGAACCGTTAGTATACGAAATGTTTATTTTGTGAACGTTTTGCAATGAGTCTATTGTATTTGCACGCTGCTAAGATGCCCTATACCGGGCTGTGATGGATCTGGACATGCTACGGGGAAATTCTTGTCACATCGAAGGTAAGAGAATGTGGGATTAAATCCTTGGAAATGTGTGTTGACTTTTGACGTTACTTGTACGAAAATGTATATCACTTGATAGTAGAATTTGCATGTTGAAATTTAATAATGTTATATAACGTTAGTAATTTGATACTATAACCGCGAAGTATTGGTGTCGCGGGGTACATTTTCGATTTTCGTAAATAGGTTCCACAATTTAGATCTAGATAGAGTCATATGATTTATTCTTTGTTTGAGTATCCCACGCAAAATGTTATACGCACCCACTTAAAAATAATACATATATATTTAGTCGTAAGAGACAGGCAACACCATTGTTTTAAACAAAATTGCCAAGCAAAATTTAATAATTATTTTTCGTTACCAGCGCATCCGGATGTCCAATAGCGAATCGAAATAAGATGCGTGTACTAGAGAGCGGAGGGACCGTCGAGCAGCACAAAGCCGCCGTAGCCGCGGCCGCCTCAGCGATAAAGTTCGATGGAGTGAACTGCCCCACCCCCGGCTGCGACGGCTCCGGACATATCAACGGGTCGTTCCTGACTCACCGCTCTCTATCCGGATGTCCAGTCGCCGGGGCCGCGACGCCCACTCCGCAACCGAAGAAGGCCAAATATCCGGATGATATCACTCCCTTGTACCCGAAACCGTATTCTAGTAAGTAATTGTTACTTACTGTGTTCAATTTTACTACAATTACGATATGACCTAGCTTCTTTTACAAATGATTTAAACTCGGATCTGTTTAATTATTATTGTTTGAAAATGAAATTTTATTTATTATTTAATTTTCTTACAGGTATGGATATCAACATGCAAACAGGCAATGGAGAAGACTTGATGACGCTCGAACAAGAAATAACCGAATTACAACGCGAAAATGCTCGTGTCGAATCTCAAATGCTGCGTCTGAAATCTGATATCAACGCAATGGAGTCACATCTCAGCTCCGGTGAAAGGGTAAGTTACTTTTAATACTAAGTATATAATATTTAGTACTTAGAATCTATTTAAACACTCAAAGTGGATATTTTTGTCTCATAACGTAGATGGTACTGTCATGGCTCCAAACATCCAACTTTGAGTGCTCCTAACATCACATTACTTAGTGAGTACTGCTTCAATACTATTCAATACAGTAGCTACTCAGGAGAGCCGATGTTCTTTGAATAAAATGCTCGTATTTAAAATGTATTTTTTGTCAACAGGAGAACCAACTGATGTCGCAGCGGAATAACAATCTGAACGAATATTATGAGAGTCTCCGGAATAACGTTATAACGTTATTGGAGCACGTTAAAATTCCGGGTGGTGGGACGGCGCACGTGGCCTCCGCACCCGGAACTCCCGGAGCTCCCCCGCCTCCTGGAGTCGGAGAAAAACCGGCGCATGACAACTTCGACTCCTACTTGACGAAACTACAGACCCTCTGCTCACCGGACGGATACTGCCCTGATGAAAACCGGCCGATCTACGAAACCGTCAAAAACGCGCTTCAGGACTTCACAGTGCTCCCCACACCGATTTAAGGATCACCCAGCACCGCCGATAACAATCGTCAATGAACTCTTTAACAGATTGCAATCGGCGGCGCTTAACCATAGTGCAATTGACGTTCCGAGTGAAGTGCTAACCCATCTTACCAAAGATTAAAGACTGTCGGTGATCGAATGACGCGACGTTTGACTGTGTACAGTGTTCAATGTAGATGTTATAGACTGTGTTCTACATAGAGATGTCTGTTTTATAAACCGTTGTATACGATGTGTGAATTCTATAAGACATCACATTAACATTCGAAACGTTTGACTAATATCATTAAGGTCGACTTAATTTTAGTCTAAAATGAATTTTAACACTGTTATTCGTATGTATGCTTAAAATTAATGTAACTATATAATAAGAAAAATTTATACTTGTAATGTGAACGATTTTAGCCCCATGAACACATCTTTATTGGTTATTTTGTAAATATTGTGTATTGACTAATTCTTACTAAGTATACAATATCAGAAGTTTCAGATTCATGTGTGCTCACGTTTAGCTAAATTATAAAGGTGTCTCATCGAAAATAGGCTATAAGACAGTTCTAGATTTCTTCTGCCGTTTTGTTAAAATTACCGGATTTACTGGGATTGTGCCAAATACAAGCGCAGGAGTTCTAAAGTGATAGAAATTAATTTATGTAATAGAGGTGTAAAGACAGTCGAGAATAATAAACTCCTTAGAGGACACTAGTCAGTTTTGTAAATAAAATATTGTAAATATAGTTACTACGTCGTTCCGACGATTTTATTTATATTAGATAATAATGAGATCTCATTAGATCGAGTAAGTTATTTCAGTCATTAATTGATAACCAATTAGGAGTAATCTTTGTTAGCCAATGTTCACTTCGCTGTGATTATGTTAATGTTATTTACTTATTTATTGTTACCTTTGCGGAATGTGATAGTTCAAATTGAGGCGGGTTGATGTTATTTTGCAATATTATTTATTGTGCTTCGTCCAAAAATGTTTTATTGTTTTAACTTTTAACAGCGCACTGCTAATGATTTATGTTACGTGATTATTATATCGACTCAATTATCTGAAACCGGTTCCATAAAAATGGACAAAACAATAAAATATATACGCATTTAAATAATACCTATTACTATGTTACTACGCTGATCGTCATATATGTTTCTGTAAAATATTGAGTATGTGTTGTTAAAGAGAATAAAAATAATAAATACCGAGATTATGGCAGTACTGTTTATTTTCCTTTGTTTCTGATACACAATGCGTCACATCGTTATGTGGAGATTACAAATCTCATCTCATATCATTAGACTTTCTAAATAATCTCCCACGTAGGTGTATCGTTTATGACAAAATATTTGTAGAAGTCGAGCATGCATATATCAGCAAATCGGTAAATAATAACTACGGACCCCAATACTCTCCATATAACTCTCCGTATACCTACAATCAAATAATGATAATATAATAAATCATACATAAATACTATTTCATTATTTATTATTGTTAAGTTTTTTTTATTAATTACTAAAAACCAATTTCAGCTGTAAGTTCGGCCAGTTTCGTTTTCAGTAAGTGAAACCATTTACTTAAAAGTTAATACCGATGCGATTTCGAGTTCAGTTTTTTACTTCACTGTTTCAATTCGTTCATTTGACAAGATAGATATAAGTATACTAATACTCAAAGGGAGACGTATAGAGCTGGTGCTCTACATAAGATATTTGTGCACAAAATAACTTAGGTATTATATGAAGTAAAAGCTACTTTTTCTGTGATCGGAATTTATGTATATTTTCATGATAATAAAGCCACTATCTTCGACCTCTCAATGCCGTTGTTTGGATCGTAATTCTAGCCTTTATTTCTAAAGAGAGAAACTTAATAAAATTCCCTATTTTTAAGGGCGGGTTAGTCAGACAAGCTTACACTAGCTTTGCATACTTTTTCTCACACTTAATATAATATTATTAATATGCTTAAAAATTGCATATATATTTTCCGAATTTAACTGTGCATAATGTACGAAGAAAACATATTCAAAGCTTCACAATCACAATCAGACAACATAATATTATATTTATAAGTAAATTCAGATCTCAATTATTGAACGCATCCGTATTCCGTTGTCACATGCTATGACATTGACATAGTTGACAATTGTTTTATGACAGTAAGTAGATTTGTGCATGGTTTTTAGACCGAAAAGAAACAAAAATAAAGGTGTTTTTATGTAAAACTAGAATTACAACCACCAAAATGGAATTAGAGAAAGCTGCAGGGAAAAATGTTAATAAACTTTTTAGTTTTTTTCTATTCTTTTCACTAAAAAAATACAATAAAAAATAATAAACATAACCAAACTTTCAGAAACGTTATTTCCACGATACAGGGGAACAAGAAGACAAGAATGGGATGGAAGTGTTTCACGTTAAAATGAAACCTCATTCGAAGACTGATATAAGAGTAAGAGATTTAAGTACTTCTTTTTCACATGTATTCGACGGTATTTATTTCATTTCATAAACTTATGTATTTTTTTGTAGAAGCTGCAGTACAAGAACAAAGCAAATCAGTTTAAAAAAAATAAAAATCTATCTGGAAAGGCACCAATAAATAAAAATATTTTAAAAAAGCATTCCCGTGGTGAAGGTCTTGCTGAGAAAGGTGTTAAGCATCCTCTGTATGCAGTAAAATTAAAAAAGAAGGAAAGCAAGTACAAATATGCCGAAGAACAGGCGGCCCGGGCTGATATACTTCTTACAGAAAATGCAGGGTAAGCTATTACTCAGTTATTATTACAGTTACTCAGTATATTTCTAAACTGTGGTCTATATGGCCGTAATACTGTAAGAATTTTCTTGATGGATCAAGAAAATTAATATTTGATACAAATTGCAGTTCTTTGGAGGTTGATGAAGGTCACAGAACTACCAGTATCACACAAAAAATGATTGCTGAAAATGTAGACATTACAGCTGCGACAAAAATATTTGATCTGAATCTTGAATTTGGCCCATATAGAGCAAAATATTCTAAAAACGGTAGACATCTTCTGCTTGGAAGTAAGAAAGGTCACTTGGCAGCCTTTGATTGGGTCACTAAGAAATTACATTGTGAAATTAATGTAATGGAATCTATTCACGACATAAGGTAATGTTTTTAATGTTAGGACCCATTTTTTGAACTCAAGATGGGATAAACAATATATACCATTGATTCTATTCCCTTATCTTAACTAATTAATATTAAAGGAACACATAATTTCTCCAAAACCTTTAGAGATAATCTAAAGGTTTCTCTCTCTTATGGCATTGTTATTCATGTTAATAAGACTAATAAATTCAATGAATATTAAAACATTTTAGCCTTGCTATGTATGTATGTAATTTAAAATGTTCAGAAATATAACAGACATTAGTTATTAAATTTTTTTTGTATGTTATAGTTGGTTACATGTAGAAACTATGTTAGCGGCAGCCCAAAAGGAATGGTTATACATATACGATAATACTGGAACAGAGCTACATTGCATTAAAAAAATGGATAAAATATTGAGAATGGAATTTCTTCCATATCACTTTTTGCTTGCTGCTGTAGTAAGTACATTTATTTTCTAGGTATGTTTTACAATTCTATGATCATTCTAGAATTTTATTTTGTCCAAATTTAAATTGTTTTTCATGCAATTATGTTTTAAAATTAAAATCAAAATAATTTTTCTTTCAGAACGAATTTGGATTCATGACTTGGCTTGATATTTCAATAGGAGAAGTAATTGGTCACTACAACAATAACATGGGAAGAACGTCTGTTATGACCCAGAACCCATACAATGCAACCATATGCTTAGGAAATTCAAAGGGAGTTGTATCTCTATGGTCCCCTACTGTTAAGAAACCTTTAGCTAAAATTTTATGCCATAAAACACCTTTAACGGCTATTGCAGTTGATAATAGGGGGAAGTAAGTGTATTTTCATTTCTCTAACCTTTTTAAAATACAAGCTAATATTTCTTAAAAACACAATTTTACATTATTTTGTTTAGTGAAAATAAATATATTGTTAAAAAAAATTGTTAATATTTTTAATAATTTATTAATGAAAATGAGGAAAACAAAAAATTAATCCTAAGACTATTAACATTAAAATGTATGGATGTTTGTGTCAAACATGGCTATGTTCAATAAATATTTCTTTACTTTGCCATATTGTTTTAATTTTTTACAAGAATAAGAAATATTTTAGGTATATGGCTACAACTGGTGTTGACAAAAGTATGAAAATATGGGACATCCGAAATTTAGACGGACCTGTACAGCATTACAAATTGAGGTCTCCAGCAGTTGATCTAGATTTCTCTCAAAAAGACATGTTAGCTGTTGGGTTTGGAGATATTGTTGAAATTTATGAGTAAGTATAATGGCATCTAAAATAATCTTCACAATCTCAATTTCTCCAATGTTAATGGTCTGTATTTCAAACAATTTGATATGAAAATTGAATTTTGTTTTATTTAAAAAATATTAATATTACTGTAATTGTCAATGACCTTTTATCTTATAATGTTATATGAAAACAATATATTTACTCTTTTTTATTTATATATTAAATTTTTCAGTAACTGTTGCACACAATCTGGAGACAAAGCTTATATGAGACACAAAATGGCAAGGACAATAAGTAATTTCAAGTTCTGTCCATATGAAGATGTTCTGGGCATTGGTACTGCAAAGGGATTCACTAGCATTATTGTACCAGGTATTTATTACATTTTTATTTTAAACCTTCATAAGGTTAAAAACCGTAATATATTTTCTTTTATAAACAAGTAACTGCTGAGGAACTAGCACCTCCAACCTCCTTAAAAATTATTTAGGTGAATCGTAAGGTTTTCACACTCGAGCAGAACACTTGCTAAATTATGGTACTTACATTATAATAATGGAACAGAAAAAATGACTAGGCTTATACATTGGCTAGTTTGAAAATTCATTTTATTCAATTCAGCAATGTGTCAACAGACCTTGCAGTATTTTTTTGTTTTTATATTTAAGTATTCTGATCTCTCATATATTTTTTTTAGGCAGCGGTGAACCTAACTTTGATGCTTATGAAAGCAATCCCTACCAGACCAAAACACAGAGGAAGGAGGCAGAAGTTAAAGCCTTACTTGAGAAAATACCTGCAGAACTTATTACTCTTAATCCATTTGAAGTTGTGGAAGTGGATGTTCCATCTCTCAAGGATAAGATCGATGCTAAATCTAAACTATTGGTAAGACTTTTTTCAAATAAGAAATAATTTTGAAGGAATTTTAGTACATCATGATTAAAAAAACTTTTTTTATGATATCAAATAATAGGAAATTGTCAAATATACTTCTAATATATTGAGACTAACCATTTCTTGTTCCTTACAGCATGTCAAAAATAAGAAAATTGATATAAAACCAAGACATAAAAAGAAGGGCAAAACAAATATTGCACGAAAGAAAATCATCAAAGAAGTTGCGAGAAAGGTAATAAATACTGACAATATTATGTCAATATTTTATGCTTAAATAATATATATGCTGTTGATCTATTTTTAATTTCATTATTTATTCGTTTTTTTTCGTTATTTTCAGGAACTGATCAATCAATCTATTGAAGTTAATAAAATGATTAATGCACCACAAAAGCAAGAAGCACCTAAACAATCATTCGGTGTGTTAGACAGATTCATTTCAAAACCAAAATCAAAGAAATAAAATCACTTCATACCAGAAATATTTCTTTTATTCACAATAAACCTTTCTCATAGTGTATACTTTTGATTCTTTTATATTTACACGATTTATTTACAATTGCCATATTATAAAGTCAACATGATCACAAAAAAATATGTTAAACATTTTTTATAAAGTAAGATAAGTCAAAAAAATACTGTAAATAATAGCTAACAAGGTATGTCAAACAAATCACACAGCCCCTCCGATCCATGCAATGAAAATGAAAAATCTTGCTTTGTTATTGGTGGACTTAATCTTAATAGATAATCTGTAACAAACAGAAATTCATTAAATGTAATTATTTTCTCATACACTTCAAATATAATTTTTTAATTACATTCTGAAATTTTTGAATTACTGATAGATGGAAGCATCCACGTCCTGCTAATTTCATAAAATAATCTTACCAAAATATATATTTAAAAATAGATTGTCATAATGATGAATGATTGCCAAAGATATTTTCAAATAAAAACAATCTATCTTTAGTATGTGAGTTGAAAAACTCATTGAAGATATTATATGTTCATTAAATTGACCATACTTACTTGAATTATGCGTAATATTGCTTGATCCCTCTGTATAACTCTCAACTTCCTCATCAGTACTGTCTTCCTCCATATCCTGGAAAAGATTAATATAAATAATATTATTAATAAACCTTGAAAAATTTATTACAAAATAAAAATTAAAAACTTTCAAACACAATTTTTATTTATTATTTAGTGGATAGTTCTTATTAAGAAAAATACGGAAACTAATATTACCTTTTCCCTCTCAGCATCACATAAGAGAATTACTCCAACTGGATCATGTGACTTCAAATGGAGTAAGCATTGATGTTCACTCTGAAAATTTGTATAGAACACAAATATTATTCAGTCCATTTGATTATTGTTGTTTTAATGGTAGTAAAATTTGTCAATTACAAAAAACTCGGCTTTATAAATATCTCATAAATTTACAACATAAATAATACAATAAATCAAAGAAATAAATTCTATTGTTTGTTTGACACTCTATCAATCAAAAAACCCAAAATGGATGGTGGATGGTGAAAAAGATATACCTCAAATGGAAGACATCCGAAAGCCAACTCAGTGCCCAGCTGACACTCTAACACTAAAACCTGATTGTGTTCAAAGCACTGCTTGATGTCACTTTCAGTTACGTATGTTAGAGCCTTATTGTCCTTATCGTCCAGTACATTTTTTATACTTTGTTCAATATAATGCATTTGCCTAGAAATAAGTTAGCATATCATATAATTATATAATTTAATAAAGCTAGAGGAAAAAACATGGTTTTACCTAAATATATCTGTTTTCCCTGTTCTGATGGGATTTAATCAAAAACTGTTTGGTCTATGTGTTACTATGTCAGTCAGTGACCTTTGCATTTTATATATTTTTTAGATTAGATTTTAACATAAGAAGTCTGAGTGACATAGGCTATATAAATTAAGATTGACCAATGCCACACTGAACAGCAAGAGATTATATGTTTTGGATGGACTATAAAACTTGCAACAAGAAACATTAAATTTGGATTACTAATACAAACAAAAATGCCAATTAACAGTGGATATAAAATATTTAAATTACCATTTTCTAATAAATATAAGTTAATGACAGAAAATATTCCTTTATATTCATTTTTGAATTTAAAAAACTTACTTATCCAATAAACTCTCATGGGCTTCCAAGTTATTAACTTGATTTCTCAATAAGTTTACTTTTGCGCCTATTTCACTTGAAGTCCCATCGGGACATGCTCCCCTGTAATATTCAAATTTTATTATAAAATGTCGTGTAACTGAATATTAATTGCTTTGTTTTTTTATTTACTTACTTCCATTGAATACTATTTTTACTTCGCTTTTCAATAAGACCAATACCTTCCAAAACATTCGTGATATCATAAATTCTTCGTTTCTGACGAACAGCTAGCAATTCTGTTGCCTGAAAAAATAATATAGTAACGGCAAAAATACATTTTCAAATCATTCGTTTTTGGTGCCATTTGACAAGGCGTTTACTTACAACTTTCAGGTCCAAAACACCGTCCTTCGCTTTTTGCAACAATGACACAAATCGTGTCGTCAATAAACCTAGAGATTTCTCATATCTCTTATAACTATATCCACCAATTTCCGTCATATTGAATTATATTTACAATTGTTTTTCTTTTAATATTTATTATTATCAGACGAAGCACGATTTTGCGTTGCGGCGGGACTATAAATTGTCAATGTTGGCATAACCGTCAATTTATTTTTTTTGTCTGCAGACTATACATGATAACAGGATATAGTATAAAAAAAATATTTGAAATGAAATGAAAATATCACCAATATAAAAAAAGCAGAAAAATAATTCAAAAGTAATAATAAAATGCGCTATTGAAAGCCAAAAAATTAGTAAAAAATTTTATTGAGTTGATGATTGTTAGCTAAACTTATTTTTTTCATTTTATTTTAAATCTACGCTTATTAAACATCTGTGGTAATGTATAAAAAAAAGTAGTTCATTCTTCATACCGTTGGTCGTTTTCCAAAACAATAACAAATAACAGCATAAATAGATTCGGCATAAATTATTTATGAAATATCAAAATTTGTGAGCAATATTTAATATTTCATTCAATATTTAATGAGTGTTACTTTCAAATATATGTATGAGATAATGTTGATATTCTTTTATAACGAAATCCACTAATTAATAAAACTATATCGATGGAAAAGAGCGCACTTGCAATATTTTTGTGCGAAACTAAAATAAACAACAGTGATAGCAGCGATTCTAGCACTTGGAGCGATACACGTAGCATTTCTGATATAAGTGATGATAATAATACCGACGAGGAAATATTTTTTCCCCTAGTGCAACATTTGTTACTATCTAAAAAACGAAGAGTTGATGATTACTTACACTTTATTGAATCTTGGACCGATGTTGAATTTAAAAATCGCTTGCGATTGTCTAGGCAAACTGCACATACACTTATTGGTAAAAATTTAAGATAATGTTTTTAATTTCAATATTATTTACTAGTATTTAATGATTTTAATATTTGCAGATGATTTGGAAAAGTCTGGTTTTATTGCTAATCACAAATTCGGATTAAAACCATTTGAACCAAGACTGTGCTTTTACATATTTTTATCATTTATAGCAAGTATAGAATCGTTAACACCAATTGCTACAAGGTTTGATATTTCTATATCTTCAACTTTTAGAGTTATCAGAAGAGTGGTTGCTTGGTTACTAACCAAATTAAATGAGACCATAAGGTGGCCTTCTGAAATTAATAGTATAAAGAGTATTAGCAACACATTTTATGCAAAAACAGGAATCTCAAATGTATTAGGTGTTATTGATTGTTTACACATTAAAATTGAAAAGCCCAAAAATGCAAGAGAATATTGTAATGCAAAAGGGTATTTTTCCATTATATTACAAGCAACAGTTGATGCAAATTTGAAATTCACAAATATTTACTGTGGAGAGCCAGGTTCATTGAACTGCTTTCGAGTTTTAAAGAAGTCGCCATTGTATAATACTGCTGTGCAAGATAGAAACATTCTATTTCCTTACAATGTTTATCTGATCGGACATTCTGGCTATCCATCTCTTACCTGGCTTGTTCCACCCTTCAGGGAAAATAAAAGATTGACATTATCACAAAGGGAATTTAATTCTCTGCATGTATCTGCTAGGAAAATAAGTGAAAAGGCCTTTTCATTATTGAAATCAAGATTTAAAAGAATAAAACTGTTTGGTGTGTACAGAAACATTGCATTCATCACTGATACTATTGTTGCTGCTTGTATTTTACACAATTATTGTGTAAATGAAAATGATCTTATAGAAGATGGACAATGAGTGAATTAATTATTATGAAATATTTTTTGTAAGCATTACTTGAGTACACACTAGAGAATAAGCAGCAAGAACCTCACTTATTTGTGAATGAAATCAAACAAATCATTCATAAACAATCCATTAAAATGTAATATTATGTTGAAGATCATATTTTCATGTGAAGACAAAGTATATGTTATATTATTGGCTCTAATATACAGGAAATGTTGTTCTTTTATATATATTTAAGTCTATTTAATAACCATGTATGGAAACAAAAAAAAAATATTTACACTGGTCAGTATTATGTTATGCATTAAATGTCATTAAGTCATTAATAATATGTAAGTTTTTATATCAAAATAAATAAGAAATTTGTACTCTCAATCATCATTTATTATAAAGTTTGAAAATGTTTTAGTTTCATAATTTTACAACATATTCAAATAAGAGTAAGATAGAAGATAAATACCATAAGTAACAATTTCAGGAATACTTCAACTGACTCATTCCCCTAACAGCTTCCGTAATAAAAAACATTTCTCTTTTTCAATTTTCAGCATTTCCTCTTGGAGTTTTTCTTTTAATTGTAACTTTTTCAAGGCTATTGACTGTTTAATATCTAACTCCTTTTTCCTTAGTGCTATCTCCTCTTCTTTCAATCTTAAGCTCCTTTCATACCTATCATCCCTCATTTGCTTTTGTTCTTCTTGTCTTCTTAAATATTGCAACCATTGTTTGTCTAATTCAATTTTAGTTCTGCGTTCTGCTTTTAATTTTTTGAATGGTGTGCCATTTTTATATGGAAGTTTTCTACCTAGTAAACTATCCTTATCTGTATGGTCATGTATGACACCAGATGATATTCTGTATGTGTCATTGTCTTCATTATATTTTCCAAGTATTTGATGCATTTCATTATAATATTTGAAACCAGACAATTGACCATTATCAAGGCAATCTTTATATTTTTTTGTTAGAGCATTTACTTTCCATCTTACTTGGTCAGGTGTTACCTAAAATTAACAAAACAGCTTTTAGAAAGAAAGTGGGATTAATGAATAATGATAAAATATTTGAAAGAATAACATTTCACTACCTCAATATTAAAAGATTTCAATTCTTCTGCCATTGTTGACCACATTTTCGATTTCTTTTTTGGGTTATCTAATGTACTTAATTTGGTTTCATACAGATTTAGAAGCATAATTGTAGCATTTTTTGTCCAAATTACATCTGTAAATATTAAATAATAACTGGATAAACAATTTGCTTTAGAATTCCTTTAAAAAAAGCCTCAACATTGATTATACTAATAAAAAAATTTAACTGTTGTAAAATTGCAGAGAGCACACAGTGAACACCCTTACTTTGTTTATTTGTTTCATGTGCTTCAGTCTCTTCTTGGTTAATAGTATGTGGATGACTATAATTTGTAATATTTACACTTTGTTTAAAAGGCGACTCTAATGTCCCGCCACCTGAAAGCCAATAAAATCAGTCTGAAATTTACTAGGAAATGAGAGGCAAAAATTCCAAAACCAATTCATAGAAGAAATTCTTGATGTGCAAAATGCTAGTTTATATATTTGGAAGAGAATCGTACTTTTTCGATTTATCAAAATTTTAGGTTGGAGACATTTTTGAAAAATAAAACGTACAATGTATCCTATAAAAACATAAAAATCTTACATTGATTGTCGAGAATAGCTAAAACAGCTACATTGTTATCTATATTTTCATCCATATTATACGTAACTATTTTTTTTAATAGTCGAATAAATGATATTATAAATTAATTCTTAAATTACAGTCACTAAGCGGGTTTTTATAATTTTTAATTCATAATTTACAAATATTTTAAAAATTGTCATCGAGTTCTGACAGATTGTTAAGTCAGATTACTAAAGGTGTGTACACACGGGCACACCTGGTATCACGGACTGTCACGAACCATCAAGTGTGACAGTGACGTTTTAGAGCGAGTGTTCGCCCTTTTTGTGGTAAATGGGCCTGTTGATTAATGATTTAGCCCGGAAAGTGCTATTTAGACTTTAGCCCTTTTCCATCAGAAATATGTAGCATGTTGTGTCTATGTCAAAAAGTTATTCAATAATATTCTTAATGTGCATTTCCATCAAGAAGTGACACTACAATCTATCAAATATATTTTTTACCTTGTTAAATTGTCATACGTTATAAATTATCAATTATCATCATAAAAAAATTATATCATTACAATACAAATATGTTAATAAGTTACACACAATTATTTCTTTAAAAAAAATGTTGTAAAACGGGAATCATAAGAGGCAACACTGGTTCTCTTAAATCAAAATAGTTTGGACTGAAGTGCGTTTGATCTGCGAGTGCTGCATACCACCTGAAGTTTGGTACGCATCACATGTGTGCCACATGAAGTTTGTTGCACACCTATGTGCATGTGTGTGGCTGTCGGATTGACGTGACATAAGTCAAAGACAAATTCAAAAGTGTTGCCTCTTACTTGATTTCGGTTTTACA
>LQNK01000568.1:129016-149060 GCA_001586405.1 Phoebis sennae | reverse complement strand
TCAGAGTGGCAACATTGTCAAACCGTACGAAGTTCCGGTTGTATCGTGTATTGTGATACACGCACACCACAACGCTTAATGGTTCGTGATACCAGGTGTGCCCGTGTGTACACACCTTAAACTTTGCTTGAGATTTTGTCATAATCATTAATCATTATTGTACACCTAAACTACATAGCAATTGGTAAAAGGAAATTTCTTAATAATGTTTTTCCATAATCATTATACTGTAACTCTGAAACTAAAAAATAGAAAACAAATTCAATTTAATTTTTGAAATCTATTCAAAGTTGGTGCCTTTACCAATTTTCAATTTAACAAGATTTTGCACGGACTTTTACTAGGTTGATGATAAAAAGATAGATGAAAACATCACATTCCACGAAACATTTATTACTTTATCCTTATTTTGAAAATTTAATGTAAACTAGGCATTATCTTCATCAGCTATAATTATTAATAATACCAGAGACATCAGTTTGGATACGTTCTTGCCATGTACAAAAAAAGGAGTTAAAAAATTAGAAATTGTCAGTTTCTCATTGTCGACTGACGTGACATTAGTATAATACGTGCATAAATAAATGATAAATAATCGTAGTTTTTTCCTTGGTATTTACCAAGAAATTATTAAAAATGGCAAATTGTGGTGAATTTATTAAAAGTCACTTCCCTTTAATAGATGAGGAGTTAAAAAAATATGTTGAAGGTAAAGTTTTATAGAGGTTAGAATAATAACATTACCTTTGGTGTCCTTCCATAAAAATGATCATGTGTAATTAATTTTTTTCCAGATGTGTTGGATAGCAGTGCCGGTGAATTTGAAGATAAAGATGAAGTTTTTGAAGCGATAGGTGAAGTTTTACAAGGGGTTTCGGAAAAATCGGAAGATGATATAAGGTAAACTATCTTCAAAAATACTAAAATTAACACATAAATGCATTTCTATATTAATTTGAATCCATATTGGATATTTTTAATTTGAAATTTAATCTTTGTGCAAATTATTAATTATTAATTAAATTAAACTTTCTCGATTTTTATTATAGAAGTGAGTTTTCACACTTTAAAATCAAAGTTGTCCATAAAAACAAGATCCCATTTTTGCAGTCCTTTTCTATACTATTTTCTTTTAATCTGATGAAAATGTTTCATAGATTTATCAATTTTTAAAATCACGTCTCTTGTAAGTTGCAATTAACATTTAGAGATTTTTAAGTGATTTATCAAAAATGAAAAAATTGTCATGAAAAACAAAATTGTCTAAGTGATAAAACAATAGATTCCCCATAAATTTGATAATGAACTGAGAAAAGTTTACAGCCTTTTAAATGTGTTTATTTTTTTATTTTAATTTTGGAGGAAGGGTTTCTCTTTAAAACAATTTTAAAGATCAATAAAAAAAAGAATAAATTTCTTGAAAGGAAATATCCATTTAAACATATGTTGGTTCATAAATAAAGTGATTTCACAATGATTCAATAAGATGTTTAATAATAATCTTCCTCATAAAAAGAAATACAGAAAGCAAAATTAAAAAATATCACAATTCATTTCAGGGATATCTGTGAAAAGTTGTTACATATGCTTCAACCTGAAAAAAGTAAGGCAACAAATGGCCCAAGAAAAGTATTAGATGCCCCAATACACTTAGCTTCAATGACTGCACCTCCCAATGAAAGCAATGATGTTAAAAGCATATGGCTGCAGACAAGAGATGATAATTTCGTAAGTTTTAAAATTACCTTTTTAGTAGAATTATAAAGATTAGATTCAGGTTATAATTACAGGAAAGGATAAATATAAGCACCACATAACTGGCAATGGTGCTTTAAATTGTATAACCGTTTTTGTTTCATAAAATATTAGGAAATAATTGTTGAATGCGTTGCACCTAGGCACAGCCTTTTAAATACACTTAAATTATGAAATGATGAGTTCATATTTATATCTTTGTTTAAGATTTATAATTTTTTTATAGCAATTATGTTTTTGTAAAATTTCAGAAAGTGGATGCAAAAAAACTAGAAAAAGCAGAAGCTAAACTTCAACAAAAGCAGCAGAAACAGAAAGATGCCAAAGTACCGGTTGCTGCACCAGTATTACAAACTGCAACTGCATCACAGGTTACCTCCAAAAAAGATAGCAAATTAGAAGCAAAAGGTACAAATAGGACCCAGGACATCAGGATAGAAAACTTTGATATTGCTTATGGAGACAGGTATACTATTTTTATTTTAATTTCTTTTTCTAATGAATATGAAAATGATTATGTAGAAAAGTTGTCCAAGCATTATAGTTTCTTGGGCCTGAGAATATAAGTTTTTGAAATTATGATAGAATTTTCTACATTATGTAATATATCAATATTTATTCAAAAAGTGTTTTTTCCTTATCCAAATATATTAAGATTTACAAAAACTATACATATTGTCTTATCTTATTATCTTGATAAAAAAACAATAATATCTGTAATAATGACACATACTGACGGAATCTTCATATAATATTTACAGATTTAATAAAAATCTTATCTGATAGTATTTCAAATCTTACTTAGATTATGTATGAGAATTGTCTTGTTCTGAATCATCATAACTTACATGGTTTTCCTTATGATATACATCTATAAAATTTCTGAGATCTTCCTTTTAATTTTGTGAAAAAGGAACATAGTTTAGAAAATTACCTCATGGTAAAATATTGGTTATGGGTTATGAATATTATTCCTATAATATTCATATAGAAATAACAGTTTCTTTGTGTTGAAATTTTAATATACAGTTAATTTATTTTCTGCAAGAAGCTCCTTGCTTTTCTTTTTTCCTTTCATAAAATTATGTTTTTTCAAGTTAAATGAATTTTGCAAAGTCAAATTGACCTTGTGATATTATTCCATATTTATAAGATTTATTTTTTATTTTTTAGAGTATTATTACAAGGTGCAGACTTGGTGCTTGCTTTCGGACGACGTTACGGTCTCGTCGGTAGAAACGGTTTGGGCAAAACCACACTCCTCAGAATGATATCAGCTAAACAACTGAAGATACCATCCCATATATCAGTGTTGCATGTGGAGCAAGAGGTGGTCGGCGATGACACAATCGCACTACAAAGTGTGCTGGAATGTGATACTGTTAGAGAAAATTTATTGAGGCGGGAAAAGGAGATTACAGTTGCGATAAATAATGGGTTAGTTTCATGAAACACTTTTGAATATTTTGAACATTCTCAAAGATAAAGATAAACAATGTCTGAGGATGATATTTCGGACATCATTTGCAACAACTTTTATTCCTGTAAATCTCATTAATAATAATCAAAACTTAATTCATAAACCAAATAATCCTGACTGACTATGAATGTTATACATATAACCTACATTTTTAAGAGTATCATTAAAAAGAAAATTATATCTTTTCCAATTGTATTTCAGTTCAACAGACCCAAGTTTATCAGCGGAATTAACAGACGTGTACGCACAATTAGAGAACATTGAGGCGGACAAGGCACCAGCGCGGGCTTCCATAATACTCAGCGGTTTGGGATTCACTCCGGAGATGCAAGCGAGAGCTACTAGAACATTCTCTGGTGGGTGGAGGATGAGGCTAGCGCTTGCGAGGGCTTTGTTTTCAAAGTAAGTTCCATTTATTGATTGAAAAACCTTATTGCATCAGTAGCCACGACCCATGGTATTACCCGAATAAACTTTAATCAGGGAATTTCAGGAAAAAGTGTTTCTATCCTCACCTATATAGCATACAAACATACATCCATCAATTTTCCCGAATTTTCGAATTTATAATAAATAGAATTTATTATTTAAAACATAAACAATGCCTAACAGAATTATCTGCCAAGTAATGTGGAAATGGTAACATAAAAGATTTTAAATACAATAACATTAGAAATGAACTTACAAAGTTTGAAGTTCGTTTATTTGTTCCTCTGTAGTATTTTTTTATGATCTTGTTTAATTTTGTCTATCGTTTGTCATAGATGACAGAATTATAGTGGTATAAAAATCTCAACTACCCCCAAAAAACATTTTGAAGACAATCTTTTGGTGAAGTTTAGCCACCAAATTCAATATGGTTTGTGTAATCAACAGACACAAACATAAGTTCTTGACTTTAAATGTTCTATGATATAATGTTAAATGATATTTAACATACATTTCCTTATTGGTTAGTATGTTTGCAATATAAGCAAAATATTGCATCATACACAAACAAATAAATAAATAAATAATAAGCCTCTAAGTATGCTCAGTTGCAAAAGTTTACCATATTTCTTAAACAAGACATGAGTATGGATAAGCCTATTATTGTCAGTACATTCATTTTCATTTTATGGCAAGGTATAATAATAAATTTATTTGAATATTGTAGTTTTTTTAGTTAACAAACATTTCCTGAAATGTTTGCCTGACATTTGTGTTTGTATAATGTTGACTGACCTTAATAATAAAATAAACAGCATCAAAAAAAAAATAACTTTATTTCTTTAAGTTATAAAAGGAATACATAAATTTTAGATAATAACAGAAAGATTAGTAACTTAAAGTACATGCATTATTGTAGCGATTTGTCAATGGGCCCGCACTAGGCATAGCCTGTCTTGCGGAGCCCCTTTTAGGATAAAACTTATACATCGGTTATACTAAGTAAAATTACAATTATGAATATTAATTTAAAAAAAAATATTAAAGAAATACAAGTTTTATTATTTTTTCTTATCAGTGTGTCTCTCTCTCTAGTCTCTTTCTCTGTATGTTGTGAACCTGCTTTCGAGACTAACAGTCTTACTACAGAAACTTATTTAGACATTGATTTAACACCTGTTTACATCTGTGTAAACCATTGCCTAATAATTAAAGCATGTGTCTAACACTGGTCTAAGCTTGTCCTATTTGACGTTTAAACAGTGTCTAAGCAGCGTATATTTCTAAACTATCACTAAACAACCTTTTGTAGTAGCATCCTATTAAGAGAGTTGTTGAACAATTCTTTTTGTTAGTAAGACCGTGCACGTTTTTATCTATCTTACTAATACTATTCTTTTCCAGGCCCGACTTACTACTATTGGACGAACCCACAAACATGTTGGACATAAAGGCGATCATCTGGCTAGAGAACTACCTGCAGAACTGGCCGACGACGTTGCTCGTGGTCTCCCACGACCGAAACTTCCTTGACACTGTACCGACTGACATTCTGCATTTACACACACAACGTATTGACGTTTATAGGTATGAATAACATAAGTTTATAATATATAATAATAATATAATAGTAATCATGTTTATTTAAAAAAAAGTAACCATTTATAAAGGGCTTTAATTAAATTAACTAAAAACTAAAGAATTCATTGTGTGTATCTTGGGAGCCCTGATGAATATGCCCTGCCCTGATATGAATGCAATATACCTCTTTAAGATTTATATGCACTTCCTTTTATGAAAGTACATTTTAGGAATATCTGCTCCTTAATAAAGTAAAGCTCTCATTGGCTAAGGCTTAAAGTAGTTTTTTTTAAGCCTGTAGTATTCTTTTCGGCGTTAGGTATACGATTGTCTTCGCTTCTTATATTTATTTTCTATTTTGAACAATAGTGGTCCAACCATTTTGTTAGGAATCAAGTTACAATATTTTGAAAAATAAAAAGAAAAAATAATCCAATAATTATTTCTAGTCATACAATAATTTGTCTTCCCACAGAGGTAACTATGAGCAGTTCCACAAGACGAAAACGGAGAAGCTAAAGAACCAGCAGCGCGAGTACGAAGCGCAGCAACAGCACCGCGCGCACACGCAGGAGTTCATCGACCGCTTCAGATACAACGCCAACCGGGCCTCCTCCGTGCAGAGCAAGATCAAGATGCTGGACAAACTGTGAGTAACACACGCACACACACACACGAACGTATGCACGCACGCACGCACACACGCACGCACGAATTAAATTGACCGGCTCGAGAAGTTTAGATTGTCTATTGTCTGTACATTAACAGATAGAATAGAAAAAAACAAAACACGAAACGGTTTTCGTGTCCTTTTGTATAAAGGCGCCGGTTTGCCATGACGCTTACAGGGAAATAGATGGATGCAGAAGTCAATCTTCAATTTTTGTTCCATGATTTTTAACCAAATATGTATGTATGTATGTATGTATGATGTATGTATGATGTCAGTAATTTAATCCTTGAATGTTACATATTTATTAATGACCCTGTCAAAATTAAATGAAAATCAAATTATTAATTAATAATATCACAGGGCTGAAATAAACATTTAATCTTTGTGTTTCAGGCCAGAATTAAAGCCCATAGAGAAAGAAATAGACGTGATCCTAAGGTTTCCTGAGACGGAGCCGCTCTCTCCCCCCATCCTGCAGCTGAACGAAGTTGGATTCCATTACTCTAAGGACAAAGTGATATTTACCAATGTCAACCTGGGTGCCACGCTCGAATCTAGGATATGTATTGTAAGTACACTTTATTTATTTCTAACTATTGAACTCCGTGGTTTCACCCGTGTAAACCTCGCGTTCCCGTAGCATTTTCGGGATAAAAACATACAAATCGGTCCAGTAGTTTCAATTCAAAAAAATTATTCCAAAAATTTCATTTTCCGTGAGATTTAGGGATAAAAGCTACCCGTGTCCTTTCTCTGGTTTTAAACAATCTCCGTACAAAATTTCACCCAAATTGGTTTAATGGTTTAGGCGTGAAGAAGAAACAGACATATAGACTGAGTTCCTTTCGCAAATGCGAAATATAATAAATATAATTTAAGTAAGGAAGTAAGGTTGTGCAAAATATTCTTATCTGACCATTGTAGGCCACACCTTTGTTACACGGAGGACATTTATTTGTGCAACATGTATTTTAACCGTAAATCGTATTTTGAATTCAAAAAATGAATTTTTGAAGTATGAAGTTTGTAACTTCTTCTGAAAAAGTATGCACAATTTTCAGAAAATTCCAGATAAAATGTACTCTCAACTTGAAGCACTTAATTTTTCTCTATAAGGTACTACATACATTGAATTATTTGTAAACAAACGTAAATAAAACTTTACCGAAATTTTTTAAAGGGGTTTCAGAGCCAAATCCTAAACTTTGAGGAATATTAAAAAAAAAACGATTTGGACAGAAAACTTCCACATTGTATTTAAAAAATATATATTTACCGAACAGGAATGTAACCTGTTGCCTTTGCAAAAATAAACATTCTGTATTATGACCAATTTATAGTGCTACTAATTAAAATTTCTTTTTGCAAAGTATCGTACGTGCATTATAAAGTCACTATATTGTCTATAGGTAGGTGACAATGGCGCGGGAAAGACAACATTACTCAAAATAATAATGGGCATTCTATCACCAACAAGTGGAATACGCAGTGTCCACCGAGGGCTGAAGTTTGGCTACTTCTCCCAGCATCACGTGGACCAGCTCGAGATGAATGTGAATTCTGTTGAGCTGCTGCAAAGAAATTATCCTGGTATGGTTTCTAGGATATGCGATATTGGACTGGCGATTTTTTAACCAACTATAACAAAATCTTTTAAATAACAAGTGATATTTTTGTTATATTTTGACGACCCGATTGGCGCAGTGGTTCAGCAATGGTCTATTACGCCGGAGGGTGTGGGTTCGATCCCCACGAGCGGATGTTGTGATGAACATTGTAATTTTCTACTGTCTGGGTGTTAACTGTTAAAGTATCTATAGCATGTATGTATTTACAAAAAAAAGTATGTTTATGTATGTCTATCAGTTATCTAGTATCCACAGTACAAGCTTTGCTTAGTTAGGGACTAGATGGCGTTGTGTTAAATGTCCAGGAATATTTATTTTATTTATATGCTCAGTAGAAACTCAAATTTTCGATAACACCCTATGTTTATGTATGTTTTTTTGTTTACTAATTAATTTTTAAGAAAAACGCTTTTTAACGGATTTTAAACGCTGTTTATTATAGATTATTTAATATTATTATTTTACGTTTTATTAATTAGTAATTTTGTAATTTGAATATAAATATATTAGTAATTTTTCATGCCCAAATTTGATTTTAATTTCTAATGTATGAACAAATATAATATTTTCCATTTAATTTCAGGTAAAGCAGTAGAAGAGTACAGAAGACAGCTCGGCAGCTTCGGCGTGAGCGGGGACCTGGCGCTGCAGACCATCGCCAGCCTGTCCGGAGGCCAGAAGTCCAGGGTGGCCTTCGCTAACATGTGCCTGGGGAACCCTAACTTCCTCGTGCTCGACGAACCTACTAATCACTTGGATATTGAGACGATTGAGGCGTTGGGCAAAGCGATTAATAAGTATACGGTAAGATCCTTAATATAATATGCGAAAGTAACTCTGTCTGTGTCTTCAGACCTAAAGGAGTGAACCGATTTGGATGAAAATTTGATTTGATTGAATTAACTTCACATTTTTATACTTAATTTGAATTATCGAAGTAATGAACTTGATATTTGCTAAATTTTGAAAAAAAAAACAATTGATAATAATATTTAATCCTCTTAATTGAAATTGAGGATGAGAACTCGATGTTTGCTAAATTTCAATGTAATCCATTCACACGCTTTTGCATAATGTAATATGATAGTAAAAAAAGGTAGGTAAGATAAGGTTTTCTGATTTAAACCAAGCCATCCAGTACATTGTACAAAACATGTAAGTTATACATAACTTACTTGTTTCATAAATTTTTCATCGTAGTTTATGGTCTCCAAAGGAATTGAACCTTAGTGGCCAATAAAATCGAGGAGACTATTTAAATTTATGATCATTATCGAATTATATTTTGTAGGGAGGTGTTATTCTGGTATCTCACGACGAGAGGTTAATACGAATGGTGTGCAAAGAGCTGTGGGTGTGCGGCGGCGGCTCCGTCAAGAGCATAGAGGGCGGCTTCGACGAATACCGCAAGATCGTCGAGAGAGAACTCGAAGCCCAAAACAAGTGATAACTACCCGCATATACGACATGTAAAAAAAATCATCTAATTATAATACTGTACTATACTATTTAGTCTTTCATTATTTATTAATGTTTTCGTAATATATAAGTTGATGAAATGAAAAACTATTTAATGCAAATTTTTATTTCATACCTCCGACCTCTCTTCTTCATTAAATATTCCAGCGTACAATTCCATAATGAATTGAAGCACTCGCGGTACCATGGCAAATTAATTAAAATATAAAATTAACTTAAAAGAATATTTACAAATAAAATTTCGTAATAAAATACATAATATACAATTAAAATAGTGACTGAAACGGAATAGAGTTAATAGTTAAAATATAAACTCATTCAGTTGATATGCCGAATTAAATAAAATGCAGTACATAAATGAAGCTAATATCAAGTGAAGCCATTCTCAGACACTTTTGTCTATCTATATAAATGCATATTCTCCAGTTTAGTTATAACGCTACGAGCGTTACTCTATTTTACGTAGGGTTCTAAATTATAACATGAATATAATAAATTAATTTGTATCTTGGACTATTGATATTGATGGGACCTTATATAGTTATCTTAATATGAGATACATAACATCTATATCGGTATTATGGCAATTAATGATTGTTCGTGATATAAATTAATAAGTAACGCTAGCAGATCACAAAAAAACCTAAACTAAATTTTGTCTGGTTGGCAAAGACAAATGGCGATTGAATCACTCGTCCCTTGCGAACGCAAGAGTGGGTCGACTTGTAAAATATAAAATTATTGATGTTTTTTACGCCTGTTCTTAGTCTTGTCGGCGTTTCTCAACACTTCGGCGTAGGAGAGTTCCAGTTTCCTTAATTTGTGAATCTCCTGCGATGCAGTGCTCTGCTTGATATCCCAAGAGTCTGTTTCGGCATTCCATCCCTGGTAGATTTTTCCGGTGCGGCCACTTACGCTTGGCGTAGGTGAATTTAGGTTTCTGTTGTAGAATTGGAGAGTAGATCCGTTCCATTCGGCTTCGGAAGGTCGCGCTAGAGGGCTGACTTCGATCGGCCTGTAGTCTCTCCTCTTCTTATTTGACGATTTCTGGTAAGTGATCTTTGGCGGTGATGGGAATACGGGAGAGTCAGCTCCCTGACGATCTTGGCTGTGTTTGCGGTTGCGATGCCTGGACTTCTTTCTAGTAGCCGCGATGTATTCCAGTGGCTGACGCACCAGCGGTGTGAGAACGCGCTCTTTTTCCTTTTCCTTTTCTTTCTCTTTTTCATTCTCTTTCGGTTTCTCGGCGGCGCTATCAGTCACTGGTTTATTCTCTTTGTTGTTATCGACGGTGTTAGGTTTTTCTTTTGTTTCTTTAGTACCTTCAGCAACGGGCTTGGGGTGTTCCTTTTCTTTCAATGTTGGTGTTTCTGGGGTGGTGATATCGGATACTGGAATCGATTGCTCAGACATGACAGACGACAAGACGCTCTGGGTATCGTCAGTGAAGTTGCCGGGAGGTTCCTCCGTGGCAGGTGTCACTGGCGGTACTTTTCCTGCTGTTGTGTCATCGAGTAAAGGAAGCTGCTCGCCATCATCTTTATTTTCTGCCGCCTTTTTCAAGATCGTGAAAATTTCCTTAAATAGTTCTCGGTATTCAGGCCTGTTACGGAAACGGCTGTCCATAGGACTTACGTCGTCGTAAATGCTGAACCGATAGTCCTCGCCATCTGCGATTGTGCACAAGAATGAACCGGGTCTCTCGCGATCCGTTTGTGTTGCTTTGTTACTCGTTTCATCTGAAAATCCGGAACTAGACGTTTCGGCCTCCGAAAAGTCTGGTGTTTGGATGATCTTTTTGCGAGATGTCGTCTCCATTTTCTTTTGTTGGTTACATTCTTTTTGAGCTTCTTCTCCGTGGCCACTCTCTTCATCTGTGTCTTTAACACTAAACTGACTGAAGTCACCCGATGTTTGTAATTCTTCGTGTAAGGAGAGTGGGCCGGTTTGAGTTTGTGCGCCAGGCAGTGTCGTCTGCTTATTCTTCCTTATGTTCTTAACTTGCGACAGTTGAACTTCTAGCAAAGCTTCATACTTCTGGACCAACTCCCTGTAGGGATTGTCGTGGCCATCTTCTTTATTTGCCCATATGCCTTGAAGTAACTTTTCCTTGGCGTTCTGTAACATATAGTTGATCCAATTAACATTAGAATACAAAATCAGAAGTTAAATTTTGTGTAATTGATTATTTGCAATATGAGATGTTCTGTATGCCTTGGTTAAAGTTGAAAGATAATATGAACGTTAATTCTTAGTTACTTTGCATACAGTAGGTATAACTTAGGGAATTATGAATCAGGGACACAATAAGACAAAGGATATGATGAAAGAAGAAATAATTGGTTTAAATTTAGAAAGTAAACATGATTGATGGCTATTGAAGTAGGTAATTAGTCAAAATACACCCATTACTCTTATCGTTATAGACTCGTTAATTTTGTATTCAATTAATAAGCATAACGTCACACACACAAACATAACATTATCATGTTAGTAACAAGAATTATCACAACAAATAAATATACTTTATTCCATAAAGTACATACATTTGAATAGTCGGAAATTGATGACCCTCACCAATGACGTGGTTAACGTGCTGACTTCTTAGTCTAATAACGTGTCAGTAATGGACGTACCTTCGACTACATGCGATATATCCAAAGAAAACTACTGCAAATGCGCTTCATAATGCATATGCAAAGCGTGATCAACAACATCAGGGGCAGTTGGAAAAGTTTTGTTGCCTAGAAACGATTGAAATATTCGCATCAGATTTTTGAGGGGACTTAAAGCGTTTTGCTTATTAAGAAGATTACCGAATTTTGGGAATTATTACGGATTTCTTCTACCCTAACCTACCTTTAAAATTAAGAAGTATCAGCTCGCCCCAAAAATTCACCCGACTTTACAAGGTTTTTGTTCTTTGAGAGAACGATTAGTGAAGGTTAGTGGTTTATAGCAAGAGTAGGAAAAGTTAATTACAGACAAGACATACACATAGAATCTAAATCTACAGTAGTAGTAGTTAAAAGATAACAAAAAGCGAAAGAATTAAACATGTAGAGAATTGTTGCTGCTTTTTCATTGAAAGCAATACTTACGTCAAACTTGATAAGTTTGCTGGTGACCTGGTCTTCTTTGGGGCTTTGTTGGCCAGACGTGGTGAGGATGAGAGAGCTGATGGCACTTCTGTCATCATCATCTCCATCCAACATGGACGACATGTCGTCTCTTTCGATTCCCCTCAGACATCTGATGCATAATTGTCCTTGTCTGAAAGATTAATATGCCATAATCTACTAAAGATTGTAAAATCAATGAGACGCACAAAAAGATGAGAGAGGGTTTTATTTGTCAATCACTTGAGGCTGGTTGAAATTGTTTGTTACAGTTAATGTAGAAAAATATATTTTAATTGCTTACCTAACTTCCTCAAGGATTGAGAATTCTTCGTGCATCGACTTCGGTTCATCGTCGCGCTGTCGCCAATTTCTTAACTGCTCTTGTAACCTGTTGTTCTCTTGTATGACCGATGCTAGCTGTTCTTCTAATTCTGTAACTCTCCTGTGTTCTTGGGCGAAGGCTACTTTATTTTCCCGAAGTTCATCACTCAGTCTCAGTAAATCCTCATCCTCTTTAGTAAGTTCTGGAAGAGGTGCTATTGCCTTCAACGGAGTCCCGTTTGTTTCGGGTTTTTTGACAGCAATAGCATTAGGTGCTGTTTCTGTGAGTTTCTGCTCTTTTTCTTTGGGTTTTTCGCTTTCAGGTTTCCTCTCAGACCTTCGCCGGAAGAGTTCCAGCTGTGCATTTAAGTCGTCCACAGTCTTTTGAAGTTCTTCGCACTTACCTTCCAAGGTTTCGATGTTTCCACATAACCTGTAATTTAAAAAAATAATTATGTATAGATCATAACCTTAACTGTACAATATGCTATAGAACAATGCCGCAGCCATAGAGATTACTATAACGGAAATCCATAAAATTAATGAAAGTAATTGTAGAAAGCTACAATAAGAAGTACCTAAATGAGCATGTACCGATGTCGAACTTACGTTTTAATGTGTTTTTTGTCGGCCGCATGGTCGACGGCGAGC
Organism: Phoebis sennae; assembly: GCA_001586405.1. Taxonomy (NCBI): domain Eukaryota; kingdom Metazoa; phylum Arthropoda; class Insecta; order Lepidoptera; family Pieridae; genus Phoebis; species Phoebis sennae. The sequence goes on along the minus strand of LQNK01000568.1, from coordinate 135,941 downwards.
CTGTGGTTGGCTCGCTCTAAATCTTGGATGCTAACTTCGAGCTGCTCGTAGATTCTCAGTCTTGAGTCGTTTACCTCACGCAAGGCGACGGTTTGTTTGGTTAAGTACTGGAAAATTGCGAAAATAAATTAAGACAAGCCTGACATTTACAGCCTTACTTATAAAAAATGCTTGATTTGTTGCTTAAACACCTCTTAATTGAGTAACTTTCAACGTCCTAAACAACGATTAAAAAATTCTTACTTATAAACCCGTCTCAGCGCTCTCTCAAGTAAGTAACGTCAAATTTAATTATTCTAGCAACCTTCAGGAAATAATGCCCGCAATTCACGATAATTTTGTAAAATAATGTCGAAAATGAATGATCATGGAGGTTTTATGTAGTTATTTATGGTGGTTATTTGTAAGTATGACGTTTGATTGACGGAAAATCTTCAAATACTTGTCAGTTTATATTATTTGTCTTATAAATATAAAAATATAAATGATATAAAAAGGAATTCAATAACCAATAAAACATTAACGTTCAATGAATTGGAGGGAGGAGGAAGTGAAAAATCAAATAACTGTGATGACCATGAGCACCAACTGTTCTTACTGACAAAAAATCAGCAGGGAAATAATAACAACAGGCTCATGCTATTAGGATACAAAAGGAGAGGGAGATTATTAAAAAAGGCAGTATGCGATTGGAAGAGGAGTACTACAAAATCAAAAATTTTAAATTTACAAAAACAATTAATATGTTTAATTATTAAAATTGTTTTAAATATTGATATCTTTGTTCATATTTATTTCATTCATTTTCATCTCCGAGTTATTAAGGGCCATTGCATTACTTGAGTTTTCAATTCCTAAAGGATCTGGAAATAATTAAAAGAAAGAGTTAAATATGCATAATATTTTATAAGTACCGTGATCAAATTTGTCTTGTTTATAATTTTCATAAATACCTTGATCAAGTTAGTCCGCTGAATATAGTATGCCCAAATTATTCAGCATGAAACAAGCAGGTATTATGGTATTGATGAAATGATAGAAGCCTCGCATTATTGTATAAAAAATGCTTTGCTTCCAGACACGACGAATATATTTATTTTTTGACGCCAGCGTATTCTGAATGCACCTTTTTTTGCACATATACTTAAATCGAAAAATCAGCAAGTAAATTATCGTAGCCCATTTTTATTGTTATTCAAATAAATAAGAAAACACCAATTTCGACATACTCTTTCGTACATCAAAGCGTCAAATATGATCAGCTGATTGATAAAACATCCGCCATATTGTCGATCAACAGGCTTAAAACAGGGTTGAACGTCTCTTAAATTTTGACATTATTTAACAGTTGCTTAATCACCTCTCTACGCTGAATTGGGTTTATAAGTGAAAAAAACCTTAAACAACACCTAACTGGGTATCTCAAAATTGAGAGACGTTTATAAGTAAGGCTGTAAGTGTTTGAATGAATAAGGAAGAATTCACGATAAATCTATGCGTAGTAACTAGTACCTTTATCTTTGCATGTTGATAATGACTTGATTAGTTACTAATTGTGGCGTTTCAGTCTTTTATTAATGCAAGATAAAAGAGCGTTTTAAACGCATATAATCTTCTAGTATTAGGTACCTACATTTGTTGAATACAAAATACTGATTCCGAGTATGAGAGTGCAAACCTATTCTAGGTACACTGACGCAAATGGGTAATAGATACATAGTTTACGCATGTACAACGAATAGATTATGATGCGTATGATATTAGATACTTACCTCGATTTCTTGGGCTTGGTCTTCAATAACATTTTGATGTTGACGAAGCGCAGTTTCAAGTTCTTTATTTCGTTCCAACAGTGTTTTCCCTAGTTCTGCTGCTAACTGCAAATCTGGAACAATGAAAATATATTGTTTATTATTAAGCTGTCTGTCTTGATTCAGACCTTTCTTAATTGAATTAATTAAGTTGAAACACGTAAAAATTTAAATGCGTCGGTAAACTTTCCACTGATTGATTATTTAATTTTAAACTTTCCTGTGTTTAAATAAAGATCTATTAAGGAAATATACCTCCTACTGAGTAGTAGGTGCAATTAATATGCACCACTCCACCCGTATCTACGTCAATGTATATATTTCTTCAAGGTCGTCTGGAAGAAATCGCGTAGCAAAGATAAGGTCGCCTATTGCCTTCACGACAATTACACAATATATTGTTGTTAATTAAATTTTCTCTATCTGTCTTAAATAAAATAATTTTCATTTCCAACTAAGTACAAAGGGAAGATACCTAATATGTTTGAAAATATTATAATAAACATAGTTTTTCATTCTTTACATATCTACTAAATTATTCTATACATCATCTTACCTCACGCCTCGACTACGTGAAAGGTAACCTTGCCGAAGAAACACAGTAAAAATATTTAGTTTTTAAATAAGGTCAGTTGCAGTCACGCTACTAACGACTGTTTAAAGAATAATCACTAATGTAAACTTAATAGAGTGTGGCTTAGTTTTAGGTCTTTAATAATATTGCTATAACCGAAGTGTGAAATTTATAGCTACACTTATATTTATAACAAGTTTTATATAAAAACTTTAAACAATAGAAAATAATTATCGTATAATACAATAGTCCGAGAGTTGGCACAAATTTCGGACACCGCGGTAAATGGTTATGCTAATTTTTTGGACCCTTCACAGCAGCAGGTATGAGTTATGACACAGCCGAATCAATTTTAATTTTTTTATATTATTATTTAATATATAATAATTAAAATTATTAATTATAAGTGTCTTGAAGAAATAAACAAAACATTTTAACCATAATTACTCAATTACCTACTCAATATTTAATTTTTTTATCGCAACGTCGTCCAAGTTTATATTTAAAGAAGATGTATCAAAGTTACTGCCGACTGAAGCCGCATATTATATTCAAGAATAGTTATGTCAATGTGTTATCATGCATGTATTATAATGCGCCGACACGCAACAGCGATGTAATTCAGTCTACGAGTAGTTTGTACATTTCTCGCTCCAAATAACATTAAATACTTTATCTTGCGGTAGCGCGTGGATTATCAAGATAAGTTGGCAATACGTCATACAACAGTAAAAACAAAGGAGGTAGATTAACGAAAAGTTATAAAATAAATCTTTCAGCGCTGACAAACGTTGTCTATACATCCGTTTCATCGAGACTGTGTAAACAACGTCCTTATTTTTATAAAGTCGAATTCTATCCTATCCACCAAAACTTCAATAGACTTTTGGACTGAATGTCTAACATGCCAATACTTCGTAAATATACATTTGAGCGCCTAAATGTTATAAGAAATGTAACCAATTATCATGTTATATTTGAGAAAGAATCGTTTTGTATTGATTTATGTTACAAAAACCCACTGATTTAATTTTACATCCTTTTGAAATGATTTAGTTGCTATTGGTTCAGTCAGATTCAGCTCGACACAGGTTTTGACTTTTGTTATTGTTTTATGGTCTACAAGGAAAACCCCTTTTTTTCTATGAAACTAGTATGACGACCCGATTGGCGCAGTGCAATTGGCAATGGTCTGGTGCACCGAATGGTGTGGGCTCAATCCCCATGAGTAGAAAATTATTATGTGATGACCATTGTAACTTTTTACTGTATGGATCTTAATTTATCTATGTATATATTTACAAAAAAGTATGTTTAAGTTTGTCTATCAGTTATCTAGGCTCCATAGTACAAGCTTTGCTTAGTTGGCGTAGCGTTAAATGTCCGTGAATATATTAATTATTTATTCAATTTAATAATATACCATTATACTATAAAAATAAAACGATGGACAATTAAAACTCTTAATTACTATCTAATTATTAAACGATTGTTTAATCCTTAAAGTTGATGAAACTCAATATTATATTTCATTATGTCAATAGTCAATAGACAATAAACAATAATTAACCTAGTTTTCAATTGCCTTGATTTTGTTGACATGAAGTTTTCGATGACAAAAGATAAGATAGAAATACACTATTTATAGCGAAAGCTTGTTATCATTTATTATTCCTATTGTACTGTTAAATAAATAAATATGTATAAAGAAATGCTTATTACATAGCAGAAAATTGGTTAATATTTACGGATGCGTGTATAATGGAATCAAGGCTGGTTGCTGTGTACGGAAATAATGAAAAAACACTACCTGTTTAATATTTACTCATTATGAATAATTTTGGTATATTTATATGAGCCATTTATATCTATTGTATTGTGTATGATACTACAAAAAATAACAATTGGAGTTGATTGCCTACTCGGTGACATGATAATAAAATAATTTGGCTGAATACAGCCTTACGCAAATTATAGTCTAGAGCACCAAAGGGGCAAAGGAGTAGCATAGAATCGGTACATACACATTTATAATTGTCGTAATCATTTCAGAACGGAAGAGCTCAATTGTTAACATTAAAAACGATACCCTAGGTTAACTGCATTACCCTTTAAGCGCTGTTAAGAGGACATTTACCTCTGGTAAAGGCCAGTGGACATAGTTCTGTGCCAATACAGGAACAATGGTTGACCTTTGTGGATGAGCTGTTTCGACACTGGTGACGGCTCGCGCAATCACAAGTAGATTAATCGAAGCTTAAAAGCCTTATTAGTAATTTGGTAAAATGAAAAACACAAATTGTCTCTTTCTATGTATGGTAATTCTTTTAAATCGTTGATTAGATCCTGTGTTCCCTAGAGACTTCGTTTGTACTGTGAAATGAAGTCGTGAATATAATGTGTTTTCTTAGTATTAAATCATACACATTAAATAAAGCTGCTTGCTATATTTTGCAAGTCTCCTAATTTCAAAACTTCTTACGCTTGTTCGTATGGTTTCAAGGCGTTTAGAAGAACACTAATTTTAAATACATTTTTCCTGCTCTATTTTGTCAATCCTTCTAAATAAGTAATCATAATAACACAGTAATAAATACTAGATTATGGTGATTAGCGACGTGTTGAGAAATAATTAAAAGTTTTATTTTGTTTTCGATGAGAAAGCTGGTTTCTCTTAAACCTTATCAGTTACTATGCTTCTTTATGTATAGTTCAGTTACCCTGAAAAATAATTAAAGTAAATATTCCATATACATAATACATTGTTTATCGTAAAGAAGGTAAATAACGAAATATAGAATTAAACTAAATCAGTGGCATCGTTCTTGTTTTGGATCTAATTCTAACTACTTGTATTTAAATTTCCACCTATAAAACAAATAATGCTAATAGCATTATAATCTCCAATAATAAAGTTAGAAGTTAATGAGTAAATTGTTATAGGTATAAAAACACAGACAATAGTTTGCATCTATTCATCATACTTAAAGGAAACTGTATATATTTAGATTTTCTTTGTCAAGGTAATAGCTTAGCTACCAAACGTTTCATTACGTCTCACAAGAAGATGGGAACAAAAACTTAAATGACTTTAATTACTTTTTATTAACTTCTATTAGTCAGTTTTTTATGACTTGAAAAACGATTGGCATACGTGATAAAAAAAACGTCTAAAATTATCATGATGATATGACATAAAACGCACTATGTAATGTTATGAAATTATATATCTATTTTATTATTATCAATTAAGTTTATGCATATCAAGATAAAGATGCGAATACAGAATCTTAGGATTTTGCACTGAAATAACAATGTTTAAAAGCAATCCTGAATTTAAAATATTATAATCTATGCATATATATTATTATCGAATAAAAATGGAGCTATAACTAGATTTTATCCAAAAGAACTGTAAAGTTGGATTTAGCTGCAATACTTTACACTTAGAACATTTTAGCGTTCAAAAGTGTATCTTGGATGATGTTTACTGTCACTATAATGAGTTAATGATTTTATTCGAACAACGCAACGTCATTAAGGATATAAATATCTTATCCGAGGCTTATCAGTTCATATTAATGTGCACTAAAAATATTCCACAACACACGTAGATGCAGTGCTTTCTTGTAGAATGTTCTATGGAATTTTCGAAATTCAATCACAATTTTGAATTAAGATTTATCTTATAGTACAATGTTGCATTATATAAAGTATTATAACCAATACTCCGTTCCAATGTCCAGAGATGCTATTTTAGGCACTAAATAAAACTGTTCCCTTCTCATGTTTTAGTGTACATACCTTTTGGTTCATTATTCGAGCATAGTAAAAGTCTAAAGCTAACGTACAATACTGAACCGATTCTATAGCGACACCAATCTTTTATTTTATACCATTTGCCATCACTACTTTTTATCATCTACCTTCACAGTAATTTAATGATAAGTACGACTTACATTTAGTAAATCTGATTCTTAAAGTTGTACTATATTCCGCAGATATAATTATTAATGTTACAGTATGTAATCAAAAATAATAAACCAGAAAGCGTTTTATTGCAAGAGCGCCGTGACAAAGCGAGTCAAATTCCAGGGCCCCCATTTGCGGTGGTCTTATTTTGTGCATTGCGAATCGGTCGGTGAACGCAACGTCTACCGTAACGCCCCTCCACCTTGCGCAAGTTATGACTAACCTTCGGTTCCTTGCAGACACTCCAGCTCGACCGTGTAATCCCAGAGATCCAAAGAATTCAGGCCGTTCAGCTCCCACGAGTTAAACGAGTCACATTGTTCCTGTTCCTCGCTCATGTTTCCGCGGCTGGTACAAGGGTCGTTCGCGACGGCGTCGTTTACAGTGAGGTGTACACGTTAGCAGCCATATTTTTTGCTGCTCCGTGTACGAACGCTTGTTGGCGTACCGGCGTGACCAGTGTGGCGGCGCAGAACGGACTGAGTGGCGCTCCGACAAAAGAATACGGCAATTACTAGAGGTGGTCGTTATATTATATAGCAAATAAAAAGCGCAGTTATAAAAATTG
>LQNK01000568.1:61154-105506 GCA_001586405.1 Phoebis sennae | reverse complement strand
TATCTTCTGAATTTCTGCAATTAGATTAGAATTGTTAATTGATTTAGATTTCTATAAATATATTAATTAGGACATTCCTTTTTAATATTCAGTTTTAATATTATGTCAAGGTATTTTAGCGATTACTTAAAAGTTATGGTTTTGAGGCCACAAGACTTAATCAGTTTCCTGTGAATCATTTATGCAATTCTAAATTGAAATGTAATTAAAATATTAAATTATGTATTTATTTTTTCCTTCATACTACCGATTACAACAATATCTTAATATTTTTAATTTAATCTCTTGTCAAGAGGCATTATAACTGAAGTGCCTTGCGCAACTAAACGCATGTAAAGATTAACATATTATGGCGCTAAACATTGTATGAAAGATAACAAAGAAATAGATTAAAGAACTGGGTCATACTCAAAACGAGTCCTTGCACGTACCGTTCTAAATAATTGTGCCCACGTGAGCCCAGGTTATATAACAAAAGAAGCTGCGATTGAAACTTGTTCTCATAAATTATACCCGTCCATTGAATAGCGTTTATTTAACGTGAAAGGATCATTAAAAGTTAAGGCGACCTGTCACGATCCTAAATGAAGTCGATATAACTTGGAGTCTTAACTGATTACGTAAAGTTTAACATGGAACTGTGAACATTGTTTGAATTCTTATGTGCTATTTTACTTGCATCATTTAGGGAATTATCCTGAGTTAAGACGTTACATAAGCAACGGTGTGGGTGGTTCTATAAAATTGTATTCTTTGAAAAATGAAATAACAATTGCTAGTGAACATTAGGAGTGAATATAGGAGAATTTCATATTTTACATTAAAATACCGAGAAATATGACCAAAGATTGATAAAACGTATCGAAAAGCATACAAAAAAACATGTAAAGAAAGTCTTCAATATAGTGAAGTCTGAATAGTAATTTAGAAAATCTTACGTCCATTTCAACTTGTTGAATCCAATAAATACAAGCATCGTGTACTTAAGCCCAGTATTCAGCAACTTGTTACCTGAAACAAAACAGCAGTATAAATAATTTTATCTTCATGTTTTAATACGAAAGTGAACCTGTTTCAATGTTAAATTGCTTTTACCAATAACTTCTCACGATGCATAGTAAATCTTCGGTGCGATTTGAGATACATTAAATGGTCGGTGTTAATAGGGTTAACGATGTTCTTAATGGTTTAGTAAATTCAATTTTGAATTATGAAAATAAACTGTAATATATTTTGCAGTATAGATTAAGCTTACATTGTACGTATAAGTTGTAGATATTTTCAGAAAGTAATAGGCAGCGATTTTATGATTATGGTAAGACCAGAGCGAAAGTTTACAAGAATCTCGTATAAGGCACCATTCGATTTAAATTTAAGATCAAATTAGACCGTCGCAAATTATTCCCAAAAATATACTGTATACCCTAACGTTTTGTCCTACTCCACTACAGTAAAAAGATACATGCACATCATCATTGGAATCACCGGTATTTCATAATTTTTATCGTTCCTTTTCATTTCATACGACTACTAGCAAACAAAAAACAAAATTTCAGGACCGTTTGCTGTTACAGATCTAAATATGTCACTTATGTGTTAGCTTTTTTCGATATTTATTATATTCATTTTTCTTGGAACTTAAAGATAACAATACAATAAATAAAAAAATATCACATATGACTAATCAAACACAGTAGGTGCCGCTTGCGTAACACACATTACCCATAGTTAGTCAACAATATCGTAAATAACAGTCATTACAAGTTTCTCGATTTCATTTGTAAAATCTAGTTTGAAGTATAGCAACCCTGGGCTGGGCGTAGTCTCGTGTGTATTGCAGCTTTCATTGCCATTTTAGGCCTGGTCAAAGACCTTTATAGGCCTGTTTTTATTACATATTACCCAATTAAAGAAACCTATTGAAAAATTAATTGCTCTACGCTTAAAGTGATTATTCGATTTTGTTAAAGCCCTACACAAAATATGTTGAAGGTATCCATATCTTTAAACCAGTAAATGGCTACAAAATATTTACAACTCATGGCATTTATATTCTATTTAGAAATAGCTGTTTATGGAAGTATTTATCTCTTATTATAGGAGTGACCTCAAGCGATACTAATTTGGTCACAAAGTAATGATGTAAACTAAAAAACCATTTATGATTTTTTATTAATTATACAGAAAAACATATTATTGCCATCATTTACAGTTCACATGCCAAAATATCAAGGTTAATTTTAGTTAAGCTTACGTTAAGTGCCTCAAGAATATGTTGATGATATTTGACCATTTCCTTATGCAACAAATAGCAAATAAAGGAAATTCTTGCGAATAAAACCGAGCCGTCAATCAACAGAAACGTAATATAGAGATATCGCGCAACAGCTTCGAATTACTCGTAAATTTTTTTCACGGTCCGTTACAATGTTTGGTTTATCTTTCATCACGTGAAATGGACACCTCTTACGAAATTTTAGGAAATAAAAGTATAGTTCGCTATCGTGATCGTTATTTGTACGATTGGTATAGGAATCATTAGTTATAACTTTGTGGGTCTTGAATACAGGATATCACAAGTAAACACATAAAGGTATTATTTAGAGGATGGAAACAAAAAAGCTTTGTACATCGTAATACCGTACAAGAAGATTGACGGAAGTTACTAATGATAAGGGGTTGAGAGACAAACATTAAATATAAGCCTTCTTTCTTTCCTGTAATCTTATTCCGAGAGTGGGTAATCTTATTTCTCCTATCTTCCTGTAATCTTATTCCTCATATCGACATGAGGTGATAAAAGAACACAGCATTGCTAATGTCCTTAAAGAATTCCATTCGCCTGCGTGACATCGCTTTGACATTAGAAGACGCCTCTACTTTTTGCTCAGTTACAAAAAGCTTTTTCACTAACCATTAAAAACGGCTACGCATGCCATAAAATTGTCTTGCAAGATATAAAATACAATCGTAACCATACCTTCAGATATTGTTCCTGAACGGTAACATATTACGGCTATTAGGGACTGTTTATTGCAATTCACTTGACAATAATTCATCTCATATAAGGCTCGGTGATGCAATGGATGTCAAGATATGAACCATCGCGGCGTAACGAGAAATCTGGTTTAGTTAAATGTGGGTGTGGTTCTGAATATTCCAACGGATTCTTGACAGTAATGATTTGTAATTATAGCAGGAAATGATCTGCGGAAACATGATGTATAATAAGTTATAGCTGACACTAGATTTGTTAGTATTCTCACGACTGTTCAAAAAGCTTTAAATTATTGGTCACATAATAGGAAATATCTTAGTTGATCTCTCTCTCTCTTTATTCCACGAAAAAATATATATATTGGAATTGTTGAATCAATATTTACTAGTTTATCTACATATTTGTTTTCATTAGCTTTTAAGTATAGTAAATAATTAAATTTTCAATACTAAAGTCCTAAAATTTACGACACTGCAGAACTTTATAGAACACCTGTAGTTATATTTATTACTTGCTAACATTTACAGGTTTATAGGTAATCGTTACTTAATTTTTAATAGTCTGATAGCTATTATATCATTACGCGCCCTTTGCAAATTGACTTGTTTTATAGTATCGAAAGTAATTGCGTTAATTACTTTTATCGCTTCGTATTCCGTTTCAAAATGTCGATGGTTCCAATCAGGAAAGCAATCTAGCTCTCTAAAATCTCTTTGATTTGCTTTAATGAACGCTGTGGAATTCTTTGGTGACTTATATCATGAAATACTTAATAGGCCTCATTATGCAAATACTCGTAACGTAGGCATTTAGATATATTGCGTATGTTACATAGTTGACATAGAGACCATACAGAAATGGATACGTAGATCGGATTAAATATTGTGTAAGTTATACAATAATCAGTGTTTTTTTTTAATTTATTAAAGAGACATGGCACAATACAAAATGTTTTTTTTTTAATCTGATTAAGGCTCAAAAACAAAAACCTCTTGGACATTCAAATAACGAACCTTCTTATTAAAGTTTATATAAAATCCTTATTTATTGTATCGGAAACAACCTTTTACTTCTCATTACTACTCAAAAGGAAATTAAAGTACGTCGTAACTTGCACTTGTTTACAACAGAGCTCAAGCCAACCTTTGCCCGCTCACATTTACTATATCGATCGGAATCGTGACAAAGCAGCGAAAGATTAGCTTTCGTCTTCTGATAAATATCTCGTTCCATCAAGGAATGGCTTTATCAAGGACTTTTTTTATTTATATTTAGAAAAGAGTTTTAAAGGCTAAAGTTGTAACACATCTACATGACGTGTGATGGTTTTTTTATACGTATCTATTTATTACCAAAGTGCACAGCATCCAAAAAGTTTGTATATTTAAAATTATCTGAGTCAGTTAAATGAGGACGTTGTAGTCAATCGAAAATCGTCTTACAATTCCATGTACAATATTTAAACATTGCACTAAGAATTATTTATAAAATTTAATAGTATTATTTAGTCCTTAGATACAACCCTGCGATCACGACAGCGCATCGATAAGCTTAAGGTTAACCATCGTCGACGAGATAACAGACCATGATTTGTGAATAATTGTGCTTTGATCGCGCCCATGTTCTATTCAATGTTTCATAGTTTCTTAATTGAGATTAACTACGCCTCCTCAGAGCCAAGCTATATGCATCCTTAATAATCGTTGCTTATATATAGATGACATTGATTTTCTTAATTAAAAAGACGAGATTTGTCTATCCTGACATATATTTCGGGACTAAGAGAGAATGGAGTAAAAAACATAATATATACTTTTAATTTACTTCATAAAGTTGTGGTACAATAAAAGAATGGTTTATTACCTATCTTACACTTAAAATGTTACCTGTTACATTAAAAAAAAACACAGTTTCTTAACAGTTTCAGAGATTGCAAGTCATTAAACGAGCAATGAAAACATATTTTGAAATCGAGATCAAAATAATAATTTTCGATAACAAGAGCTAACCTTTAAAAGCCGTGAATGGTGGTTGTATAATGATAATATTGCAGGTTACAAGTATTGATAAATCGTGGGAAATAAACCAAAAGTTAACGCCCCACATTTTTGAAACCAAGCTCATATTTCTATAAAATGGGACGAAAATTGTAAGGATTCTTGGATGTGCCCGTATGGTTCGTAGCTTCCTTTTTGGAGAATTTTGTCGAACTATAGACATTATTGGCATTAATCTTATTAAGAGTAAACGGACTTAGTGGAGGACCTGCAATTAATGAGAATTTTTCATTTCAATTTAATTAATTTGGTAATAACTGCACCAATTTTAAAAAAGACATGCATCACAGTAGTGTCTTTATGATAATTTACAATTTTTTTAAAGAATATCAAGCAATATGGCAAGAACTTTTTATTTTAAAAAGTAAGTAACTTAAAGCTAGTTTTTTCGTACATAGGGCTTCAACGGAAATATAATCTCGTGCCATATGCCACGTGCCTAACATATGAGAGCCATTTTTTCTAGCACGGAACCAGGTGAGCTTTACTTCCATATTGTGGTATAGTGTATTTAAGCAAATTCAGGCATCAGCCATTTGATTGAAATTATTGAACAAGAAAAATGTTAATTTGTACCCTAAACTCCTTAAGGCTATATAAAGGCCCTTTTGAAATATTCGATTTGAAGCTACTTCGACTAAAATTTTATTAGCTTATTTTTTACAGAAGTTAAAAGTTAACGTCAATAAGTACGTCTACAAAGTGATTAAAATCAACGATGAAATTATTAATTAAAACTTTAATTAGAATAATTGATTGCGTTTGTTCACAGCTTACAAAATAATAGTTAATTGAAGTGGCAAAATGATCGTGGTTTGTATTCGTGAGTATTGAAATTATGAAAAAATAAAAATAATTACTCTAAATGCCACGAATTATAGGAGTAATAAGTAATAGCTATTATCAACTAAGGTCTTAGGACACGTTTAAATGCTCTTCTCAATAACATATTGTTCTATTTTTCTTCCTAATCTACCTTCGTATACATTTAATATTTTCCATTTATTGGGGCCAGCTTACATTTTTTATTAACTATTTTTTAGTTGCCAGCCTTTTGATCATTTTGCCATTTGGTAACGGGACTGCTATGGTAAAATGTGTTCACGGAGTATCAACAGTATGTTGCACTACTGGTAGTACATACCAATGCGAGTGGGCAGTTCAATCGGCTCAAAAAAATCCCTTAAGAAAGAACTTGGCTTCGAGCCGGCTGTTAGACTTAATATTTACATTATTGTCGGTACAACCAAGGAATAGTATCAAAAGTCTAAGAGGATCCAGACGGTAAAACATTTTTTTTTGGCTCCGTGATTAGTGATTATTAATTTTTCTTCAACATTTGCAATAACACGTTGCCCTTTTTTACTTTTAAACTAATGTCTTTATTTTTTTAGGAAGCCTGGAATTAATTGGGCTGTATTGAAGCTAGCACAAATGGTAAATACACAGAGTAAGTATCGATTAATTAAAAATAAAATGGGCCCTATATTGTGCATACATAGCGTACACAACAAAATGCACTTAAATTTGTGACGCTTTGTGATATTTTGACCCTGTAGCTATCTAGTATACTATTTTTGATGAAGCCGATAGATTCGGAGTTATAAATAATAATGCCTAGCTTTATCGCCCGATTTTTTTTTAGCTTTTTGGATTACTTCCGCACGACAGCAATTTCGAAGACACCTCATCACGTCAAAATCTTAGAAATACGTATACATATAACGAATTAATTTCTCATTTTCTATTTCAGCAAACTTGGACGCATTTAATTTCAGAGACAACGTCATAAGCACTCAAGGAACCAACAATGAATTTTCAATTGATCTTTCTTGATCAAATCTTGACAGGCGCAATTTTAAAGAAATTTTATTTACGAGTTTATTAAAACAGTAAAATTAAATAATTTAAGCATGTTTTTTTTAAACAACCCAATTCTAAAAATCCTTACTTCCTAATATGATAAAGGCTAAAGTGACTCTGTCTGTATCTGACGCCTAAACCACCTAATTAAAATATACGCGGGTGAAACCGCAAGGCACAGCTTCTATGCAATAAATAGGAATAACCAGAATCATAATTATATATTTTAATCGAAACCCAAAAACAGATTAGGTTATCCTTAATTAATTCAAGCGGCGCGTATTTTTATCAATATGATACTCTCTGTAGTAAAGTCCTTGTATTGACTCTATACAATATATTCCTATATAACAGGAATTAGTTACCTTATTTATGATTTTAAAGATAATAATAAAAGCAAATAAAATTGAAAGCATGTAGGAATAATAAGATTTATGCAACGCTAGGAATTTACGGCTTACGCAAGATACGTATAGCTTTTCAAACAAACATAAAAATTGTCCATTAACATAATTCAGGAAATGGGACATTATAAGATACTTAAATGTAAAAGAATATTAAAACTGTATTAAATAACCAGTGAAAATATTATGTTGGTTACATGTTATGTAGCCACCTATCTGAATACTGATTTCATCCAAAAATGAAACCGTTTGAAAAAATTGTATATAATATAATGATTATTCTCAATATTTGAAACATATTCCTAGAACCTAGAGCATTAAATGACGAGGTACAAAAAAGGCATCAGTTATAATTAAGCGTGAATACGCACTTTGTGTTTATTCAATCTTTCTTCCCCTGTTATTTAATTAAAATGGTTCCAAAACATTAACGCTAATTAAAAAGAAAAGCTGTAAAAAATTACTTCGCGTGGCCATTCTAGGTAATGAGACATTTGGCCGCTTAGCACATAGGCTATTCTAAACAATGTGCAATTAAATAAAAATCCAGCTTTTGTGTATAGTAATCAGTTCATAGGTTCTTTATTTCCTTATACATTTATAAAATGCTAACACTGACGTGTAAGTTGAAATTAAATAATTTTTATATTTGACAAATTAATTGTAAATTTAATAATTAGAAATTTTGTCCATATTCATATTCTCAATTTTGCAAAATAAAGATTACGATATTCTTGTATTTACCAAAATAAGGCAAAAAAGTTGTTTCAGTTTTCACCGCTGTGTTCCTGTTCCAATATAATTTTGTATTAGCAAAGTATAAATGTATGTATGGAGAAGAATCGGTGTGCGGGACTGATGGCTTCACGTATAATAACATGTGTGACTTAGAAATGGTCCGCGCTGTGAGACCTAACCTCAATATGAAGCATTTAGGAAGCTGCGGGCGAAATCAAGGTGTTATAAAAGCTATGTCAAGAAACAATAAGGATGAGGGAGGGAAATCACGGTCGAGGTAAGAATTTGTAAAATGTATCTGCGCTAATATTAAAAGGCGCCAAAGTTTCTAAAATTTTCAAAACTACTTAATGAATTTGAGAAAGTGCGGGAGTGGAACCGCGGGTCATAGTTAATAAAATGTACAAATGTAAAAAATTATCTTTAAAATTATATTTAAGTTCTTCTTGAACACTGCAGTCAAAAGTTTATTAGCACTACCACGCCACGTGTCAACAAAAAAAGAACACGTGATAGAGATTTACTAGCGAAAAATTCATGTTTTTCATTTGCCTTTTTTATTTTACGCTGAAAGAAATCGGCATAATGTGCATTATTTAATAAAGGTACATATATAATGTTTTTTTCTTTAAATTTGAATAAGACATGTATGAGGATATTTTTTCAGATATTCTAAGTCGGACGTTAGAAAAAAATTGCGCAAGTTAAAGAAAATCATTCTAGCGCAAATGATTAACTCTCAGAGTAAGTGCAAATGGTTCTTGAATATATTTAGGATTATTAAATGTAAAGATCTTTATTAAGAATTAATATATTAATTTATTATATTTTCAGCTAACATGGGAGCTTTTAACTTTGAACATAATACGATTAATACACAAGGAACCAACAATAAATTTCAGATCACGACTGGGTAGTTATTATTTGACATCCATTTAAATATAAACAAATAAAGTTTTATCAGTACTGTATTGATGTTTTACTTGCAAATCCTTTTTCACTCATACTTTGTTTATAATTGAAAAAATGTATTTAAAATCATTTAAAGTTGTTCTTCTGTAAATAATCAGACAGGGAAATATTTTATGGAAAAACAATGTAAAATAGATCGCAATTTTTATTTTAATAATTGGAATCTTTAAAATCACAGGTTTAAAAATTAGGTTGGTATCATGCCATTTATGAAGATATACCTCGCAAACATTTTACAGTTTCACAAATTTTAAATGTAAAGCACAGCTCATACAAAGTTATTAAATATTTCAGATATGTACCTACTGTCAAACTCTAAATATATTTTTATCAAAATGACATTGAACGGTGTCCTGTCTGTACATTGATTTTAAATGTTTTAACCTACACATAATCCATTCATAATAAATCGAATAAAATTAATATTTAAAGTAAAAACTACGGCTAATTTCAAGGCATTATTAAAAAGTTCTTATTAAGTCTTAGCAAGAGTTGAATAGTTTTTTTTTATAAATTCGTAAGAAAACTTTAAAACATAATATTACGGTAAATAGTCAATTACAAAATTTAATTAATGGTTTCAATTCAAATCCGCGTTGATAACATCCAGTCGACAATATGATTACCTGGTATGCGCGTGAGTATTAAAAAATAATAATCTCAAGCTAGCATTCGTTAAGTTATACGTCAAACATACTTTTCTGATTTATTTTCTATTCATATTTAAAATACCAATCTATACATTTTATAAAACAGTAGACATGAAAATTCTGTACATTAAACATATTTAAAAAATAATGAGCGAGTGTTATATAGAACCCCAAAATGTGGTTAATATATTTTTGTCTATCTGTCTGTATGTTTGTGCACGCATCTCAAGAGAGCTACTGCTGCGATTCGAATGCGGTTTTCTCAAATGTCCAGACGTCTTCGTTCCAATTAAGATCTGGTGTATAAAAATTTGTTATCGATCATAAATTACGTGGGTGTAACCGCGGGGCGTGGCTAGTCAAATAAAAAATATGACAAAATTTACTTCAAAACGAAGTAAACGAATTATTCATGTCATAAGATGCCCAATTAAATAACCTCTTAGCGAAAGGATTTTAGATTAGAATGTCAATCTAATAAAACAATAATAAGATAGTAAACTAAAACTAGTAGTAATAATCTTCAATAATAAAAAGGTACAACAGCTTTATTCAAGTAAATTGCATAATTACGTAAATTTCAGTCATTACTCTATTAGCATGCTTATACAAGACGGAGGTTACAGCTATTGGATGTAAGTATGGAGAGCAGACACTCTGTGGCACTGATGGTTTCACCTACTACAACATGTGTGACTTTCAAATAGTCCAAACTGTCAGACCCCAACTCGCCGTGAAACACCTGGGCCCTTGCAAGGCGAGGAATGGACGCCTGCTAAAAACATTGCGGAAGGTTTTGGAGATGCAAAAACTCAGTAATATAAATGAAGAGAATGCTCTGAGACGTAAAAAGCAAAGGTTCCACAAGTTAGTAATATCGATTTTTAAGGAAATAGATATTTCGATTTCATTTCTGTAAAGTTTTATTACAATTATAAAAAATGTACGAAAATTTAGAAACAATCTGAATCCATTAAATAGACAAATAGAATCTAACAAGACAAGTACAAGTATTTATAATAGGTAATATTTATTTAAATTTAACACAATTTCAGACCGCTGTGTAAAGAGAATAAGAAGCTTGCAAATATAAGTCACGAGAAAGATTTAACAAGGATGCTTTTAGCACACATGACTAAAGCACAGAGTAAGTTTCTGCAAGGTTATTATTGTTAATAATTGACCGAGCGAAGCGTGGTGGTGGTATAAATAAATAAATATTCCTGGATATTTAACACAACGCCATCTAGTACCAAACTAAGCAAAGCTTGTACTATGGATACTAGATAACTGATAGACATACTTAAACATACTTTTTTTTGTAAATACATACATACTATAGATAAATGAACACCCAGACAATAGAAAATTACAATGTCCATCACATCATAATTTTCTACTCGTGAGAATCGAACCCAAACCCTCCGGCGCAATAGACCATTGCTTAACCACTGCGCCAATCGGGTTGTTAAAGTTGTTGTTGGGTATAGAAAAGTTGTCCGACGATAACTTGAATAGTTTAGCCAAAAGAAAATATCGAGTTCAAAGATGAGCGAAACCGGTGGGGATTTCGAGGATATGAGGAGTCAAATAGGCGATTTTAATATGAATATAGCTGAATCTGGTATTAAATAAAAGATCTCGATTTATTCATTACAAAACAAGGTCTAGCTTGGAGCGAGCCGATAGTTATTATTCAATTTTTAACTATTAATATTTTTATCAGGAAGATTTCTAATTGCGGTTTCATCCGCCTATCTTTTGATTCCGTAGGCCTATGTGTTATTCTGAATTCTTAGGCATGTGTATACTAAGTTTCATTCAAATCCGATCTGTAGTTTTTTCTTTTATATTTAGATATTTTTTATAACTAATATATAAATATTTTTTTTTAATTTCAGCTTTAAGCGCTTTTAATTTTGAAAATAATACCTTGAGCACCCAGGGTACTAACAATATCTTTAAAATAACTACAGGCTGAAGATTTTTAAAGTTTTACAGCGTATGCAATAAATTATATTAAATCTGAATTTGTATTTGATTCAAAATACCGAAAAATATAATCGTCATCAATTACTCATGTATTTTATTATTATCTACTAATTTCTCAACTAGTTTATTCCTGTTTATCTAAATTTTTACATTACTGGGTGGTTCATAAAAATATAAAGTATATAAGATACAATGATAGAATGATACATTATTATTATTGACGAAAAATTGGACCCATAACTTCATTAT
The DNA here is from genome assembly GCA_001586405.1 of Phoebis sennae. Classification (NCBI taxonomy): domain Eukaryota; kingdom Metazoa; phylum Arthropoda; class Insecta; order Lepidoptera; family Pieridae; genus Phoebis; species Phoebis sennae. Next base: position 93,583 of record LQNK01000568.1, on the reverse strand, counting down.
TATTGTATTGAAAACCGATAAAGCAAATCCGATATGTACTTAATTTTCAATTACGTAGTATGTAATAGAACTTTGTTTTCGTTGCAATCAAATTAACACATTAAACTGTGAAATTACGATTAATTACACACTTTGCTTGATGCGAATATTTCACTTTTGAAGAATACATTCGGCAGAACAATGCTTGTAAAATTAAGACGTAAGTACGTGAAAATAATTCAACCAATATTTGCTGAATGAAATTAGAAAATTTTGGATAAAATCAGTTAATATTACTTGTATTTTTCAATCAATTGAAATAAATAGATAGGTTAGTAAAATTAAATGACTTATCAATGATTTTGTTTCAGTCGCAGTGCTATTAATATTTTTTCAAAATTATGTAAACTCGAAAGTCTTGAAATGTTTGCACGGAGAGGAACCTGTGTGTGGTAGTGATGGCTTCACATATTTGAATGTATGTGACTTGGAAATCGTTCGAGCTGTGAATCCATATCTAAAAGCAGTTCATAGAGGACCGTGCGACAATGAAGTTTACACTGTAGGGAGACATGTGAAATTTATTCCGAATCACGATAAACCGGGGAATTATCTTCGGCATAGAAAATCAAGGAAGTAATTATTTTTTAATTTAACTTTTTATAAGAAATGTTGAAACAATTACGTATTAAAATTTTGTATATCTTTGCAATTTTTTGGCTAAACTGTGACAAGTAGTGTCTAATTCCAAGTGATATCGAGTATCAATTATCAGTATAAAATAGTTAATATAATGTTCATTAAATTTGCAGGAGATCCAGACATAGCGGTGATACAGATCCAACGATTAATATGAACAAATTTCTATTATCGCGCGTGTATAATACTATAAGTAAGTATAAGTGGGAAGTATATAATAACCATTTTAGGATATTTTCTATATCTCTATTATGAAAGCCTGCAAGATCATATTAAAGCTTCAGTTTGCCACTTAAATGTTTGTTGTAAATAGGTGAAACCACATACAGATGTTAAAATATTAGAATCTAAATTACTTCTTAAGTATTTTTAAAATCCGAAAGCTTTAGGTACAAATGTCTTTATTAATCATAATAATTTCAGATCTGATTATATAATTCGTAGAATTTATAAACCTAGCTAATATATTTTCCTTTCCAGCGAAGTTAAATGCCTTTCAAATGAGCGATAATGCTATAAGCACGACTGGCGAAAACAACCTGTTTGAAATACATTTGGGTTCCTAGGAGTCTGAGCATACACATGGTGACAAAAGAACTCCTGGCAAAAATGTAACAACGGAAATAAAAAACAATAACAAGTGATATTGGTTTAATTAGTTAAAGCACATAATTTTGTCTTCTTTTCCGTACTTTGATCAAAGTTAACATCATAATAATTATCGTGAAACAATTTATAGTTAAGTCGATTTTCTTTTTTCACTCGGTTCACACATCGACCATTGTGCTTATAGTACAGATTTTTAACATTGTTCCTGTTATAATCCAAGTGGCACAAATTGTTATAAGTCTGATCGTTGCTTCCACATACGGGAGCATATATTTGACAGATTCTTTTACATTTCCCTCGGTGCAATACTTGAAGGCTAGGATTGCGTTCCTGAGCTTTCCAGAAAACATTACGAGATGCATAGGTTTCAAAATTTGACGCACATAACGGACTGTTAATGTAATTGTAGTTGGGCCTTGGTAAGATATCGCAATGGGTGCATAAAGCTAGAGTAATTATACACAATGCTGAAATAATATAGAAAAAAAATAATTAGATAAATTTTCCCATAGAGCTTAACTTTTTGATTACAACAATAAAGAAAAATTATCCAACAATTAATAATTCTCTATCTTCCCAATCGTCCCAACCATCATTTGTAGCCTCGGGAATTGAACCTGCTATTGAAGCGAAAAGACGGCCAAGTAATCTTACCATAAACAAATTTCATCACACTCTGTAGACATACGCTTAGACTAGATATTTTATCTTTAAATGTCTTACCTATAAGAAACATGACTACGGAACTATCTATTCTAACGAAGTACAAAATACGACTGCCTGTAGAATCAAAATGCAAAATACATAATAGACGACGTGTCGCGGCGTAATGGAAAATTTTATGAGCAATTCACTAAAAGGTAACTGCAAATAATAGCTCTTATTGGTACTTTAGACACTTTATTTGATAAGCTTTTCGATTTACGAAGTAACTGAACATACGTAGGATTATGAAACGTATTTATAAGCAATCAGTAAGTATGTATATTTCAAATAATATCAAAATTATTATAAAACGTGTAGTTTTAATTTCATGATAAATTAGTTAATTAATCTCTTTACTAAAATAATTGAGAATGTATTGCCAGCTAAAGATATAATTTAATCTGATCAAATCAAAGGTGTAGAGCATTGAATCAATGTAAATACAAACCACATTGATTGTGAATTCCAGATACAATGATTGAATAACTGGTTCATGTAATATTGAGAAATTTCTATCAGATAATACAGTCTGTTACTATTTATGAGCGAACATAAGAAAGTAAGTGAAACAGGTCAGTTTTGACAATATCTAAAAGCATTGCTTGCCTTTTTTGTATCGACATAATTGTTAGGTATGTAGGTTGTGTATGGTTACGTACCAGACTAGAGGCGTTAGAAAACATCGAGATTAATATCATCTCATTGCAACAACTGAGCATACTTACAAAATGACGCCTACGCAGTCCAGTGTAAGGTTATTTTTAACATAAATCCTACACAGTAATAATGACATCCGTAAACTTTTAATAAACATTTCAATTTGAACTTGCAGACCACTTAGATAGCGAAAGCAGATAATTATATGTATATACCTACAATGGATGAAAAGAAAAACATCATTTTAATTAAAAATTAGTAGCTGGAAACCAATGTATAACAATAACAGACTACGCAATATTACTGAGTTACTGAAATTTAGTCTTGATTAATCTTAATGTTTTGATTTGAACTTTTGTTATAGGAACGCCTTAATGCCTTCCTTCCTACGTGTACAATTCAATAGGCCATATCACGAGTAATATCTAAATCGTTATCTGATCTGCAAGTGGTTTGAATTTAATGAAACGTATGTCAAATTATTACGAAACAATTATCGTACAATAATACGTATACGTATCAAGTACAACATGTGATTTAGATGTAAATAATCGTGAAGACTTGTAATAAAAACATGATTTATACCATCCCAAGCGTTTAACTTGAACAAAGGTACGTCTTATCATCTAGGTAAATTGGTCTATATCTTTGTCTTTTGAATATTCATTTAAAAATATTAAGATATTAGGCGTAAAATAAAACATTGTAGCTATACGTTAATTTAATACAGGCTATGCGCGGGAAAATGCTATTACCTATCATAATATTGGCACATAAGGCTTCTGAGTTCTGACCCGGCTTATCAATATCTATCAGGAACTAGTCGACAATCGATGTAATTCCGATGTAACATTGCGAAGAAAATAAGAAATATAAACTAGTTCATGTAGTTTTATTTTTGTAGCATTACGTTTCGTGTACCCCTATTGGGATATAGGCAGAAAGGAATTTCACACCAATTTAAATAATAATTTTTTATTTCGGCGTAATCTTTCTCTGTACTCTGCCATACTGAAACATTTCTTTGTTCATGTCTCCACCGGCGGTCGAACCCAAGACCTCCGGTTGTAACACTAACACGCTTACCACTGAAACCACGAGGCGATCGGTTTTTGTAGCACAGGAAGGTGAATTGTAAACGAGTCATCTGATCGTAAGCGAAAGTGTAATCGCCATAGACGTAATTAGCTGCGGATGTTTTGCTAATCTAATATAGGATTTGCACTCTATAACTCTATAGGAATGTGGTACAGGAAGGGGAAGGATTGGATTATGTAATATATAACTAATAATACGCCGGAGAAGTGGATGTAACGTAACGTTACCCAGGGTTGGACATAATTTAGAAATGACTGCATCAAATCGAGTATATACCATATTTAAAAAGATTTATCCGAAGGGACTTTTAAAAACCCTTCAGTATAACCCACACTTTTAACTATCGGTAAATCAGTAATAAGAAAAAAAATCACGGTATGAATACACATTTGAGTTTTGAAGTTATGATAATCACTTTAACTTATAATATTTATAATTATCACGATATTATGTATTAAAATATTAGTTAACTATGCTGCTTCCAATCAACATAGGCTATATTATAGTCTTTATAACATTATGCTACGAGAGCGAACCCGCGCGGATCAATTACTTACTGCAGAATAAAACGAAATTCTAAATCCATAATACCATTGCAATTTGCAAAACAATAAAAACATTTACTGCCGTCCGAGCACCTGTGTTGTATTCAATTGATGGTAATTATTGGGGAACATATATCATTATTCTGTCTTTCCCGTCGCTCTGAAATAGCCATACTATAGCCAAGCCAAACAAGGCCACCTTGAATACGTACTTCGCTTATCTCGGCAGCTTTAAACACCTCTTTTATCAGCCTAGTGTACAACCTATTGTCAGTTAAGTGGCAATATTGCTGACGACGTAAACTTAGGCTGCAAATAAGTGAGTACATAGGGACACGATATTTAACATCTTGTGTTATTTTGAATAAACACGTAACTTTAAGATGCTTTTAATTAAATAAATGTTTGTATTAGTAAAATGAATGTTTTACGTTGGCGAAGTACTAAATTTAGATATATTGGTAAAATTATCAAAATATTTTCAACCTTCTACTTTTAAAAAAATATAAATATAAATTGTCGTCCAGGCACTACTTTGCTGTATTTAAGTGACGGTAGGTATTAAGGGCCACTATATACAGTGCTATAGACAAGTCCAACAAGGCCACTTTGAATACGTACTTCTCTTGAAAACACCTCTTTTATCAAACTAATGTTCAACCTATTGTCAGTTAAGTGGTAATATTGCTGACGACTTTAACTAGGGCTGGATATAAGTGAGAAGATGCTCTAGATTTTTTATTTAGCTTAGAAATAGAGGAACTTATTTTTTACATATCGTGGGTATCATTTTAATTTACTTTGATTATTATAAAAATATAAATTAAAATCAAACGGGTTGATATCGTAAATAGAACTGAAGAAAAAATACGAACTACATACCTTTGAGATGTTTACGGAAATCATTTTTCACATTGGAAGATCTTGTTTACATGTATACTTCTATGGTAAAATATATGTATCTGGTGTTCTCAGTAAGTACTAATTACTGCTATGGTGTACAGATGTGGTCTATAACATGGTCCGGTTTGATTAAAAGAACTGGTTTAACATTCTCTGACCATGAATACAAATGATGGCAATAGTTTTATGTCAACCAAGTAGCTCAAGCCTGGATTTATTTCCAAATGAAATAGGATAAATCCTGCTGATAAAAAATTATCACAATCAATATTTACATTTTTTTTTAATTTTGATTTTTCTTTCATTATTGAATTTAATCTTCCTTACGTTTTCCGGGATAGTTTAAGACACCAAAATTTCATAAACTAGTAGATAAAACGTAAAGAGGTAACAAACAAACCTACTTTCACATGTATAATATTAGTAGAAAGGTAAATCACTTAAAATGTTTTTATGTTACAAAACAATAATAATAACAAAACCTGCGCCAAACGTTTATGCCGCAATATTGTTTGAGGCAAACGCTGCAGCCTCTTATGAAGAGGAGGTGAAGATCAAAACTTTATAGATTTAAAGACTGGCATGAAAATGTATAAGAATTAAAATAAAAATATAGATACCTTCCATTTATTTTTTCTATAATAAAATCAGGTCGCTTTGAATCTCATGAGAGGTACTACAGTAACATTTGTATTATTTTAACATCATACACAAAGAATGGTTTATTAATTATTTACATAACTTTGTATGTGAACTAACTGTAAAAAATAAAGAATCTAATATTTTCTCAAGACCTTTTTGATTACAATGTTTTTATCAGATTTTCTCAGAAGGGCAAACACTGTTAAACAAGCTAAGCAGAGTAATATTTACACGAAAATAAAAATAAAACATCTACAAAGGTCATCTCTGGCACACAGGTTACCGGTACCTATCGTATGCTGACAGTTTCAAGAACAAACGGGCATTTTTTAAGGCACACCAAATATGAACGCTCGCGCTGTAAGAACAGAATTGTGTCATCGTATAGCCATAAACTCATCTCTTGATAGGTAAATAAAAAAGGAACGCATCATTTACTATTCACACCACTAAATTCATACATATTAAGACAAATCTAAACAGTATTGAATTTAGTTTAATTTATATTTTCTATCAGTTTTTGTTTCAGAATTTAAAATTTGATTCAAGTGTTTGCACTTTCAACCAATATATTTGCAACCTATACATACAACACAAAAGTCGACCTGTTTGTATAGCAATACTGTAAGAGTCACAGTTCGTTGACACAAGTAATCTCAGTCCCATACAATCGGATGCGCTCGATAGACCGCGCTCCCTGCTCCCATGACACAGGATCGCGCTGCAGCATCCTGACATCCTAACAGGTTGGTCATTAAAACCTATTTATTCAACCATTGAGTATAATTCTGCTAATGATAAATGTTTAGAAAACAAAAGAACCAATGTATTGACAAAAAAGGAGGAGTCTTATGAGGTAGGATCGTTTTGCAGCATCCTGACATCCTAACTGGTTTGATCATTAAAAGCTTGTTTACCCACTGATACTGCAAGGTATGAATGTCTACAAAAAATAAAATAATATACTAGTATAGTATAGTATTTTATTTTTTGTAGACATTCACAAACACACCAAACCATTTTAAAATAATCCTTAGTTTAGGAACTAATTTATAATTCAATTATGCGAAAAAGCGATGAATATGATATTTCGTAATTGTTTCCTCTGTATTTTTTATATTACACTTTAATTTAAATTTATGATTTGCATTATATTTCTCTATAATATACATGATATTTACATATTATAATGCATTTTCTCCTTTATCCTACTTAGGTCAGGTCATTAAAAAACATGATTCTTTAAGGTTACATATTATTTAAATATTACTTAAAATGGAGTGTACAAAAATGCAATTAAATTATATCAGAGCATTCGTGAACGTAGAAGATTCACGTTTAGTTGCGAAATCGGATAAAATATTATTCGATCGTGATGTCTGTGCATAGCAATTCATATTCTGTTTCATATTTCGCTCTATCAAGTTATAAACATAATATATTATAAACACGGTCCGGTAAAATGTCTAATGAAGCATATAATAAGTTTATATGTGATGTAGTAAATATTGTAGTAATTGAGACATGCATCGGTGGTCACGAACTACGCTGGGACGTTGGTACACTGCATATTCAAAGCAAATAATATACTTTTGTTTTTAATGCCTCTCCAACCGATAGCGGTCATGGTGGCCAATCTTAACAAAAATCAGTCAGTTACGAAGGAGATATTGGAGTGTGTGTGCATTAATATTGAAGTGGTCATATATAGATATTGAAGCGGACTCTCTATTCCTTCACGCTCATAATCCTATGGGACGGCAGACCGACATGACCGGAGAGAGTTCCATCGCAAGGCCGACAGTTTTACCTACTCTCCGAAGCACGAGATTCCGACAATGCCAACTTCCAGACTTAGGGTTGCTATTGAGACTTTTTGTTCAAATAACATTTTTTTCAATAACATTTTTTGGCCCCACCCGGAAATCAAGCCCAAGGCCGCCCAATCTGTAGTTAAAGATGCAACCACTAGCCCAATGAGGCAGTCAAAACTTTTGAAAATATTTATTTATACTCTGTGTTTGTCTTGTCTTAATGAGGATAAAGATTCTTTAAGTCCTGAGACACTATCTATTAAAGTTACTTTCTTTTCCTCATACTTAAAAATTTCTTGGTAATCCTTGCCTAATCTGGGGATTAAATTCATAAACAATTAACACACACATAATAATTGATAGTTTTATTTTAAGTATACTTAATTCTCATAATCAGATCAATATCATGTAATTTTCGTAGTATTATATCAGTATAACTCAGATAAAGTTTTCAATCATCATAGATTATTATTTTTTCTTAATCATCATAGATTTTTAAAGATAAAATCTATTTACTCAACCGACCGATTTCAGAAAACTAAACCAAAGAGATTATCATAAAATCGGATACAAGAAGCATTACATGTTACGTTGCAATTCTTCAAAATTTAAGCATATTTGTGCCGGTATTTAGCGGCATTTACTTAAATTGCTTCATCGCGTGTAGCCATGTAATTGTAGGCATATTGAGTACTATGTTTACGTTCGATTGTCGTTATTTACAAACCAGTCCGTCGTGTTATCTATTTCACTTCCTCGCTCGTCTCAGCATCCAGAACGTCCGGTCAACGTCCTTCTTAAGTGTTACATGAATAATACGTGTAATATTTTATGCTTTACTTGATAGGAAAAACGGGTTATGGGATAAAGGTGCTAAATTTGAATTTTTACATGCGGGTAGTGTCGACTTTTAACCAGCGCGCTATACCGTTAGATATTGGTGGATTAACATACTTTTGGACGTTCGCGGTACTTTTGATGTACCATGATGAACCTAAATCATTTTATTATAGTGATAAGAAAGGTCTATAATTATTATAGTTATTTTGTCAATGCTCCGTTTGACTAGAATGAAAATATTTGATGTACGAAAAATATTTACGAAAATGTAAAAGAAATTTAATACGCAAAGCCACGATCTTGAAATCTTCGAATGCATAAAAATCAAATTGAATTGCAAAATAAAGTATCAAATTCCAGTTATTTACGTAACACAATATAGCTATTCAAGTATGAAGAAGCAAAACATAGAAATCATTGGTGCATGAACACTAGTCGGATCTGTTCATTAAATATTAAAAATAAGAGAATGTGTGAATTTAAAACTAAGCTTTTATTACAATTTGCGTGGTGTCGGGTTTTGGGCGCTGATAAATTCAAATACTGCTAGCATACGTATTATAAAATATGCTTTTATGTAGAATTTAAATGTTATGTCTGAATATCATAAGGATCCTAACACGCCTGATGATTTTTATTTGTTCGCGGAATCACACTCGTGACTTTCTAGTTTTGTCACTATTGTGTTATAACTGTCTGAGAAAGGTACATGACCAAAGCGGGTGCTTTGTATTGTATCTAATATTAGACGCAACATCAATCATAACTTTTATGTAGATAGATAAACTTGCATTATTCAGTTAATAAATTTATTTTCCTTCAACAATCCACTTTAACGTATTGGATAAAATCAATTCAGTTCGAAGCGAACAGCGTAAGACAAAACACACGCGACGAAATAACGGACTAGCCAAGGAATACGGTTAAATGTCTATTGCATTCCTATTTAATTAGGCTTATCATCGGTACTAGAAAGAGGAAATATGCAAATCTCACACTTAATCTCTTGAACCGTTCATATAGGGGCGGTGTCGTTGCAAATTACAAGACTTGCAAGAAGCCGAAGCCACTCTGTCACTCAGAACCAGGAAACGTAACCCCTTGGAAGCGATGTGAAAACAGTCATTAGAGACTAGATACGTTTTATTCATGTGTAATGTCCGAGCTATGAACCCTGCTATGTGCGTCATTATCTAGACATGAGAATATATGGAAATTGTGTTTGTGCGATATACATGTCCTGTGTGAGAATGTCTGGAATATACGCTACACTGTTATTATTTTAAGTTTGATGAGCGAATGATAGAGTGGAATTCGGTTTTTGTTGTGACAAGGAAGTTGAAGATAATATTTTATTTCATTGGAAAAACGATTATTTATAGACCCGATATTATCTATCAGTGATGCAATTAAATAAAACTCGACTTAAGCTTAATTTATTATTCACTTAAATTAATAAGTCCCTAAAAAAGGGAATGGAAAAACATGGCGGCCGAAAAAGAGATTAGGGGCTGGAAAGGGAAGGGCTCTCCATACATGAAACACTACATGCTTCTTATAAAATAACAAATATACACATCTAGAGGTTTATACCTCATCGAGACCATTTCCTTGACACTACATTAAAGATTCCTACAAGCATTTCACTAACTTGCTTTAAAAACAGTCGAACAGCTGTGTTACTTTAACCAAAAGTGTGCCAAATGGTTCATCAATGAGCTGCATGGGTGTACGGAGGTCAAGAATTCGGATATTCTAACGGTTGTTGGCTATGCGTCTAATTGTTATTCCGGTGACACGCTCCTCCCTTCCAACCTGACGATGACGTAGGCAAACCTGTAATATTTACAATGCCTATTAACCTGCTTGTTAGTAGAAATTCGAGGATAGATTTACATGATGGATAACCGTGAGAGTTTTGACAATTTTCTTTTTAAAGGAATTGAAAAGAGATTTGTTCTCATACGTGACTATGATTCTTGTCGTAAATGTCGTTAATATAACTAACTCTGCAAATAATATATAAGCAAGCGAACAAAATAAATAAAGGAAGCAGCTCCAAAGGCGTTTTTTTATAAGTATATAATATAATATGAGATCACCATTCAACGCTATATTCACTAACAATGACATCTAGTTTAAAAAATCATAATCAAACTAACAAAATATTTTTATTATTAATTAGGCATTATTTATAATTTTCTTAGAAACTCGAATATCATTCTTAATTTATCATTTTTCCTTCCAATCAGCTGATATTTAATTCTAAATATCAGCAATCAAATTAATAAGCATTCAATTGAGAGTCACCATGATGATACATTTTAAAAGTTGCACATCACTAAGTAGGTCATTAGTGCTTCAGTTTCAAAACCGTATAATGCGTGCACCAGCACTATGGAATGCCGTTTGTAATAAATGTACTTGGGGCAACTTTTAAACTTAGTATGACATTGATGTTATACCTACAACCTACTACTAAGAACAAGTAGTTCTCAGGATAGTATAAATAGATAATTTTATCACTCAGTCATTTCATAATTTCCAAAAGTCCCACCCTAATTTCTGCCTAAGAACTCTCGGAACTTTTCAAAGAAATTTTTAAAACCTTTAGCTTTATCTGTGTTGTTGGAAATCAGTGAGAGTAATGTTTTACAAGTATAAATGAATAGAAACTTTTTCGTGGGTTAAATACGCAGTGTTTTATAGCTAAAAGTAAAAAACAAATGAAGTTCTATATATGTATTCTAGTAACGCATACTCTTTGAGTAATACAATAGTAATACGAGTATTTACTTTTATGAGATATGGATTGAAGAAAATCAGAACATCAAAATTGTGTGCCAAATGCTCTAATGTTAAAGTAGTTGGTATTAAGGTAGCCTTCATAGAAAAAAGATCATCGTCATTGCGATTAAATTTATCTTGTAAGCGTACAATGCTTATCTTTTTTATTAAAATTGGTAGCATCAATCTTCAATCAATTATATCTATCTATGAATTCATCATTTTATAAATACGTATGAAGTAAGTTGAAGCCAATCTCAACCGTCCACACTTACTAACAAGAAGGTCATCAATATTTTCCAAGACGCTATGCAATGTTTGTAAATTAGCGTGTCTTAAGTGGCTTATTTGTAGCGTAAAGCAAACATTATTACTTGAAATACGAAAGCAAATACAAAATGTATTCGGGAGAGGGATTTTATATCCACGAGTTTCTTGGGGTCGACGACATCGGTTTAATGAAAATCGTGAAGGTACCGTGTGAACGACAATTATATCAATAAACTAACTTTGGTACTATAGGAAATACGAATAAATGCCGCTCTCTAATTGCCGTATTAGAAAATTTTCAAATTTTCAATTATAGGCGAGCGTTTATTTAATTATTTACTAACGCCTTTCTTCATTATGTAAGCAAATGTGGAGGAGAATTAACAAATATGCTTCATAGACAATTAAATGATATGAGTTTTTTATTACTTTTCATTTAAGATTATTTGCATACGTAAATCTCATTATGAGGGTGAATAAGTATTTTAACAATTTTAATATTAAAGTGAAATCTAAATAATTACTTCATTTTTGTCATTAGAAATTTATTTATACAAACTTTAAACTAAATCCATATGCATTCCATTTGATAAAAAAATGGAATATGTACATATTTACGTAATTAAAGCCTATAAAAATTAGAATAAGAATAAATGGACATACCATTACATTTTCTGTACTTAAAAGCATATGGTTATAATGATGTAACACAAAAATTTAATTATGATGAAATAATGGTCGATACAAATAATTTCCCAAGAATTTATTTAAATATGACAAAAGAAATGTAAATATTGAACACACATATAAATGTCTCTGTCTACATATTACGTACATAACTATTTTATCACGTAACCAATAATATTCCATTATCATGCATTTTCTTTTCGAAGAAAGTTGCTGAATGCTCGTGTTGCCTGTTTGTCTTAACAATTATACTTTTAAGTTTTATAAAATATGTAATTCTGAAGATATCTATTAAGTACATTAGGATAAAAATTTAGTCCACAGTCAAATGGAATCATAGTGAGGGGCCAAAGGTTCGTGATCAATTTAATATTTAATTATTTTGTGACGTATTTTCTTATTGTCTCGCCTCATTTAAATAGAGTTTATATCATAATAAATGAATGAATGATTTAAAATCTTTATTGCACTTAAGGATACTCGAAGATACATTGAGAAGAAAAAGTACAGTAGGGGGTTTTATCGCTACGAGCGATTTTTTTACAGAGTGTCTTACTTATCACAGTGTGCATATACTATAAAAGTAATTGTATTCATAATTAATCATTCATCTTTCCTCACTGTTATTATTTAATATGCAAATACCTCATCTAAATAAACAAAGTTAACATTGTGTTGAGTGGAAATATAATAACTTAAAAAAATTATACGCGTTCTTTATTATACGCTGTCCCAATTCTTACTGAAGTTTTTAATATTCTATGGCAGTTGAAGAACATTGATTTTCCTGATAATAAGTGATTACCACAATCTAAATTTCTATTGTTGCGGGAAGCTAACCCGTGGGTGTAACCTACCACCTACCTACCACCTAACCTACCACGGGGGCGTAAGTGTAACACTTACACCCCAAGGTGTTCACATGCTCTATCAGCTTATACAAATAGTAAAATGCAAAGAGAGCATTGATGAAGACGAATAGTACCAGAAAGATTTTTTTTCTTATATCAAGTTCAACTTTTCAAGTACGTAAGGGCTCTCTAAAATCACGCCTATACTTGGAGCGTGGTAATTTTAAATTAGATGTAGATACAACTACGGAACAAAGCCGGTTTTCTACACGAAGATAATAAAAAATAATTCTAAATGTGCGTGATAAACTCCTAAAATTTCGTGGTCGTTACTTTTAAACTTATTTTTTTTAAATAACGTTTTAAAATGCTAACCGTACAAATTGTAAGTTGTAATGTAATACTTTTATTTCTACAAAATAAGCAACCTTGACCCACGAAATGTCAGGAAAAGAAGCGCCTTTAACAAAACTTGCATCAAACACATTCTTACAACGTCGAATGTGTAAAAAGTGTTGCATTTACGTTTAACCAACTCTCCAAAAAATGAGGAAGTTGTCAATTCGGCGTACCTATTTATGAATAACTAATATAGCAATGATATAATATTCAATATTCTATACTGATATAAATTAAATCTGACATGTTGAGAAAATACAAAAAATATGTTTATTGACTGTTCCATACACATTTATATTATTGTTAATCACAAGACAATGCTTGTTTATTTATATTTTTATTGGAATAACCTATTGGTTTTATCTTCTTAATAGATTATAAATTTTCCATTTATTATGATTTTTGTAATAAAATTGCAATTTATATCTTGGACAATAGAATTTATTTAGGCTTTATTAAAACATCGTCTACAGTTCATAATTGTTGTAATATTTTTTATAATAATTGAAATAAAAGCGTTCCTGAAACATAACCCTAGATATAATAAAAATATATATTAGAAATTGCATATGCGCGTTGGAGTTAATCTCCAGTGAAATTGTTGATTTAAATAAATATGATTAATTTAAATCCAAATTTTATGCAAGTTATTTAAATGTCCAATGAGCCTTATATTACGTGAATAGAAATTATTTTTACATAATATAAAACATTTATATGTAACTTGCAGTTATTTTTTCTATTTTATGTTTCATTTTGGGGGTAGTTCACATAAATTTAGGTAAAACAGCTTTTAATGATATTCTACAATTATAAATTCTCATTTGATGATTAATAACTTTAAACGCTAATCAATATATTTTTCAAATATATCTAGTAAGGAAATAATTAAAATCAGCTTATAGCTTTTGCGGAAGTATAAACCCAAGTATGAAATAAAATTTGTTCAGAAAAGCAATATGATCACTTAAACACTTTCATGTTGAAATGGTGAAGATTGTGCTTAAGTAACTGCGCTCTAATAATTATACGATATGTGATGAAAGACGCATCGCGAAATTACGGGTATCTTGTAAACAGAAACTCGTTAATATTCAAATTAACCCCGCTAACAGTTTTATAAAACATGGCTTCGTAATCACTTATCATAAGGAATGCAAGGTCACTAACCTGAAGCTGTCCAGCATTCAGGACACTCTTGACACAGCGTCGACCAGTCGAAAGCGAGGTCCTCAAAACTAGCCATGACTCCGGCTACAAAAAGTTATTCCACCAAAAACATGCTACAGCACACGTACACTTTAATTAACACTTGGGAACATCGAACGTCCTTACGAAATGTGCACTGCTTGGAGTTAAGTCATAAGAGTTGAATGCCGCAGGTGTTTTCGCGGCGTTATGACCGCGACACAACGGTGACTATATGCGCACGCGCACGCACATAAGCGGCCGGCCGAGCACTGCGCGGCAAGCTCGCCGAGTGCCAACCACTCGGGATGTGTCGCCTCAAACCTGTTCTGCGGACTCCCAGCGAACCATTCGCTTCAACTCTTTCGATTTCAATGAACCGTTAACGTTCTTTTCTACGGGCGTGTCCTATCAACACATCACGTAATCTGACCGCATCTTCAATCCGTCAATCTGTTGCGAGTCGCGAGTATAAAACAAATCGATTAATTATTCACATATAAAATCACGATGAAGCTTTAAACTTTAATTTCGATGTAGAGATTATACAATTTGCCTTTGAAATGAATTCGCGGCACGTAGAATGGCAGTTAAAAGCCACCGTCCTTATGCGAACCCACGCACTTTTCAAGTTCAAATGGTTCATTCGTGTCTTATAAAATTATTCACAATTTTCTAATAAGCAATAAAACCTTAACAGCGGTCGAATTGAAATAATTTAATATAAACTGAGGACGTAGTAAATGGCGCTTATCAATCCTATTAATTAACTATCTCTGACTGACTTTATCACTATTCTCACTAAGTGATACATAAATATCTAAGTTTCCTTGTATATTTTAGCGATTACAGTCCATATAACATTAATAATTTACAAAGATAAAACCATTAATGGCGGGGATGCAATTAATTTCGAATATTAAATCTATTTAAATTTGAAATTAAATCAATTTTTCGAGGAATGTCTAAGATGTAGGTTCCCGGCTCATAGAATGCGGAAAGTCTGCAAATGCCACGAGGCAGCATTACGCACCTCAAATGGTAACTTGCAAAGTTACTTTTCCGGGCTAATAAACTAACAAAGTGTCACAACTACACGTACTCTCATTTCAGTAATTTAAAATGTTTAAAATAATTTCTTTAAATTAACAAATAAAATGAAGAAATTTACGATGTTCGTCAGTTGTTAATCTTCTTGAAACGAACAATTTCCCCAAAAATACAGACATTATAACAAAAGAAATCTCGTCTACAAAATTCACAAAGCGCTTAATTATGAATTAGAATACGTCTTCTATGTAAATGCTTACTCAATTTTATTTCATAGCATGACATTAATTACAACGAGCTCGCTTGATCGTTGCTAAAGCAGAAAGCGGCAAGTGAGCGTTATATTTATTCATAAAGTAATGTAAAAGCATTTTAATTCTTCGCGATGATTTTATTTGTATTAATTGAGTAAAAATAAAGGCTGAACTGACATAACAGGGGAAAGTGAAAGAATATGCGTTTGAATTGAAATGTTGAGTTATTGTAGCAAGGCGCCCTTGAACTACGGTAACACATGGCTACCTGCGTTCAAATAACGCAATCGGTTTACTGCACAACTGAAATTATTCTATTTAAATGACGATTATTGCCGTAATATATAAAAAATGAATCATTTAACCGGATAATGCAAGTCTATAATTAATATTATTGAATAATTATAATAATTAAAATTTCTTTTAAATCACAGAAACAAATATCATCAATTTATATATTTTAACTGTAGTAAGCATTTTATGCTAATTATTATAATAACTGTTGAAATAATGCTAATTTTTCAAAGTTGTCGTTATTTGATTGAATTGTTTATGAATGAATAAAATTATAATTAATCTTAATATTCATTCAAACAGATGACCATTAATGATGCTCATATATATTACCAATCCCTTATAAATAGTTTAAAAATAAACAATTGCTATTCCTATAAGGAGATCACTCACTCAAAAGATAGTAACAGGGTATAGAAATGCTATTGACACTTCATAATTAATTAAATTTCAAAGACAAACAGAACATTGCTCTACGGCAAGGTCACGACTCTCAACCGTAACAAATTTATCAATGCCTATATTTAGTTTGAACTCTGAAGTAACAATGCTAATTGCTTGATCTAACGCGTGCTTATTTACTTTGATCTATCACGCAATTAAACTGATCACTTTGATTAAACAATAAACCAAGGTTCGAACGAAACGATGTTAAGGCTCAACATTTTTAATTTTATACTTCTATTATTAATTTATCGATGACATTAGTGTTTATTCTTTTTACCACCTTATCCCTTGCACATTAATATTTATTTGTGGCATAATGTTCAGCCTCGAATAAGGGTCCATCTATTACTAAAATATTGTTTTAAGTCGGGCCACATCTTCTTGAAATTAGCGCGTTTAAACAAACTCTTCAGCTTATTAGTATAGATTTTATCACCACAAAAAATACGTATAATCGTTAAAAATACAGTCACTATCAAACTAGGTCATTCGAAGGCAAAATTAGAAGTTCCATATTTCACAAGTTTAACGCAAAACTATTAAACCACAAGTTGTCTAGACGGTTGTTAAACATTGGACTAAATTATGCAGTATTGTATTCCCTTGCGTGTGTTAATATCAGCTATTTTGTAATATGCGGTAACCGCTACATGGCCACTGGTATCTCGTCTTACTTATTATGGAACATTTTCTGGGCTTATATTCTTTCGGTAAGGTTATTAATATTGCTTAGTTAAAAAGTTGAGGAGTTTAGACGAGCTGAGGATTGTACCGCGTATTAGTGTTATGTGCGATACCCTTAGCCTTAGCGTAATTGAGCAACAAAACTCAATTCTAGGTAATCTATATAAATAATTTAATGATAAATCATGGATGTTTATGTATATATGTTGTATATATTCAAACGTTTTCACACAAAAACTATTGGACAGATTTCAAAAATTCTTTCACTTTTCGAAAGTTGCATCTTCACAGATACATTTGCCATATTAAAGGCTGTAGAACATTATATTACGGGAGTGAAGACGAGGAGTGAAGTTGCCTTTGTTGCTAATGATAAAATTGCACCATTATTGATAACTCACAATCGATTGCAATAACTAATTGAAATGTTCATAAACGGATTCGTTCTCAATCCGATAGTTTGACAGCTTCTAAGCTTACGTAAGGTAATTGATATATGAAACAAGCATTATTATCTAGCACTTTATTCAATTCAATGAAACGTATAAAAGAAGTCCTTTTTCGCATAAAGTTCGTCAAGTGTTATGTGGTTTTTTTGCCCACTGACAAAAATCCTGAGGTATTAGAGAAGTATTTCGCGTTCGCTTCGTTGATTCGCGTCTCCGCCGCTTGTGGGTTGACTATCTCCAAACCCTGTGAAGAAGAGGCATGATTAGAAAGTGCAGTGCTGCAATCAGTTACTATGTTCGAAACGGCCAGTTTTAGAGAGAAATTTTGCTCTCTTTCTCCGTGGATTTTAAATGTCATTTCTTTTACATATAAATGTGTAAGTAAAAAAGTGCATAGAAGGTACTTAAAAATCATTTGTTTTAAATTTGAAAAAAATGGTCCTTCACCATTTGTATTAACTTTAGCTGTGGCAAATTTCATATTCTATGGTCCGTTATAAACTTTATAAAAGACAGGAAGTGTTAAGCAAGGTCAGTTACTAAAAAAAATCTTTTCATTTCACCTAATAATACAATCAGACTAAATGAAAATCTAATCCACTGACATTGATCCAGCCATTATTAAAACACGACAATAAGAAATGCAATCACCTCAAAATCGGGTTTTTGTACCTCCGGAAAAAGTATCATCTCTCTGTGTTACAATGCAAAATGTTCCTAATGATGATTGCTGCAGAAAGAGGTAAACGACTTGCTCAATGTCAAGGCGCGGTCCGGAATAGCATTTGCTTCGATCGAAGAACACCACAAAGATTACTATTATATTCCGAGAGCTAGAATCACTTTTTAGTTAGGTGTTTGAGGCAACTTGTATAATGCCATATTGACACCCCGACATGGAACTACATACCTGGTTGGTGAGTAGCGGGGTTTTTTTAGACATTGCAGGTAGAAAGTCCCACAAGAGACTGTATATTTTAGCTATAAATAATAGCTAGCTAGCTATTTAGCTATTGAAGTTGCCTCAAATACATTTTTAATACTTATTTATGTTTTTCTGGCCGGCTAAATCGTATGGCTTTTTTTTCTATTCTTTATACATAAAACTATAACATTTTTAACATTGCATATTGCCTCAAATATATTATCTAATTATAAAAAAAAATCGGCGGTTATTTACATTTAACCCCCCTACTCACCATCGAGGTTTGTAAGCCCATGGCGGTATAATAGGAAAGGCATCATATAAACTTTTAGCTTGCCTCAAACACCTACGCAAAAAATGGTCCCAGCTCTCGGACGATTAGAGAATTTCAGCTCCGTCATACGCCGTTCACAAGTAAGTTAATGGCAAACGATGACTATTCATTTACACGCGAATGTATACTTTTTCCCAGTTTTGAATTGTTAGCGAATCATTGGATATCATTATGCACCCGTCTGTCATGTTAATGATATAAATAAAACTTGTTAGTTACGCACTAACTGTTGGTTTATAAAGTAGATATATCAAGAGCATATGCATTACATTATTATAACAATCTAATCGGGGATATAGGTGCTTTCGAAGAATGACATACTTTCGCAAAAATGGAGTGATTTCTGATAGGAACAAAACTTTTTCTTTCATAACTTGTGTGACGCCTGTTTAATAGTCCCACTTAATAATTTAACTAGTTGTGTCACGCGGTTTCACCCGCACACAATCCGTATTCCTCGATAGCCTTTATCATGATCCGATCCTATCATAATCGGAAATAATTTTTCTAATACATCTAGTAGTTTCAAAGATAAACGCTATGTGCGTTTTCAAAGAAAGAAACAAACTTTTCTACTTAATAATATTACTATAAAGGTTAAATATGTGATTGAGCATTCAACAGATATAACTAGTCCAAGGCCTATGGTTTGCATTCCTGTGATCACATCCACCTCTACAATTTCCGAGTCTGCCACATATCCGCAATCGGTTCTACAGAATGCAACTGTTTTATTAATGATCGTCGGCGATCTTGCATCATTCTAAATGTATATGAATATCAATTTTCTCGTCTAGCAATCAGTCCATTTATAATCTACACCAATTAAATATAAAGGTTGGTGTTTAATTTTTTAACTAGCTACTGTCCGCGGCTTCCCTCGTGTTACACATATAGAACAATAAAAGGTATCCTGTCACCTAATTTAGTCCAGCAAATAGCCTATCTGCAAACTTATCTGCGAAATTTAATCAAAATCCGTTCAGTAGTTGCGACGTGATTAGCACCCAAACATATAAGACATGAACAACAACTTTCACATTTGTGTAATTAAAAAACCAGGTAAGTCGAATAAGTGTTTAATATTTGATGAAAAAACTATAGGACAAAAATAGCCATTGATAAAATATAAAAAATTCTATTCATTTGGGATATTACATGGTGTTATATTAGTCTAATTATTTGTTTCACAAAAATTGTGTCCATTGTATAAGCTATAGAATACCTGTTTTCCATCATAATATTATGCTCAAGTAAATTAATGTGAATTAGACATTTATTTTAATTCTAACCTTACATCGCATCGTAAATAAAACAAAGCATTAAAAGCATTATGCAAATGTATTGCAATTTGAAATGTGTTACATAAATTTGGCATACGATAAAAATGCGGCGTAGTTTATCTTATATCTTATGAAACGTAAAAACAAAACAAGCACGTTCGTGTGCTAACCCTGAATTTCTTATTCGAAAACGATAAATAAATTAAGAGCATTTTTGGTTTTGTAAACAGAAAAATAAAGTGATAACTGAATGTTTTGGCTTAATTTTGTTTATGTGAATGTAGAAGGCTACAGAACCTGCCGTGGGGATGTGAACAATATTATTTATATTATTTTTAAATTCAGACTCTCTCTTTGTAATAAATTTCCCTAAGTAAATTTGAGTAGTTAATATTCAAACGAGATATGCAATTAAATACCTAGATTCATAGAACCCAAAAACGTCAAAACGAGGATGAATTCTGGTAAAGAAATGCTAGCTATAAGTGTATCGTGTAACGTAGATGAAACGAACCACAAGACCTACAAGATAATAAAAATGTTCCAACTAAATTGAACAAGGAGGTAATAAGAAAAAAATATCAAAATCGTGGGAACCACCCCAAAATTAGAATAATACCAACTCCAATTACAAGATAAATTTTTGCGCCCCTATAAAATTCTACAAATTACAAAATAAGACACACTTCATTATTTATACTGCATTCCTGTAGTCGGCATAGCGTGCACCGCCTGCACCAAGGCAAAACAAAAGTGCCAAGTGTAAGTCAAACGCAGCCGCGGGGGAGCAATAAAAACGAACTGTACGATGAAATAAGAAAACAAAACCACGTAATCATAGAACAGCGTAAACTACACGAGTAACTACCTATAAAAACTGTAAATCCAGAGATATCACGCATACGACCTGAGGCGGCTTGAGCGCACAATCTTACTGATTGCTATCCAGTCGCGGGCTGCGAAATAGCCTCCACGATAATGGGCGTAATCCATAATAGAGGTCTGATAACCCATGCCATTGGCACCATTAAACATGGAAAATAGTCGCCACAATGGCATTGAGTAATATCACAGTCTAAAGAAAACATACAGTCGTTGTACGTAACTATCACACTAGCATTGTCTAGAGTCGATAAAAGTAAACATTCTTTAGGCGTTCCTTCTTCGGGATATGTCATGTACAAGAATGACGCATTGGTTTGTGTAAACATTAACATAGTAGACGATATTTACTATATTTCAATTGCAGTTACAGTGGGAAACATGTATGCGCACTCCCTCTCTTAAAATAAATCACTTTTCTTACTCAGTGAATACAAAAGTAATGACAACCCTGAAGATTGCAAACGTCAAAAATCGTACAACCACTTTACCCTAACACTGTGGTAATAAACAAATGCGCTCAAAGGCGTTATAAAATTTGCAGCGATTCAAGCGATAAGTGTAAAAGCGACAAATTTATTGCGTATCGTAAAGTGGTATCAGTGTAAAGACTAGTGTTACTAAACTGCGCGTATTGCTCCACCGTGTCCAACGCAGGGTCATGTGAGAAAGGACTACTTTAATACTTGACACCTGTTTAGTGTTGCCAACTTGCATGACCACTGGTGATGATGACTGATTGGTTATGGTGGGACCAACGACATTATACACTTTAAATATTATTTAGCATTTCGAAACTGAAATTTGAAAGGTTAAAGAATATTCTTTGGTTTGAATTAATCTTATAAGAATAATAAACTTTAACATAAATTATACTGAAAGTAAGTAAGCTCTCTTCTATATTATTAAAGGAAAGTGTTTACATTCACATATTTTAATGTACTTGTTAAATTATATTGTGTCTCGCAGACAAAGGCTTAACGTGCAATTAATAGGATTAGCAAGTAATAGAATGCCAGTTTGGTGTTATTGCAAAGGGCACCATAGCACAAATACCAACAGCGAAATGTAAACGGTGAAAGTTCTAACAAGATCGTCTGAAATACCAATTGGCCATTTTCCTTTTACCTACATATACGCCTCGTAAGCGATCGCTGTATTATAACCATTATTCCTCCCATATTGCCATATATAAAATATGTTTAGGGGGCCGAACAAAGCGCCTTCCAGCCGTTAAATAAACAAAAGGTTGTTTTCTACTTTCCCTTACACTTGAAATATGTTAAAGCTAAATGCGACATTAGTGTGGCAAACGTTAAAAACGTCCACCGTTTCTGAATGTAGGTGCATCATTATATTTTATAGCTCGTAAATAATTCCGTTGGCAATTGTGCAGAATGGAGCGAAAGGGGCAAAAACTAGCCGGCATAGAATATGAGGTGTTCCATTGCATATACGAGTTAATCGTTCTTTCTACTTTTACTCAGTATTCATCATCATAATTCATCAAAATCATCTCAAATATTTAACGCAAAGATATCAAATTTCATTCTAATTATAACCTTCAAATTGTTTACGCCCAAGTATTTTACGTAATTTACAGATAATAGTGTGCATTAAATTTTCGTTTGAGTTTTTGATTTGCAGATAAAATATGCACAAACATAGTAGCTGTACAATAATATGATAAAAATTTAAAATAATTTTTAAATTAAATCCTCTTGAATATGAAATAATCGAAGAGCTTTCTTATCTCAAGCCCTTATTATAAGAATGAAATCGGTCAAATCAGTTAAAGTGGCCACCATCCCACTTATGGAAACCGCAATCTTTAAATAAAATCCATCATCCATCGTTTCCATCGCCAATGAGCCGTAACTGCACTGATCGAATCTTTGAGTTAAGATAGCTTACGAGATAGCCCTAAATCATAGCGGAAAAGCGGCGTATTTAGAGATTGTATTGTTTGGACCAGATTGAATGCGGTTTTACTGTTACAATCCCTTTATATGTAGGAAGCGAACGCTATTATAATATAATCCCATATTGTATGACTTAATGAAAAACATAATACGACTGAATGACTAGAATATGCATAAAATCCCCACTTTGGTTTAATACCGATAAAGTCAGAATATATAGTATTTTTTTTTTGAATTCTAAGCGAAATAGGGTGGTAATATAATTTCCGAGTGATAGATATAATATAGAAAATCCAAAAATTGAGCTTTAAAAAATGTCAGAATTGTGATGATTCACGATTAGTACGAATTTTGATACAACTCAGTCAAGATCAACAAAAAATCAAGTTAAGTCAGCATACCGTAATGATGTACTACATTAAGCAATATTGCTTAAGATTTTTTTGTGACCCTTTAAATTGATATCAGAGAATTTTCTTGAACTTCAACATCTCTATCGAATCAACCTCACAAACGTTATTTGAAAGGATCACCGGACAGACCAAATTATAAGATTTGCATACGCAGTCATATATGAAATTGCTTCATTGTTTTGGCTCAAAATCCAATGGCATAGCGCATACTATTGTCCAGTAACTATGAACGGAACAAAAAGGTAATTGCACCAGTGAGAAGACGACATGTTTTATACAAATTTAACGTGAGAATACGTGAGATAATGCGGCGGCAATGAAAACAAACTTTGTCGAGATACAGCAGAATGGTTTCCTTATGTTCATAATTAACTCCTTATTTTTTCAGGTATAACAGGTCTTCTTGCGTAACATGAAGTACTTTTGTAGTAAACATGTGAGATCTGTGAATGGTCGAATGTAGGCTGTAAACCTTGGAATTGTGGGCAAAGTGCGATAAGTAAGACACTTTCCTTTTGCGTCGTAATTTTGAAATTAGCGATCATCGTAGCATGATTGTGAATGATGGATATAAAATAATAAAAAGTTTGAATTTCCTTTGGTACTACATATTTAAAATTAAAAACCTAAGAGCCAACTTATGCTAAAAGTTTTTAAAGATCACACGATAAACCTATTTTGGAATAAATTAAAATAGAATTAAAACACAATGAATGTGTTTACTTAGACGTAGCAATGTTATAGCATTTAATAATAAATTATTTTTATTTAAATATAAATAAGGATAACATAAAACACATCCGCTTGGCTGCAATAATGATGTTGAAAAATCATTGATGTACCATATTTACAGCTGTATTTATGAAACTCTTTTCTAAAAACGTTAAATTCTGCAGAAACACTTAAACATGTCTTGCAGATTTACTTAGGCTCAAGGGCTTTAACCAAGGGCTAAATGTGCGCATATCGCATAAACGAAAGCTCAAGTACAAAGCTAGAACCTATTGTGCTGAGAGGGAAAATCTATTCATGGGAGTACAAAGCCCCGTCACGGGTCGCAGCTCGCCCACTAGAGGTCGTGTCATACGTGTCGTCTTACCATCACACTGGAGGCGAAAGGACAGAACCAGTTTGGAGTTATTTTTTTCTTTTTATTTTCGTGACGTATGTCCCCTTTATTTCGCTTTTTTGTGCGCAGTTTAATTGCCAACGACACAGGATTAAATTACCATTTCGGGAACGTTGACATGAAATAAGAAATAGTGTTGAATTGAATTGAAATGGATATGAATGTCGATGGATGAATAAGAATTACGAACCTATTGATTGGTTTGTAAAAAAGAAGATTTTAATAGCTGTCAGGTGAAGTGATATGAAAGAGATGAATACAAAAAACCCTTCGCCCGACACTTGATGGATTGAAGATGAATGCTTTACCTACAATTTATTGCGAATTCATTAAATTATTCAGTTTGTTTGATATAACGTGTATTTCTAATTTTTAATTTATATTTTTAGTATGGCATTTATAAATCTGGTGTTTTTCTTCTAGTTTATATTACGCCGCGGTTTCGTGCGTTACTTCTGATCGGTAACTCCGGAATTCATAGCAGCTTCTATGTTATTCCGAACACTTTCTTATAATTAATAATTATACTAAGTTTCATCATAATCGGTTCAGTAGGTTTTGCGTGAAAAAGTAACAAACATACATACATACATCCTCAAAAACTTTCGCATTTATAGTATCTTCTTTCCTATACATGGATTGTTCCTAATTTTATCTCCGTACCAACGAACTGATAAAAATACCAATATAACACTGATGTTGGATCAAATGAAAGACTCCGCTAACGTTTAGTAATATAAGATAACGAACCGATAAAATGCACTCGCATGAAAGTGTTAATTGACGGCTATATACTTTTATTTTCACATGAATTTCGAATCAAACTAAACCGCGAATCGAAATTCTAAATCTTAATTGGTCTCTCCTTTTAAGAATAAATTATTCAATTGTATAATTTATTCCGCTTTTATAAGCGACGTTTAAAACTTCAATCATAAGATCACTATTGATTATGTTGATACGATGCGAATGATTGAGTAATTATATTAGAAGCACGTAATCGCAACATTTTGCACGTTACCTATCTATTAAAAATAATGATAAATTACTTTGCGTTCGATTTTTTACTGCTTATTATATGCATTCTAATAACAGACATAAGTTAGTTATGCATAGAAGCATGTTAAGCTAACAATTTGATATTAAAATGTTTTCTTTTATGTAAGGATCAGTTGCATCGCGTAATGTAATATCACATGCCAGGAAAAATTAAGTTATATGCAATTAATTGCAGACGTAGGCAAACAAATTGCTTCTTACATTTTTCCTTAGTTATTGGTTAAGATTCGAACCAATAAAAGCATTCATATAAAGTACGTTGAGAGCTGGTGAAACTAAAACACTGCAAATTGCTAACCTCCATCTTTTTGGAGATTCAGACTAAAAGTAATGACTAAAAGTACAAAATTTCGGCATTATATAAAAATATAGTCTAATGCTTAACTTCTTAAGTTACAATATCTATTTAAGTCTATTCTACTTTATAAATCCCAACATTGACATTTATGATGTTTACACACTACACTACTCTACACTATATCACACTTATAAGTGTAAATGTTTGAATGTTAGTTTATAAAGAAGTGCCCCGACGTCTGAACGTTTTTTTTGCTAAATTTCGTATAGAGACAGGCTATGTTTTCGTATACCTGAAAGACTAATTAGGTGATAGGATACCTTTTATTGATTGACAATACATTTTACGCCGGTAAAGTCGCAGGAAGAGCTCTAACAAGATACTCTATATAACGTTACTGGGAAACTATAGTTTAATCTATTACGTGAAATAAAAATCGCTGCTAAGCGATAATGCCGCCTAATTGTACAATTAGTTTTTAATATAGTATATTATTTCTCTGTATCCTCGTTTTGTTGATTTATGTACGATTAAATGAATAAAATAAAAAATGTTCTACAGTGTTATTATGGTGGAATTGGAAGTATAGAAATGTGTCTTCCTTTTATTAAAAGTAACATGTAACTCCACCAACAAATATCAATACAAAGCATATAAAAATTAAAAATAATAAAAGTAGAATAGTCTAACCTGCAGTGGCGTGAAAGCAACCGACGACGCAGTGCCCGACACCTGTCTTCTAATACTAGTCGCGCCGCCGTACTGCTGCTGCTTCTGCAAGTTCTTCTGCAGCGTCTTGCTGATGCGCACCTTCGTCTTCTCGTCGATCTGCGGCAGGCGCACGCGCCCCGTGCTCGACTTGCCGATCGTACCACGCGTGTACCCTAGGTCTTCCTGGTAGGCGTCGTCTTCGATCTGTTACAATTGTTGAATTAGATTCGAGGTTATGTGCACAAATGTTTAAGAGTAGCTGTGCTCCGCGGTTGCATTCGCATGTATTTAAAGCAAAATCGGCTAAACTAGTTCCTGTGACTAGCGCGATCAAACAAACTCTTCAGATACCTGGATCATTAAAAAAAATTATAAATATGAATTTTGTATTGAATTGTAATCGTTTTATAGCATTATAGATTCACAATAAAAACTTGTCATTTTATCATTAAAGAAAGAAATAAAGAAAGCTTTAGTTTGGGCATATCACAAGTCACAATAAAATTACTATTATATCAGTCATTTAAGTTAGTGTATACAAAGGGACTTAAAGCTGTAACAATTAAGGTGTTCATTTCTTTACAAATCACTTCAATAGTACTACGGTTTAAGATATTTCTGAGGAAACATGAAACTGCGTTAAAGTTTACTATCAATTGTCAGCATTGGATTAACCTTGCTTTATAGGTTACTTTATTTTTATCGCACGTTTCGTAACGTGTAAACAATATGTAATACTTTAGTTTACAGCGAGTACATTGAAGCAGTTTACCTATTACGACTCTCTGACCCAATTATTTTTTCAACACAATTTTATCAAAAAGATATTTATATATTATAGCAATGTATCAATACTTTTAATGGACACAAAAATAAGAGAATGGATATCAAAGTATACAGTATGTAGTGGGATAAGACAAGCATATTACAGAGGTATAAAATTTCCTTATGAAATTAATTTTACAACTAACCACAAAACGCGGAACTTGTGTTAAAAGTTAAGTAATTTTAATTTAAATTTGCTTGATTATACAGCCAAAAGTACTAAGTAAGTATCTACTATCAAATATATTTTAAGTATGGAATTTATTTGCAATGTTCCTACTTAAAAGAAAATACATTACAAACTCAGGTAATGTAACAGCAGATTATTATATATAATAAGCATTTCTCAGAGCGATGAATATCTACATTCCAATCATTAAAACTAAGAGAAGTAAAATCCAACAAATCGCAGAATCTCCGCACAAAAACTAACAGGCACGAGAGCGCACGTACGTAACCATGGAGACGAGCAACGGGGCCGCGACCATTGGAGTGCGCATCAACTGCCCGAGTTCCGGTCTATTTGAACCGAATGAAAAAACATCCCGCCGTTTTCAACGCGAGCCATCTACCGCGGCCCGCCGAGCGTGACGTCACGTTTGTAAGGATTCCGCGAATAAAACGCAATTGCTTCGCAGGATTCGTATTTTGAAAAGATAACGATCGAAGATTTGGTGATCGTTATCAATAAAATATAAATTATCATACTTAAGAAAAGGTCAATGACTTGAAATCCAATCTTAAAAACACTTGAAAGAAGTTTGATCAAGATAAAAAAAGTAATAAAACAGTGAAATTTATTTGTAAATCAAAAGACTTCAAAAGTTCCAAAGTAGTATAGTACATATATTAAAAAAAATACTTCTAGCAAAAACCGTAACCGTAACATAGAATTTGTGCAACATTAATTAATAATATGGGTTACGGTTTACCGATGCAATGGTGCAATTGAATCTTAAACAGGATATGGCAACTCGTTTATATGTATAGTGATCAAACATTTATCAACTATAAACCGTAGCTTGATACCGTATTATATGGAACTCTCTATATACTAACACTACATTGATGAAATTTGAAAATTATCTGATAAATGCTTTAAAGTTTACTTGAACAATAATCCTATAATCTTTGAGGATATAGAAGCTCTTCTCTGTGCGTGCAAAAATAAAAGTAAATGTTACATAGCCTGTGGCACTGGAATAATATAACTTCCTGTTAGGTTAAATATTTGTATAATGCCCTACATTTAAACTTCAACACTACCTATTTTTTACCTACCTTATATCATATTTTCAAATACGAATGTATTTTTTCCATTACAAATATTAAGCCATCGTTAATGCAAAGCAAACTATTGTATTTTAAACAATCAATAATTTTAACTTCTATTTATTTAACTTATCAAAAAATGTGTTTTTTAAACTCTCATTGAATCAACTACTTACAGAACAAATACATATCTTAATGAGGGCAAAGTCTATTCGCAATGTACGGAACCTTTTTAAGCATAAATCAGAGCATCATTTAATAGACATGTTATAACTCCAAGAATGGCAATGTAATTGGTTCAATTTGTGTTACAATTAGCTTTCCTCCTAACTCAGATTATTAGTATCGTAACCCACTTCTATATTAATGCTATATTAATGGCCGTGGCTTAACGGAATTCTAATTGGAGATAATAAATCAATATAGCAAACATCTCGTTTTAAGTATGTACCTCATCAAAAAATATGTATGTAGTATTTTCTATTACTTTATATAGCTTTGTTCACGTATCAAATGGTTAATTTCTTTGTGTATACATATATGTTTTTGGGACTCTCAAGATATTTTAACGTACCTATGTTATACTTATATGGTTGTCTTCTGTTTTGTTTACCTTAATATATAAAAAAAAATAAAAATAGACATGTTTGACTAATAAAACATAATATTTTTTAATGTACATAAATACTGTTTTCTCATTAGTCCGTATCTTAAGTGCGTAATAATGTATCATTTATCGCTTTTTTGAACCAACATTTCAAAGTGCATTTGAATAAAAAACAAATACTAAAACAGGATTCGAAATGCGTCTTTGAATTTATAATATTTGAATAATATGTTTCATCATCATATTTTTTTGTTGCACTGATACTGGTAAGGTTACCAAATTACTATTAAAATGTGGACTAACGTTTTAATATTACTTCATAATAATATGTGACATTTGGATATTTATGCGTCAAAGCTTCAACCCCTGACCAAATTAAATTAATTACATTTTACATTTCAGATCCCAAACTAGGACAGTTTAATTTAAATTAGATGATGATTAAGATAACAAAAAGAAAAAATAATTATTATTGTTAGCAAATGTGTGTGTATGTGAATTATAATAAGATTTAGTATACAGATAGACTAGCTAGATTAGATGATAGGACGGCTTTCATTAATTTTTATATTGTAAAATACATAAAAGGGCTCAATCGATGAATCCTTTTGAACTCAAGAGTTAAGTACAAATATCTTGCATACATTATATCGGGCACTTTAGCGTCACTGGCGTCACATCCCAAACTTAAACAAAATTAAAACAATTCTAATATCAAAGTAGAATAATTACGACAGGACTTTATAATACAAGAAAATCTTATCACAAGACATAATAGGGATTATAAAAGAGCAGACAGGCGATGTTTATGAGTATCAAACACGTGCGAAGCCTCACAAAGTAGCTAATGGGATATAATTAAGCATGTTTGATAATAATATCTTTAGGCTGTGACTTAAGGTGCCACGCAAGGGCAGGCACTCCCTTGCAATCTGCAGTTGATACTATTAAATTTTAATTGCGAGATGTTTTATACATTGTAACATATATCCATACAAATATTATAAATGCAAAAGTAATTCTGTCCGTCTGTATGTGTATTTGTCTCTTCTTCATGCCTTCTACCGATTTGGATGAAATTTTGTACAGAAATTACAGTGACTTAAGTAGCCACGCAAGAGCAGGCACTACCTTTTATAAATTTGCAAATAAATAAATTAATTCGGCCATAACACACATTATACAGCAAAAACACAGACTTAAAGAAGAACAATCAAAACTGAAGAATACAAAAAGGTAAAATGTAGTGAGAAGGTGCCGTGCCATTTGAAAAGACTTTGATACAGCATATGCCGAGATAAGTAAACCAAGGCGCTGGTATTCTGCGAAATCACACAGAGAATGTTATGATGCACCATGATAAAGGAGGCAGAAGAAAAATAAGTAAGTAAATATATTACAATATAAATATATAGTGGTAAAAGTTTAATTCATATTGGAAAAGTATCACAAGGAGAAAATAGCACATTTTTAAAATTAAGGATATTTGAGAGTAACATCGTCAGCCTGTGATTTAAGGTGCCATGCAAAGGCATGCACTGCCTTGTTGAAAACATGTGTAGGCTAAAATTTTTTAAATACATTGCACTCTTGCTTTACACAGAACTTATTAACAATTAACGCTACTAAAACAAACTATATTATATTCTCTGCTAAAAATAAAAAAATTCCAGAACATCAACCACTCAAAATAAACCATGTTACTATTAATAAAGTGACTTCTGAAAAATATCTTGGGCTCATACTGGATAATAGGTTATCATAGAAGACGCATCTTGAAAAAGTGCAGTCAAAACTGTCATCACTACTAGGATGTATACGAGGCTTGACTGGGTGTCTTCCACACAAAACTCGATATACGGTATATAACGCCCTTGTTAAACCACATATCGACTATCTTATTGAGGTTTGGGGATCAGCATGTAAAACAAATCTTCGAAAAGTACAAACTGTCCAAAATAAAATAATAAAGATCCTATTTAACTATGATTTCTCAACTTCAACTGAGCTGATTTATAAACAAACAAAATTATTTAATATTTCACAAATATACAAATATAAAACTGGTATATTAATACACAAAATACTACATGGTAAAATTCATTCACAAATAATATTTACAAAAAATAAAAATATTCATAACCGAAATCTTAGACGTGGTAGTAACATACACATACAGAAAGTTAGAACCGAAAGTGGTAAAAGAAGTATTATATTCGAAGGTGCAAAAATATACAACTCATTACCTAAAAATATAAAAGACTGCAAAACGTTATACAAATTTAAATCATTACTAAAATGTCACATTTTTTCTAAATATTAACCTGTAATATCTTTCCATTTTCAGCATACCTGTTGTTGTCCATTTTTCTGCAATGTCTAGTTTTTTGGAATCTATTCACTTGTAAGGAATGCTTTATTCCCTGATCCAGCTGATAAATGTCTAATCCAATCAGATTAGAGATCATCTAAACACTAATCATAGTGTTATATTATTTGTGTACCTTTTCTTATATAAATATACAAACAGAACCAAAATAATAATATATTATATCTAAAAATAACATTCAAAACCTTAGTAACTAATTTATATATTATTGCTGCTGCATTTTTTTCAAGACTGCTAATGTTAAAATATATATTTATGAAAATATATAAATATATTTGTTTAAAAACTTTAATAAATTCATGTATCGGTGGCCTAAATGCCCGAGTTGTCAGTGAACGTAGTAACTAAGTTTTTTCTAAGTACCCGCGTCTGTTCTGTGTGTTTCGGAACAACGAAAAATATTGTATAACATAGTCTATTAGTAATGTATTTCTCATAAGTGATAATTGTAATATAATCTTGGAGAAATAATAAAGTTCTTAAACCTTAAAACCTTAAAATTTGTCTACTAAATGTTATTATTCGGATT
>LQNK01000568.1:41545-60332 GCA_001586405.1 Phoebis sennae | reverse complement strand
TACGGGAACAACTATATCAAGGATTGGTAAGATCATTGCACGGCCAATACCATCGCAGCCCAGAGCATTCGAAGCAATAGAGAATATGCTCTTCTTAACGTCACTGTCAGTGATAGGAGTGAAACAGAACGGTTGAAAATTAGGAGTTGGTAAAGTTGAAGGAAGGTGAATAGTATTAGATTTAGTAGTATTATGTAGATAAGTATTAGGCGAGGAAAAATGTTGGTTTAAAAGATGTAGGTTGGTATTAATGGGAATGCTATTATTATATGTTTTACCAATTCCAAGCGATTTCAAAAACTTCCAAGTATTTGCAGTGTTGCCGTCCTCAACAGATTTGTGGATGTGGCGTCGTTGTGCGTTCCTACACATCGTATTACAGCGATTACGAATTATTTTATATTTCTCACGATTGGAGTCCGAGTTGCTCATTTTAAACTTGGCCTTTGCCAGGTTCTTTTTATGAACAAGAGATTTCAACTCGTCACTAAGCCAAGGAGCCGGCGCATGTTTGAGCTTCACTGGTTTGATTGGGGCATGTTTAATTTATGAATCTTATTTTCATAAATATGATCTCATGCGATATTTGCCAGAAATTTTATCATTGCGAGATGAAAATAAATTATGGTTAAAGATGAAAATAACAAAATATAGAGATCCTTGGCCAAAAAGCTCACGTACATAAAAATAAAGAGACAAATCAGCAGAGAACACTCAGAAATACTTCTTCATATAAAGCATATAACCTCCTATTGGCTAACAGAACCACTTTACAATATTACGTAGGAACCGAGAAAAAAAATTGTAGCTCATCCAAAAAGTAAAATCACACCAAATTTTATTCATCAACATATTCATATACACAAAAACAATTTGTCACTCAAGAACCCATTTCGCGGATAATAATTGGTAGCTTAGAACCAGCAGTCTGACATAGGATACTTTTTTCCCGGAAATCCTACGTGAACGGTGAACATAGGTCGGTGAAACCGCGGCGCACGACTAGTTATTAAAAAATAACAATAGTAAAATAGAATTTCAACGGTACACTCACGTCAGCGAAGTTCAATCTGTTCGCGTTCTTCCTGAACTCCGTCATGGCGTATCTCTCCTTCATCTTCCGAACCCGTTTCCCTCCTCTCTTCTTTCTGCTCTGCTCTATCGGCTTTGGGAGGGGCTTCACGAATTTTACTGGAGGAGGTTCCTAAATAAAGGTGAAGAATTTAATAATAAACAAATACATATAAAAATGTACTCCTATTTTGTAATGTTACATCAGGCAAACGGACGATGCAGTTCACGCCTTATTATGATATGAATATAAAAAAAAATATGAATTTGTCAGGCTTTCATAAAGGTGACGGTGGTAAAAAGGAAATTATCAGGAAAAGTTTAAACTGGACTCTTATCTTTATATATAAAGATAATTTAATAATATATTAAATTTTCCTGATAATATATTAATATATAATTTCCTTTTATTTATAATAATAATAATAATATATATATATATATAAAGTCAAAGGTTAGAATAATTAAGAGTTTTTAGCATTAGGTATCTTTTTCAATATCAAACAAATCTTAAAAGACCTATTCAAATAATTAATTTTACTGCTGAAATTCTTATTAAGTTGTAAAACTTACCTGCAGTTTATCTAATTTCTTTTCAATACTCTCTCGTAATAGCCGTCCAGTCTCTCCTTCTGGATTTTCATGACAAGAGTCCACTCGGGCAGCCAATGTTAACTTTGTCGATACTAATTTCGCAGCTTTAAATCGAAGCTCCTGAAAACAAAATATATTTCGATATCACTACCATATGAGAAATAAAAATATATAAATCAATTTTTAGTTTTGTAATAATAGAAGAACTCAGGATGAGTTTAAAATCTTTTTTTCTTTATGTATGTAACACAGAAAGTGTAAACTTTCTGTATCATTATTTAATGTAAATTAAAGTAGATCTTTTGGATCAGAAAACAAATTGAATTAGAAGGTTAAAAAAGTTGGCATTATTATATAGTATGATTCTCAATTTCCATTATACATTTTTATTACAACAGGTCTTAAAATTTTTCAAACATCTTGTCTTAATAGTTTTTATTAAGATGTAAAAATAATAAATTTATAGTTTTGGGTAACTCAAACTATGTATAGTTTTTGTGATAAAATATTATGAAAATAGTTGACAGCTATTTTTTTTCGTGGTGTTGCTCACATATAATCATAAGCCTTTGTGTTATTCTGATATACCTATAAGCTATATTATTGTGAAGTTTCATCCAAGTCCGTTAAGTATTTTTTTTAATAAAGAGTAAGAAACTTAAATACATCCATCTTCACAAACTTCAATATATTAGTTGGACAGCATAGGATATTAAAGATTTACCGGTGGTGTGTCTTGTACAATCTGTGAGAAGTATATAAAGCCTGTATGAGGGAGTGCAGTGGCTTGAGAGAAACCAGATAAAGTTTTCTTCTGCTGGCCAAGAGGTAGAACATTGCAGGCAGGCATTTTTGCTAATTTTGACAGACCTCCTGCCATTCCAAGGATTTTGGCAGCTGTTGAGGCACCTGTAATAAAAATAGCTATTTATAGTATAACATGATATTAAAATATTTAAGTTTTTAAAAATTAAAAAATATTACATGTCAATCAAAGGCCGGCACCTGTGACATACCTGGTGTTTCTGGCAGTGGCAGTAACCTAAATGTTCTATGATTTGAATTCAAATATTCTTTATTAGTAACTTACCCACAATTGCAGTAACATTCGGAGCAATGAATGTCATGCGGCTCTCAACATATTCATATATCCTCAATTTATAATTATTCAATTCTGCTGCCATGTCACAAGCTTCATTAATTTCATTCAACTCATTTTCAGACAATATTTTTCTAAAAACAACACATATTTAAATGTAATATACACTTGTATTCACACTAAAACTATATTTTTTTTTAAATAGCGTAATTCTTTTTAATATTGATTAAATAC
Organism: Phoebis sennae; assembly: GCA_001586405.1. NCBI lineage: Eukaryota > Metazoa > Arthropoda > Insecta > Lepidoptera > Pieridae > Phoebis > Phoebis sennae. The sequence goes on along the minus strand of LQNK01000568.1, from coordinate 57,334 downwards.
TATTTATTTCAATACTACTTATATTGAATATAAATGCACTTTTGATGAAATCCAAACTACTTCCTACTTCAAGTAGATAAAAACAAACGAGAATTGTAAATATATTTTCAATGATCTACTGTTGAGTAGTTTAGTAAAATTATTAGTTAAAAATCGACATACCCTTGGGTAGTGGATGCCGTAACTGATACAATCATAATAGTAGCCTGCGTAAGAAAACTTTGCAGTGTTTCATTGCTCTTCGCTCTGTCCAAATCATTGCCCAGCTCCTTCACTGTCCTAATGTATTCCAATGGGGTCACTATGAGCGAGTCCAACTCAGGGAAACGTTTTTGGTATTTGTCACGGACAAATCTGTGAATAATAGCTGCAAAATGAAATGTTCTTACTTATAACTTAACCTAGCATAACTATTAAATTTTATTATAATATTTTTAATTATTTATAATTTCAAAGAATATATAAGTTTATTGAATTTATTGGATAATAGATTACAGTCCTGTTCTTTGTATTCATGTAAGTTACATTTATAAATTTACTGCAACAGGCATTAGAAAAATGTAATTATATAGATTGGGTATGCAAAGTATTTGTTTATGTATATTACATGTAAAAATATACACCTACCTATTTCTCCATCAATTTCCACTGCAACATTATTTGCTTCTACAATTAATTGGTATTCTGGATCTGACTCCATCAAACCAGTGACTTCCATTTTCTTACGATTGTTCCCAGAGTTACTTTCAATTTCTGTTATAACCTGAAAAACAATAATAGAAAAATATAAACTTGAATTTCAACAATATTTATTTTTATATTCGAAATACCGATGATTATTGGCAATAATTCGTCCAATTTAATTTAAGTACGTATTTTAAAGATTACTTACTAATCTTAGTCTATCGGAATCCCTTAATTTAGCGAGCTCTCGGATAGATACATTTTTTATTTCTTCTTCTTTGGGTATTACGGGGAATGGTACAGCAAATTCATGATTTATTTCGGATGTTTTGTTTTCAATGATGGGCTCAATATCCATGTCATCATTTTCTTCCAAATCAGCCAGCAGTTCATCGGCCAAAGACATGATGAAAATATTTCTTGATCAGAATTCAATAATTAAATTCACCGTTTAATCGATAAAATGCCACCAGTTAGCACATTCAACTTTTTAACAAAAAAACAAACCAGATTATTTACAAAATATAGCATTAAATAGAAATCGAATGAACATTGTTTATGCAGCGCATTTTCGATCTTTGATTTTGGCTTTGATTTTCGATACAGACGCGTTTGACATTTTGTGAATCAATGAAACCACAGAAAATTTAGAAAGAAAAACATAGAAATATGGCGTGCATTTATTTATAATCTATTGTAGCAATTTATAGTTTTAGCCTTGCTAATTTGGTGCTAAATATCTAGTAATATTTAGAGGTACCAAAGGTTTTATAACGATTTTATTAGCAAAGTAGCAGTCATGAGATCTTTAAAACGGCACAATCTGTGATATTGATAGTATAATTTTGTAATAGATTTTATATGATTAGAATTAAAATAACAAAAAAATTTAATGATCTTATTTTGCTTCTAACTAGAAACGGTTTTCATTCATAATATAGTTTCTACTTTTTTATCTGTAACGGTATATCTTTGAAATTTAATTCATTTATTTGTCTGTGGTCACCCGTAATTTCATTGTATGAAGTGAAACCATTCAGAGGCCCATCAAAGGCCTGAAATAAGAAAATAAATTGGATTTCTGGAGTATTACATTTTTTTGAATCACAAAATACATCTAAATGGCGCTTAATCCACAATACGATGCAATCGGTAAAGGTTTTGTGCATCAATATTACACCTTATTCGATGATCCGGCACAACGGCAAAACCTTGCTAATATGTACAACGTGAGTGTTTTCAAATAGATTCATCGATATATCATTTATTCATTAAATTAAAAGCTTTATATAATAAGTACAACTTATTTGAAATATATTTTATTCTATTTTAAGGTTAACTTTTGCATACTCCCGCCTAAATATGTTCAAAAAAATTTTAACACCTATTTCTAGACCTTTCCCCTTTCTCTCAACAATAAAAATAATATGTTCCTACCCTTTCGTTATAAAGTATTTTATTTTTTAATGGATAACAAAAATCCGATAAGAAATTTGTTACAAAACTTAAATTTACTGTCTTACTGTATTGTAGGTTGAATCATCATTTATGACTTTTGAAGGAGTTCAACTTCAAGGTGCTGTTAAAATCATGGAAAAACTAAATGTAAGTTAACATTTTTATTGGTAAATTCAAAAGAAATGGATGAAATTATGTCTGTTTTACTAGATTTGAAACAACTTTTAATTTTGTTTTGTGTGTTTTATGTTGTAGGCTCTGACATTTCAAAAAATAGGAAGAATAATAACATCAGTTGATTCACAACCTATGTTTGATGGTGGAGTCCTTATTAATGTTCTTGGAAGATTGCAGGTTAGTCATGTTTTGTGTATTATATAAAAGTTGATTCAAATGTACTCAGATATTTGGGCATTGTAATACTATACCTGATAGGTATTCATAGTATATTTTTGCTAAAGAAGTTGTAAATTCATCAACATCATAGTTTTGTATGATTACCCGTGTGTGTTTACTTGAAAATCGTTTGATAGTATTTCTCTAAAGGTCATGTTTTACTCTTAAATTTTAGAAATAAGATGAATTCAATATGAGTGTGATAAATATATATTTTTGTGTAAAAAATTGAGTAAAATATACAAAATGTTGTGTTCAATTGGAAACACATTAAGGATTTGGTTAAATATATATATGTATTAAAAAATCTAATACTATTAAAAAATCTTGAAAATTGTATTGCTTACATAATCCAAGGTACTCTTCATCTCACCTTTTAGTAGCACACAGTATAGTCTAATTTCTTTATACAGACAGATGATGACCTACCACATGGATATTTCCAAACATTTGTGTTGAAGCCAATAGGAAATTCTTTTTATGTTGAACATGATATGTTCAGGCTGGCACTTCATGATGTTTAAATATTTTACAACACTGCAAAGTAAGCTGGGTGTTTTCTCCTGATTAAAGGCTGTGCACTTTATATAACATGCTTAATATTCAATTCCCTTCTTTTTGTTATAAATGACATAAATTTAACTGATACCATTTTTAATGAAGCATTTTATAATTCCCTTTTATGTTTCCCTTATTAATTGCTAGTCTATACACCAATCATTTTAAGAGCAAATGATAATTTTTTAATTTGCTAACTATTCATAGCTCATTAAAATTAGGGCATTTTTTTATTTTACCATGCATAATTAGGCTCTGGATTAAAAAAAATATGTCCATTAATTTTAATGATATTTAAAAAATCTACTACATCATTGAGAAAGAATCTGCATGAATTCATGCTTCTAGTTTAGAGTTTAGAACTATCCACCAATGGCCGTGTCCTCTTGGATTTATACAATTTCTTGATTAATTGTAGTATTTTTAATGATCCTTGAATCATGTCTTTATTTACAACCGATGTTGAATATAATTAAGTATTTATATTCATGACAAAAGCAAACCTTGTGCTTAAGTATATTATCTACAAAGTGAAATTACAAAGGAGCACAGGTTATCATCTATAAATAAAAAGAAACTTGTTTATTCTGCATACTTAGCATTAAATAGTGTGCAAGACAAATACTGTTTACATTAAGGCTGATAATGGTATATAGATTTTAAAGCTGTGACTAGAATAGATTAAGTTAATCCCAACCTACTGTATTGTTATGTCTTTTGTGATAACTTACCATTGTTAGTTCCTTTTTTGCTTAATTTCATTATTTTATAGATTTAAATGTTGGAAGGAAACCCTAAAAATATTGTCAACCTGTTACTATGATCACATAATCTAAAGCATGCAGGTTTTTATATTGTTTATTAATATTACAGCAGCATAATTAAGATAAAAAAATAAATCTCAGCACCATCAAACATGGCAGCATGCAGTCTGCATATTTTTATTTTGTATCTATCCTTTTTTGTTAGAATATTAAGTTAAATTAACATTGTTCCTGAAAAAAGGGTAATCATTTTAATTTCTTTCACAGTGCGATGAAGATCCGCCACATCCCTACATGCAAACATTCGTCTTAAAGCCGCTCGGAGATTCCTTCTTTGTTCAGCACGATATATTCCGTCTCGGCATCCACGACATTGCTTAAATTATTAAATCAATAATGTATGAACAACCCCAGACTATCAAGTATCACGCTATAATACATCTTATGTTGTTTATCTAGTTATAAGATTTTATTGCAATCATCGCCTCTTGTAAATTCTAAAATTTGTATATTTAACATCAATTTGGCATGATATTGGCTTAGATAATTTTAAGATAAATGTAGTCGATGAAACGGCGTAATTTCAGTTAAATGTATACATTTTGTAATAAATACACTATAATTTTCTAGTCATTATTCTTATTTAAAATCTTTTGCTTTTTAAAAATATTTACAATGTACAGAAATATTGTTAAATTAAACAAGTTTATCCATTCAAGTTGCTGGATAGTTTATTACTTAGTATGCAAAGTTTTAAAATATTAAGCTTGTTGCAATAATTTTAATTAAATCATGTAGGGATAATTTATTGTATTCAAAGACCTTTTGAGAAAATTAGATATCGTATTTAAAACTTTAAGATGATTCATTCATGGGAAATAATGAAACAAAGTTTAGATGCTAAGACAATCATGTATTTAAGTAATAAATAGTCAAAAATTAACAAAAGAACCACTGAAAACAGGTACATTTTTACCAATCTCAGAATTCAAGACTTGCTCTCTTAAAATCCTTAGACGCTACGAACGCTTAACAAGTTACTTGCATGCACTACAATACAAAATACACACCATACTTGGACCAAACTTGTCTAAGTGAATGACTAGGTTGAAATGTAACGCTCATCCCTAATGCTGACGGACCAATGTTTGTTACAATCTAAGCTGGCTTTACACAAATCCAATTCTAGTTTTTTCTTCAGAACGGTATTCACATTAAACACCACTTCGGAATACTTATAATTCGAGACATGTTCAATACTTTTACTCGTTAATCTAACAAGTTTATTTAAAGCAAATATATTAATTGCTTAAAATGTGGGAATTTTAATTTTTTGTTTAACTGTAATGACGACATTTTAGAATTAATTTAGTTTCACTATAAGTTATCCGTCTACACAGCAGAGATCAAATAAAAAATGGCAAGACCTGAAGGTCAATTTCTATATACGTAATATTTGTACATAAGCCATTATAGCCTCTATTGATAGTACTGTTCCATTAAATTACTTATAAATAAATAAAAAACTTTAACACAACCTGTCATTAGTTTCGTCGTAGCATCTTTAGTTAGTTCACAACACGAAAATAAATAATAAAAATAGTTTACTTTGGAAGAGCTCCCTAGTTCTTAGCATGAGTGCAAAAAATAATTTTATAGACATTATATTTTACGTTATTGATTTGTATTGACAATATCGATATCGGGCAAAGGATTTCCATTTGAACCCTTTAATTTATTTTCTTAAGAAAATGTTCTAAGGATACCTCATGCATTGCAAGAAAGGTTGTACTCTGCAAGATAATACTTAACACGAAAAAAATAACAAATTAATAGAACAGTACCACAATTTCTTAGGTCCTTTTCAGGCACGTCAATATTAGCCTGCTACATTTTCATTGAATTTTCAAGCGACAAAAGTTTACGATCTCTAGCAAATCATTGTACTCTGTTATAGTTATATGAGGTGCAAAAAGATTTAATTTATATAACCCAAAACATCAATAGACATTTTACAAAGAGCCTAATATCCACTTGTGATTTTAAGACTAGAGAAAAATGTTTCTCATATCGCATATAAATGATATCAATGCAAACCGCGTAATATTCTTAGTCCTTTAAGCTATAATCAAAACATTGTCACAATTTAAAATACACAAGACAATAATAAGTACAATATTTTTTAACAAAAACGATTAGTCTTTTGTAAAACCTTTTAAATATAGTCATCTGACAGGCTCAATGGAATAATATATTTTACTTTTCAAACAAAAGATTATGCAACCAAATTAAAATGATTGTTAATCATTAGTACCACGGTCGTAGCACGTGGCACGGCCTAATTCTGAATTCTGAAACGATGATAATACAAGTAAGCCTTGGAGTAATTGACAGGAAATAACGATTGGCAACGGACACAAGATGTTAACTTCAAACATGTGGGAGTAACGTCAAATGCATAGGTACCCAATGTATGCTCCTATTATCGTACTGCCCCCGTTTTTTAGTAATATTATAAATACAAAAATTATAAATATATGTGGTAGAATTGAATGAACGTACAACGTTACGTGAACAAGAAAAGATGTTATACGCGTAGCGCCAATAAGTTTTCTTGTTCACGTAAGCGTTTTATAGCAAGAATAAAATTTCTTGATAAAATCTGTATATTACCGGGATAGTGGGGGGTAGTTTTCGGAGGGCTTGAGTGCTTAGTGTACCAACGCGGCCAACTTTTCGACTCAAAGCTGTTACTGAAATTTTTTAGTCAGAAAAATCCCAATAACATTTTTTTTGGCTCTACCCCACGATCTGTAGTCAAACATACGACCACTAGGTCAACGATGCAGTCAATATAATACATTTTTAGAAAAGGGGGCATGTAAATAATAGCGGATGTGCATACCACTTTGGGAACCTATGAACTAACGCCTTCAGTCTTAAGCTACACTGTTCGCAGAGAGTGCCTAAACTGTCCTATAGTTCGAAAAAAAATATCCAAAACTTGCCGAGATCGCAAACGCAATACATCTAGGAGCCGCCTTTCTTGCGGCCGCGCGCGCCGACCACGCCGCGCAGCGAGCGCATCGCCATCGCGCGGTTGAAGTGACGCTGCGTTTTGTGCTCGTCCCCTTCGCTGCCGTTGTCCACCGACGAGAGGATCACTAATAGCACACCCATTACCTGTGGAACAATATTAATTTTGGGAATTAAGCCACATTTTAAATAAAATACTTTTTAAAGGATTTTAGATTAATAATAAACCGCGTTTAAAATCCTTTAAAAAGTATTTTATTTAAAATGGAAAGTACTCGCGTTAAAACAAACACAAGATTATACTAATTAAGCCACATTTTTTTCATTCATTGAAACTATGGGATTGACAATAATTTAATAAAAAATTTTGGAATACATAATAATTGTGTATATTCATATTATGAAGAAAGTCTGCAAGTGTAAACACATGTCCTTACTATCTTGGGCAACTTCGGACAGCAAATTTGTCGTAGACAAGATTTGTATTGTTGTACCGAGAACAAAATCTAACTGGAAATCAAGGATACCTGTTTGTTTGATTTATTATTCTTACAAAAGAAAACTTATATTGGTGTTCAAATTAATAAAAGTTCGTTTGGATTTATTCTGAATAAAGAAAGCTTAGACTGGTTTTAACCAACAACCAAAATAAAATGTTGGGATAGGCTAAATAATTTTTTATTATTTATCTCATTATTCGTCATTAAATTGACTATCAATAGGAGAACTTACCAAACAAATGATAATAAGCAGTGTGTACACATGAACAGTAGCCTCAGGTATGTTCTCAATGTCTTTGAGTGCAACCAGCGCTGGCTCAAAGTCCGGCCTTAGGTCCAGCGCGTGCCTTAGGTGTACAGTTGCTTCCTGGATATAAAAATGTTATTTGTTAAAAAAATATCCCCTCTTTTTTGTTGTTCACAGCTGCTTAGGAATGTATATAGGAAAAAGTGTGCAAAAACTGTTATAACCTCCATATTCAACATCTTAACTCCTGAGCTGAATGAAATCTGATATTACTGGAGTCTTACTAAACCTAGGAATAGCATATGTACAGGATGGATGATACTCATTTAATTCCTTCATCAGATTTAGATGTGACAAGTACTGTATATCTGTTGTTATCTTGGTTGTTACCAAGTAATAAGAAAAAATCAAATTAATTTTTATGCATTATTACTAAACAAGAATTTATTGCTATTCGGAGGTAAGTTCTTAATTAATATACGAAAGAGACTAGTGCGCAAACGCGCAGTGCGTAAGAAGGTAGGTACGCGCGAGATTCAGGAGTTCAGATAAGCGGTTCGGTTAAATGACGCTCTAATGCACATCAATCATTCTACAATTAAAAATACCTGATAGTGTCCATATGCTTTGAATATTTCGCCGAGCGTAAAGTACTGCTGCCACGCACTGCGATCTGGAGGTTGTACTTCAAGGGATCGCCGCGTCAAGTATATTGCGTCATCTAAATACTGCAGTGTGAACAGAACGCGGGCTAGATTTAGGAGCACCTGAAATTTATTTTGTCAAGTAAAATAATAGAAAATTGACAGGAATCGTTGTTTTTTCGTGAGGAACAATTATATGGTGTAAATTAATTTTAAGAAGTTTGGTTTTAACACCCAAAATCTTTGATAGAGTAGCATATTTATAAAAACATTGAGTGTTCATGTATGGTATTTTAAATTTCAATCCTTGACAAAACTATAAAATAATTTTTATTACAAGTTTATGTTAAATTTAAAAATCAACACTTACTTCTGCATTATATGGAGAAACGGCAAGAGCACGACGAAAACACTCAATAGATTGTCTTGTGTCTCCTTTAATTCTCCAAAAGTTGCCAATTTGATTGTATAATTGTACTGACTTTGGTTTTTCTCTTTTAGCCTTCTTAAGGCGTTTTTCTAGTGCATTAATATCTAGTTCAGTTACACCATTTTTATAAGACTTTTTCTTTGTAAAGATAAGAGCAACCTGATAAGAGAAGGAAATTAAATTTATTACATGTTTTATAAATTACATCATCTACTGTGTGGATGCATATAAACAGATAATTGATGCATTTATATTGTATATTCAACTTTTAATTAACTATTTGAGTATATCCTTAGTATGGTTGATTATTTATGTATTCAATGCATAATTACCAATAAGAGGTAATCAAATAATTTAAATATATGAATACTAGCTGTCATTTAAACTGTGGTGTGCATATCAATATAAATATTATATGCTCCCATTGTGTAATATTATATAGACTATGTCACTCAATAAGGATGCTGCTAACAGTAAAAGAACATTTGAAATTATTCCAGTAGTTTTTGTATGAAAATGTTACAAACATTCATGCACAGACACAAATGATTTCTTTCTATAATATGAGTATAGATTAGAGATATCACATGATTTTCTGTTATTAAAAAACTAATATTTTTTTTAAATTAGATAATTACTAGCGACCCGCCCCGGCTTCGCACAGGTTTAATGGATGATATTATACATAAAAACCTTCCTCATGAGTTACTCTATCTATTAAAAAAAACCGCATCAAAATCCGTTGCGTAGTTTTAAAGATTTGAGCGTTCATAGGGACATACAACATGACACATGACAGAAAAAGCGACTTTGTTTTATACTATGTAGTGATAACAAAACTTCATACTTGTGGTTCAGGTACATTTGGGTGTCTGTGACGTCTAGCCACACCAACCAGGTTGTCATAGTAAGTAAAATTGACGGCTTTACCACAATCTAAATACTCATCGTCAGCCTCCCCATTATTTGTTTCTGGTTGGTTTGCTTCTTCATTATTATCGGAGATGCTTCTGTAAATTCATTTTGAAACATTATTTCTTCCGGAAAGTAGAAGGTGAATAAAAATACACTTATTGATATTTTGTAAAATAAATACAAAAAAAGAGAAAGTCTTGCCCTCAATTTTATGTTTTTATTCAATTAAATCATGAAGATGTCATTCAACTAAATTATATTAAAGTCTTTGTGTTAACAGACATTTTTCTAATTAAAAAATGTCAGTTTTCTATAATACTAAAAGTGATGGGAGCTACTTGAGATATCATATTTAAATGATACATGCATAATATTAAAATGATTCAGCACTGTCATTATGGCTAATTACAGAATATGGACTAATCAGTTAAGATACTAAGGTTTATTACAATGTTAGTTTATCATACTAAATAAAAGTGTACCTTTGTTGTTCATATATCTGGCAGTCAGTGCAAAACATATCAAAACTGTGCTTAGTCCAAGTGTTACCATAATACACAGTTGATGTTATTATATTGAATACAACATCTTCCTCACTCATTTTGCTTTTGTCAGAGTCATCCTGTGTAGTATAAAAACGCATTAGACTAAATTTGTATGTTTTTATTATACATACATTTATTTGAAATGTTAGTAATATTATATTAGTAGATGATCACGTGTATGCTTATATTCGTAGATAAGCTACTTGTTTCCGTTGATTAGTTATTTTAAAAAAAAAGTACTGTAAAATGCAAGCCCCATAACAACAACGATATATCCAGGTGCCACTGAGTATTGATTATATAAATCTCATGAATATAAATAAGACAAACCTGCGATATTGTAGTTCCGTCAACAATTTGACCTTGCTCAACATCCAATTTCCAAATATTAGAGGTTCGTGAATTAGTGACAATAATTTGAAACGAAAATATATACAAAACCAAACAAGTCAAATACGGCGAGTCTCCCATTTTGACTTGTTAAGTTGAAAGCAAACATGAAAACAGTTTTGTTATGTAATTATTTGCAGTAACTTTCACACAAAATATGTTTTTAGGACACAGTAAGTAAGTAATAAATTTAATTCCAATGTCCTCTTCTTCTCTTCCTTGTCTCTATTTTGACAGATCGAGATCACAGTCCATACAGAATCCCTACCAATGTCAGTATTAACGTTCAGAAATCAAATATATACTTCGATAAAAAAAAATGTTTTTAAATTAATTTAAATAAAATCAATAAAAATACTACCTTACGACGCAACGAGCAATATTAGCACTGAAAAGTTTGCATCGACGTATTATGTGGCGTGCATTATACATAATAACACTTATATTATTTTAAAATTTTATTTTTTTATTTATTTATTTATTAAATCAAGGAGGACCATTTATGGATTTCCATCAATTTTATACTATCAAATTATTACTTGTATAATTGAGAAACCTTTTTGAGTTAATAATAAGTATTTTAATATAATATGTGCTTTACATAACACGTTTAACAAAAGCCTTAAAATGAACACACCGTAATTCATAGACAATGCATTAAACACGAGAAATGTCATTAGTATTTGATTGACAAGTGACAACAAGCGAGCATATTTTGGAACGTAATCGGATGCTCTTGTTAATATGTATTTTGTAATTTAAACATGTTTAAAAGAAGAATAAATTTACAAATTCTATAAATTATTATCGATTGAAATGGACTAAGGCAATATATATTATAATCATGAAGAAAGAACGAACTGGGGATAATTGCCGCCCTTTTAAATTATAAGTATTTTCTTGTTTATATTTTGTTTTCAAACTTGCCTTATCTATTCTAACCAATGAATATATATTTTTACAGCTCACCAAATTCTGAGTTTAACGGGCATAAGCTTTGAGAGAAGAAGTGTTATTGTATGTATTCTCTCATAATAATTAATCATTAAACAAATTTATGCAAACACTAATAAAACGTGATTTTAATTGCAAGCTTTCATTCTAGGGATTTGTAGAGCTGACCATCGTACCTCTCAAAGATAACTTAAGATATATTCGCCTGAATGCAAAACAATGCCGAATTTATAGAGTATGTTTAAATGATCAGTATGAAGCTAACTTTCAGTATTTTGACCCCTTTTTGGATATTTGTCAAAATGAGCCGAATACGTAAGTGTAATTACAATATTTATAATTTGTACTATAATTAATTAAAGGTAATGGAAGCAATTAAAACTATGTTGTGAAAATATAACCCAGTAAAGGAGAATAACTAGCATATCCAGTGATATAAGTAGGTGTGTATTATTAATAAAAGATGTTTGCTGTATTAAAGACCGCAGGTATTTAATCAAATGAAGCTTAATTTACATTGTCATTTCTTAAAAAATGTGCATTTCTTCAATTTTGTAGGCGGTCATTGGAAGTTTTCTCACAATACCATTTATCAGCTGCACAAAAAATAGATCCTGATCACAATTCTGGTGAACTTCACATTCAAGTCCCTGATGAAGCTGCACACTTGGTTGGTGAGGGCAGAGGTCTCAGGATCGGAATTGAATTCTCATTGGAATCACCTCAAGGTGGAATGCATTTTGTGGTACCAGAAGGAGAGGGTAGTTTAGTAGAGGTGTGTGTGGGTTCTAAATATTTTCTTAGTTTCAAGCTGATATTGCCATTCATTAATGTAGACAAAAAGTTCCTAAATGAAACTGATATAAAAAGTTCTGAGCACAAATGAAATAGAATTGTTATAAGTTATATAGATATTTATCTCTTACATATCATTTACAAATACAATTCATTCATTATTATAGGTGCAGCATTCATAACATTCTTATTTTACAGTATACTGTAGGCTTTAACCAAATATACTTTTCAGAAATCAGCACACATGTTCACTTATGGACATTCTGCTAGACTTTGGTTTCCGTGTGTAGACAGTTTTGCGGAGCCCTGCACCTGGAAGTTAGAGTTCACGGTGGATGAGAGTCTTACAGCTGTATCATGTGGGGAGCTTCTGGATGTTGTGTACACACCTGATCATAGGAGGAAGACATTTCATTATGTTGTTAATACACCTGCTTGTGCTCCTAATATTGCATTAGCTATTGGGTAATTGTATATGAGATTAATTTTATTGTATGTAGAAAAACAAATGTACAATGCAATTTTAATAATATTTCAGATCGATTTTATTGATTTCTTAAAAAGGGCATGATTATTTAAATTAATTATATTTGTTTTTTTTCTAATGTCAATATTATTGATAATCATAGGTATAGGGATTATAATGCAAGACTTTGACATCAACTTTTTCTTGTATTAATATACTGTTACATTTTTTATTTGCTTCTATTGCCTACTTTCATATTGCAGACCATTTGAAACCTATGTAGATCCATTCATGAATGAAGTAACCCATTATTGCTTACCAAATCTGGTGCAAATACTAAAGAACACAGTACGATATCTACATGAGGCTTTTGAATTCTATGAAGAAACACTTTCAACGAGATATCCATACCCATGTTATAAACAAGTTTTTGTTGATGAGGTAAGATTTTGAATTATGAACAAGAAATTGTTATGTAGGACTTGTAAAATATATTTGGAGATATAAGTGGTAATAAAATAATATCATCAATGATCAAACCAAACATCCAATTCACTATATTTTTAAAGTAATTTGATTTGATAATGTTAGTTATCAAATTCTGAGGAAACATTATTTTGTGAAACATTGTAGTATACAATGCAAAGTTGTTCCTAATATTATTTACTTACGAGCTAGGCTCCGCGGTTTTATCCGCGTATATCTCCCGTTCCCGAAGGATTTTCGGTATAAAACTCCCATGATTCTGATTCTCCTTAGATTTCAAAATTTCGTCTAAATCGGTCCAGTAGTTTCGAAGCCTATTCAATTTAAACAAACAAAATCAAATCTTTCCTCTTTATAATATTAATATAGAATATTGATAATAATTTTAGTTATTAGTATAATACATCTGTCCTTACAGACAGAAGATGACGCAACAGCCTACACAACAATGTCAATCCTCAGCACACATTTACTGCATTCCATAGCTATCATAGACCAGACATACATGAGTCGCAAGGCCATGGCTCAAGCGGTCGCTGAACAGTTCTTCGGCTGCTTCATCACTATGCAGAATTGGTCCGATCTATGGCTGGCTAAAGGAATACCGGATTATCTGTGCGGATTGTACTCTAAGAAGTGTTTTGGTAATAATGAATATAGGTATTGGATTCATCAGGAATTGCAAGATGTAAGTATGATTTTTAGAACAAAAGTTCATTTACAAAATTAATTAATCTTTAATTAAATGTCATGTCAATTAATATTATATAATAGAAGTTAAGCATATGTACATATTGTGACATGATTTGTCAAAACTAAATGCCATTTTGAAATAAATTTATTATTATTATGCACTATATATATTACTCTATTTTTCAATCTGAGCTATGTTTTTTTTTAAATTTATGTTTCAAAGGAGATGCAAGCTTCATTGTATCTTATAACTCTTGTTTTATCATGCAGGTGGTCCAATATGAAGAACAATATGGTGGCATAGTGCTAGATCCTTGGCAACCACCTGCTAGTGGCGCGCGAGTGGAGTCCAAAGACGTGTTCTATTTCCCTGTCAGAAATGTCCATACTATGTCTCCTAAATATATCGAGGTGAGATATAATAGTAAAAAAATAATATCCAATTTACATTCAATCTCACATAAGCCAGCATAAGCTGAGCCTGCTGCCTATTATCGCAGGATAGATCAATCAAATTTATTAGTGTATCTTTCTTCTTGTGACAATAAAATTATTTGCCTGATCATAAATATATTCTAATATTGTTTGTCAAATAAGTTATGTTTTTATAATTATATAATGTTAGTGTATATTAATCACAATTTATATGTGCGTTAGGTTAACTTATATTTCCTGTAAAGACGCTGGAAAGTACAGGATGCTGCTAATATTAAAAAAAAAAAAAAAAAAACTTACTACAGTTACATTTATACTTAAATACGTAAATAACATTTATTATTGTTATTTTAGCCTTATTCATTTATATATTATATATACTTTATTTATTTATTTATTATCATTCATAATACAGCATGTATTTTAACGATAGTGCTAATAATTCAATCAATTATGCCTCTTGCAGTTCCTCCAGTCCTGAACCAAGTGACGACAGTTTTCACAGTGCTTCTTCTCCCCCTTTGCAAACTACTTTCTCTTCACATTTCTCAGAACAACTGAAAAATTTCAACATCATTCATCTCAATGCTCAAAGTATTCCGGCTCATTACCCTGATCTCCTTGCGTCTGTTGAATCCCATAACATCCATGCCATCCTTATTTCTGAGTCCTGGCTCAAGCCTTGTTTGCCCTCAATATCCTACTCCCTTCCTGGTTTTCAGCTCCTTAGAAATGATCGCGTTGGCAGAACGGGTGGTGGGGTTGCTATTTACCTACGCACAAATATTCCTTTCTCGATCGTCAGCTCCTCCTCCCAGCCACCACCTGAAGACGAAGCTGAACACCTTGTCCTTGAAGTTTCTATTTCCCACAGAAAAATACTCCTTGGTGTGTTCTATAGTCCCAATCTAGCTGTTAATTATTTTCCTTCGTTTGAGCTTCTCCTTGAAAAACTCGTTCCTTCTTTCGATCACATAATTCTAATGGGTGACTTCAACACCTGCCTGCTTAAGCGCGATCACCGTTCTGAAAAGCTGAAATCCATTGTTGAATCTTTTAACCTTCACATTCTCCCTCTCAGAGCAACCCATTATTTTCCTAATTCATCCCCGTCTCTCCTCGATCTTATGATTATTTCCTCTCCTGACCACGTCTCAAGCTTTGGCCAGTGTCCGGCTGAGATGTTTTCCTATCATGATCTCCTTTTCCTTGCATATAAAATCCGACCTCCTAAGCAAAAACACAAAATCATTCTGCAGTGTAATTTTAGGGGAATTAATTTGGATCATCTGCGGGAAGATGCAAAAGGCTTGGATTGGTCCCAAATATACTCTGTTATATCAGTAGACTTAATGGTAAACATGTTTAACTCTCTTTTAATACAACTTTACGA
>LQNK01000568.1:0-23185 GCA_001586405.1 Phoebis sennae | reverse complement strand
TTTTTTTTTTTTATGTATGTTACCGCATATCTCCGGCGTTATGGACCGATTTGGAAAATTTTTTTTGCATTCGAAAGAGTAGAGTTCATGTGTGGTCCCATAGAAATTTGGTTCAAGTCTTATCATCCATGTGGAAGATATTCCAGGGAACTCCTTGAAAATCAAGGGAATAAGCTCTGCGGTTAAGGTTTAATGATGTATATATCAACTGAATTGTGACAAGATGATGTGATTACCCTTCACAGGACACTAAAAAGGATAAAATAAAAATTTTTGCCAAAAAATAGAACCGACTTCCTCGCTCTAAAAAGTTGAAAATAACTTTTATTTCATTTTTGTTGAAATGTATACAAAGTCGGTGCAAAATCTTGTTAAATTTCAAATAGATAAGGCACCGACTTTGTATAGATTTTATCCTTTTTTGTCATGCAAATCTTTGAGAATGTAATGAAGTAAAGAAATCTTGTCTGAATTATTTTTCGTTCTAAGTATTATACACTTTTACCTGCCTTCTACATTTCCTATTCCAGTGGGTCGCCTGGAAGAGATCACTTTCGAGTGATAAAGCCGCCTTTTGTGTTGATTCTAAATGTTTTCTATCTGTACTTTTATCGCCACAATAAAGTGTATATAAATACATTTTTGACGAAAACAAACAAGTAAATAGTAGGAACGTGAAAATAATCAATAATAATTAACTAGTTTTTCAACACAAAAAAAAACATAAAAATTAATAGAACTGGTTTTAATCTTTAACTATGAAATTCCATTAGAGGGCTTGAACGTTATCGAGTAGGGTTTTATAACACGTCTCGAATGTTACGTTTTTTAAGGCTTCGAATGCTCTATCAACGTTTCGACTTAAAAACTGTGACTCCTCGCCGCATATATTAGTTGATCTCAGACGACGACCACCGCGGTCGTACTGTGATCAGTTTTTTCTTGAACGAAACATTTTTTTAACTTCATTCATAAAGGCGGTAAACTCTTCTTATAAAGAGAAAGAAGTCACGGAACTATGTCATTACAAAATGGATCCGTTAAACCCTTAAATGTAGCGGTTGTTGGTGGTGGACTGGTATGTACAAAAATAAAAATAATGAAAAATCGTTTAAAAAAAGTCTCCTATTTCCATTTTTACAGTTACAATTACTGTCGTATTTTTTTAATTTCCACTTAAACGTAAGGTAATCGTATTTATAAAAAAATATATATGAATTATTACATTAAACTAACTATTTGCGGTAATCTGTGAAACCTAAATGCGTATTTTTGTTGCGTTTTATAAAATTTGTGTAATTATTTTCCATTTTTATAAATCACAATAAGTGTTGTGTTGCACGTGATCATCATTTAATGTTGCTGTTATAATTACTACATTTATTTGGTTGTACTTTTAATAAAATATTAAAGTTAATTATTAAGTAATTAAAAATTAAAACGAACTGCGGAGTGATTTTATAGCTGTTAATTTTATCGATACTATTTTTTCGCTTTACACAACATAATTGTATGAAATATAATTAAAAAAGTCATAATAGTTTCTATTGGTGAAAATATCAATTTTAAGAATCCGGAGTTGGCCCACTTCAATTCGATTATATTTTTTTTCAAATATCACTGTTTCCGGGATGCACACTATCTAACGATTTATCGCGTCATTAAACATTCACGTCTTATACTTATCATCGAAATTTAAAGCAGCAACTCATTAAAAATAAATAATTAAAGTTATTTTTCTAGTTTAGTGCTATAAAAATGATAACTCGCTATCGTGTCTTTCCAAAGTAGCAATTTAAACTATTATAAGGTAGGAAACAAACATGAAGCTTTTTAATAATTGCATAATCTTCCACAAAAATATCCTTGTAAGCTTCGCTTGTATCGCCGATGTTTAACAACGACAACAACAATTCTATGGAAAAAATCCATAGGATATGTCACTTATTAAAAAAAATGTTTAATTTTTTATTTTCTGTTAGTAATTTTTATAACTTTTAGATTTCAAAGCCTTAAAGATTTAACATAGCAGTCTTTTATATAAAAGTAAGTGGAATATCTCAGAGCGAGATCAAGTTTATTTAACAGTCATTAGCATATCATGGTATTTTCCATTGAAATCTAAGCTTTGCCCAGACGCAATTGGAAAAAGCGCGACGTCTTTTGAGAGGATTATCAACTTATATTATATAACTAGCCTTCCGCCCGCGGCTTCGCACGCGTGGGCTACTAATTTCTGTATTTTCAGAGGAGCACAACAAAAGTTTAAAAAAAATACGATCGCAGGACCAGTGATATATGCGCATGTCTATAGTTTCTTTATAATTTTCTATGGAAATAGGTTTGACCAAAATCTCACACAGCGCGCGCCTCTTTAAAAATACAGAAAATCGAAGCACACGCGAGCGAAGCCGCGGACGAAGAGTTAGTTATTTTTTTTAGGTTTTTGAGAATTTATTGAGTGTTTTTACCGTATCTATACGTTAAGAGTATTAAAAGGCATGTCCGAAACTCAACCGATATCTCACATTGTCACGTGGTATGACATTTTCACGACTTTAGAAGCATATATCTCAAAAAATATTTATTTTAGCAGAAAACGCATTTAGAAACCTCGATATCATTTTTAAAGACCTTTCCAATGAAACCTCATTCAATGATGTATTCGCGAATTTATTTTTTTACCCTCCGTTTACATGTATGGAGAGCCAATTAATTAATTTTTTTCAAATAAAATGTAGCCTATAAGTTGCACCTAATATTGGTCTATCAGCGTGTGAAATTTTATAAAAATATGCCCAGTGGTTATTACGTGATTGACGCACATACAAACAGATAAACAGACAAACAGACAAACAGACAAACAGACAAACAGATAAACAGACAAACAGACAAACAGAAAAAAAAAATTCTAACCATGGTTTTGGTATCTATAGAACATACATGTTGCATACCAATTACTCTTTTTGAAAAATATTCAATTTACAGAAATGGTTCGGTTACTGTTTTATTATATGTATAGTCTAGAACTAGTGTTTTAATACTAGAATTTTCTTATGTTCAACATTAAAAAGCTTGCGATCTTTTCGTTGGTATATATTTTTCGTTGTGCTTGCGGCCGCAGAACAATAGATACAATAATCATAATTGGAATAAATAATATGAAAAAATCTTCTGACAATAAACGATTTTTTATAGATTGCTTTCTAAAAACCGACAATAAACGATTTTTTATAGATTACTTTCTGAACAGCACCTTAAAACATAAAAGCACTGAACGCCTGATTATTTTTTTTTATTTCACTTCAATTGTCTTTTCAATTCGTAAGAATTATGATACTATTGTTTATATCAATATACTCGTACGTCATTGAATAACTGTGTTAATAAATGACAATTATAGTAAAAACTGTCATTACTTAAAATGCATTACCGATATCAGTATGTTTATAGTAGTAGACAAAAATTTGTATTTTAGCGTAATAGTAGGAAAAATAGTTTGATTTAATCTATACTAATATTATAAAGCTGAAGAGTTTGTTTGTTTGTTTGTTTGAACGCGCTAATCTCAGGAACTACTGGTCCGATTCGAAAACTTTTTTTAGTGTTAGATAGCCCATTTATCGAGGAAGGCTATAGGCTATATATCATCCCGATATTAACGTTTTCAGTTAAAATTTGTAGTGTGCAAATTAATGACTAACCACCTCGCGTAACCGTATAAATAATTAAATTAATATTTACATGCCAACAACTGAATATATTATTATGTATCACGCCTATTATCTTCCTATATTCGCAAATATATAATTTGGATTTGAATTTGATATATAATCCCGTGCGTCCCGATATCCGTGAAGGTCACTGATGAATGAACCGACGATCAGGAAATGTTTTACGAGCACTACTGATCGGAGGTCACAATTTGACCGTCATTCATTCATTTTAAGGGACATAGCTATTTTGGTATTTTATTAGCTTTTAAGGTATTGAAGAACAGTGGTTCTATGTGAATGAAACGAAATCAAATAAAATAAATCTGTTAAAATACAAGGGAATATGGTAAAAATAAATATACATTTAAAAATGCCCAAAACAATTAGAGCAAACGGAGCATGCCTATTAAAAAGGCAATTTTTTTTTTTATTCATTAAGTTATAAGAACTTGCCAATTATTCAATAGGAAATTATACAGGGTGTCCCGTAATAAGTGAAGCATCTCTTGGTGGATGATAGCTGAGCTAATAATCTATCAAAAAAACCCAATATAGGTCATACGAAAATATCACTATTTTTGAGATATCGAGGATTTTGTAGTTTTTTCAAAAATGTTGACCTCGCCCAATATTTTATATTACTGTGGCCGTAGTTCTTATTTGTTTTTCATAATTTTTTTACTAAGTTGTCTATATGAGTTGCTTTCTTGGATACATGCATTAGATATTAATAGAAATATCAGACAACGGAAGAAAAAAAATATTTATTTCAAATTTAGTATAGAGTAAAATTTTAAGGTCAGATTTGGTAGTCTATGGCTTAAAAATATGTACTACACTGAGACGGTCAGTGAACTTAAAAAGTTCTGTATTCAATACCAATTTCAAAATGGTATAAAAGTTATGGTTTTTCCCTATAGCAAAAAATATGTTGCAATTTGAAATCGATTTGGGACCTATTTGAATAATACGTCCAGAATAATACTTAGTATGAACTGTTATTTTTTTACATGAAAAATAAAATTAAATGTTATTATCGGTCGATAGGAGATGTAATAATACTTACTACCACCTTGTAAAATGTGAATAAGGGTGAGTTTGCACATAGCTCTTTATGAGCAATTGACGAGAGGTGTTATTGCAGATTAGGGGTTTCTAGAGATGACACTACATGAAATTAAGACTGTTGAAAATAGTTGAGCAATGAAAACCGGTATAAAATAAATAAATATTCACTGATATTTCTAAACAAAGCAAAGCTTATACTATGGAAGCCAAACAACTCATAAACAACTTTAATGTATACATAAAGATAAATCACTTGTATAGGTGTTGATTAGATATTATAAAATAACAATATTCATTACATCATAATTTTCTACCCGCGGGGATCGAACCCGCACTCTCTGGCGCAATAGACAATGCCAGGAGCAATGGACCCACCCCACTCTCCCATCCTGTTCTAGTCCTCTCCCAATTTCCCATTATCAATCCTCTCCTTATCCTCCCCTCCCTTTCCTTTAAGCTGGCAACGTGACATCAAAGTGTCGCAAATGTTCATGAGCTGCGGTCAGTCATTTAACATCAGATGTCTATATGCTCCGCTTGTCCGCTGCAGCATATAAAAAATAAAGATACATTTTAACTGTTTTTTATTTTATGCATAATACACGATATTTCCGGTTGTATATATTGCGGTTGTTTTTAAAATAAGTAGACAAAAGGACAATCTCTGCAAAGCTTTATGAACGATGCTATTGATAAAACCCAAGATCAGTCCGCATATCTAATTATATTTATTAGACTTTATCAGTAAATTCAGTGTTAATTATTTACAGGTGGGGTCGTTAGAGGCTCTATATTTGGCCAGAAGAGGACATCATGTGACACTGTATGAATACCGCGAAGGTGAGCAACTTAATTATATTGTTTAAGATAATTATTTATCACAAAAAATTTCATATTCTATTCATTCATGCCTTAATCCTGTGATTATTAGTGGTTTTAAAACCGGCCAAGTGCGAGTAGGATTAGCGCACGAAAAAGAGTACCAGACCCACCCTTAATTTTTTTTATTTTATTTTTAGTATTTGTTGTTATAGCAGCAACGGAAATACATATTTTTGAAATTTCAGCTTTTCAGCTATCACGGTTTATGAGATACATCCAGGTGACAGACAAACAGACGTACAGACAGCGGAGGCTTAGTAATACAGTCCCGTTTTTACCTTTTAGTTACGGAACCCTAAAAATTAACCTGTTCAAAAGTGGGCTTGAAACCTATATTTGATATAAAGAAAGTGTTTGTCCACATGACGAATAGAATGATTTCGAAGATTTAAAAATATTAAAATAGTTAGCCGTACCCGCGGTATTTCCCGAGTGTAATACCTTATGGCCATTAATATGAAACTTCTTAGTCAAAACCTTTCCGTAGTTTCGTAGATAAGCGCATTTTAGGAAACAAACAGACTTTTCCCCTTAATAATATGATATTAAATACCAATTTAAAATATTGAACAACAAATCTAATTTTACATAAATTTAATTAGTGATAGAGTAAAAAAGGAAATGAAGTTGATATTCAGGTTTAGTACTTTGATTCTAATTGAATAAGTTTAAATAAATTAATTTACGTAATACAATTCAAACATTGTTTATCGTCATAATAAATAACAGGCCCTAACAATAAATAAAGATATGAGAGAGATAACAGTACAACACCTTCACTTGTCTTATTATCGCATTGATGAAATTGGTCGATCATTCTTTGAATTGTATAAAGAGAGAAAAGTTTATACATACATATATATGTATACGTAGGTATGTGTGGTGTTTAAAAATGCATTGTTATTTTGACAGCAGTGACCTGCCCAGGTGACCGTCTGATATTCATAATGTGGGTCTTTTGTTTGCTCTATATTAGAGATGGCGAATCATTATACTTCAACGTATCATTTTTCTTAAAGCAATGTTTAATGTGGTCGTAGGACCACAAGCCAAAGTTTTGCTGGCATATACATGATATAGTAAATATAGGGAAACTAATAAAATATACTGTCCACCTAAGGATAGAACCACAAAAACCTATATCAAACTTTTTTATTACAAATTTTGTATTGTGTTCTAACATTGACATCCCTGCCCTCTATCAATTAATATTGGTTTTAACTTTTATCGTTAATATATTCGCCTTAACAATATCAGTTGCATGCGGTTTCATGAATCACATATGGATAACCATATTAACTAAAAAGGCTTATGCTACCTTATGACCGTGAAGTTTTTTGTAAGCATGTTAGTGGGCTAGCAGTAGTTCTAACGAACGAAAAAAAAAAGGACTTTAATATTTGTGAATAAATTCAGGAAAGAAACTGACAGATATATGCGGTAAATATGCGTATAAAAAAAACTCAACAAACCTACAATTTAATATAATTTGCAATGTAGGTGGGTCGTGAAATGTTAATCCGTAGCTCAGCTTATCGACACTATATTCAGGAATCCGTATGTAAACGGATGTAACAGTGCGGTTGCGGACATCGAAATTAAGTTAAAAGTAAAAATAACTGGAAGCAGAAGCGTGTAAGATAGAGCGAGTTTCTTACGTCGTTTCTCATATTGGGTCGCTTAGAAGAAAGCCCCCTCTTCTGTTGTCTTTGCTTGCGTACATAATAAAGAATATTCATTCATATTCATTGAAAATATTTATAAGTCAATGTAGTCCCCATTATACTCCTGAATGAAAATATTGACTTGCAGAACAAGTATGAAGTGATGATTTTGATGAATGATAACATAAAAAGTAAGCAACAATTGCTTATAATTGGGTTGTTTTCCTCATACAGTTTCAAAACTGCCAAAGTTACCGATCTAATAAATACCAATTGCCTTCCAGTAATTATTAATCGTTTATTGACAGACTGTATTGCGTAATATTTTTATTACGATCTATTGCTTTTAATTTAGTGCGTAAAGTACTTATAAAATATTGTTTTCTGGTAACTGTTTTAATGGAAAGATATTGTATATTTTACACAAAAACAAGTAGTCCTTGATATGTTTAATAAGCAAATAGAGCGTTATCTTTATTGTGGAATCGTTAGAATTGGGTTAGGAAAAAACTATGTGATTTCTGATTTCATTTGTATGTCTAAGACACATTCATTATTGTAAATAAATTTTATTTCCCCAGTAAAACGTAAACAAGAATATTAGGATCATGGTACATATAAGCTTTTTATATCAAAGATGCAACATAGATAATTAAAATGAATAAAAAAAATGTTCTTAAAAAATATAAGAACCAAATGAATAACTTATGTTATAATTATTTCTTAATGTCGTGATTGCTTGCAGATATTCGAAAAACGCCACACGTTAGGGGTAGATCGATAAATTTGGCGCTGTCTATTCGTGGAAGGAGAGCTCTTCAAGATGTCGGCTTGGAGGAGAGCATGGTCAAAGAACACGGCATACCAATGAGAGCGCGCATGATCCACAGACCCGATGGTTCCACGTATTCTATTCCATATGATTCTAGAACAAATCAGGTAATTTTTTCATATATTATCGTCTATAAGAGTCCCAAAATTACGGTTTTTTTTAAATTTAATAAACTAGGCTGAAAGTTACGTACACTACAATGGTCAGTTTGTTATGAACATGAGTTCGGAATGGTACTAATATCTTTGATTATTATCTTCATTCATGATTTTATCGGAAAATATTTCGTGCAATAATTTTTATTGATTTGTGAATAATTTTAGAGAATTAAACTACTTCACGAAGCTAAGTGTATAAAAATCAGAGTATTGTGCAATACCTATATTTACATAAAATAAATACGGTAGTTTGCCATTAAAGATTGTGCTGATGTAACTTTTCGGGAAATACTATATGCCGAGAGAGAAAAACCGTCGATAAAAATGTAATTTAATTCTATAGTACACTAAATCAAGACTTATTCTTTCTATAATCGTAATAATCTTTATTGGCACAGGATGCAAGTTTCTTGTTGTAAGGAGAGTAAGGCGAATTCTCGTTTAAAGTTATTAGAAAGCGTAAATCTCATAACGAAACTACTGAACAAATGCGGAATTTTAAACATTAAACGGTTACTATTGCAATTAGCTACACTGATAGTCTAACATTACTTTATATTTATAAATTTAAGCAGTAGCTTTTAATTGTATACAGACGTATATATTCTCACATAATTTAAACGTGAAGTAAATGATCGGATGTTTATCGCTATTTTATTAATATTATTATACCGGAAATTTCAACTCAACGCATAATGGTTTAGAGTAGTTCGATCGGTAATGCGTATAATTGGTGGTAATTTATATAATGTTATTCAATAATCCTGTTTTTTAATATCTCATACATTGTTATACTTTTCCAGTGCATCTATTCCGTGGGCAGAAATTACTTAAACGCTGTTCTACTTAAAGGTACGATAATTTGATGTATAATTTGTTGCATTATTACCGTCCATTACTAAAATTGTTGATATTTCATCGAAATAATGGTAATCATTTTTCATTATCCTGAAATAGTACACTACAGGAAAATCGTTTAAAATAATTTTTATTTTTTTATTTTATACGATTTAGAAATCGATTTAGGTTAACAATCTTTTTGTTTGTAAACATTCTCATTACAAAAAAGTAGTACTATAACCTAAGATTATGATACGAACGATTTTCGATCGATTCAATTAATCTTTCTGCATTTTGGTAAAAAAGTTAAGCCGAAAGACGTAGTGGATATTGGTTTATAAAATTCAGGAGCCTTAAGTTGTTCGGTAACTCAATGCATACTACGTTGTTATCATTAACATAGAAGGCTATATTAAATAAATAATGAACAATTGAAATTATATTTTCAGAGTCGGAAAATTACAAAAATGTATCAAGGCATTTCAACCACAAATTGTTGGAAGCGAATTTATCAAAGGGTGAACTGAAGTTTGTAAAGTAAGTTCTAGAAAATATTTATTTAAAAATAGATTCTATTTGTCATGTTTTCTCTTAACAATAAATGTTAATTAAAGCAGACACTCATTTGAATAAATATTAAGAAGTGTGTTGTACTGTACATCGAGTAAGTTGAGGATTAATTTATTTCTCATATACCGGTTTCCTTAAATTAACTTTAGAGGCATCATAAGGGACCAGTGCTAAATTTAGAATCTGGTTATGAGTAATGAGAATTATCAACTAACGGTGAATGAAACATTTTAAGGTTTTATTTATGCAGCTAAAAATAACTTCCTTGTCCATTCTTCGGTAGAACCTGCTCCCCAACTGGCCGTAAATTAAAAGGGATTGTAACATAATTGTTCATTGAATAAATATTAATTCGTTTTGATTTATTGATCGAGGACTTCAAGGCGTTCCTCAAAGATTTAACACGTTTATTTTCTTTAATAATTTTAGAAGGGATACCAAAGAAACAGTATCAGTGGAGGCTGACTTAATAGTAGGTGCGGATGGGGCGTATTCAGCGGTTAGGCGAGCGATGCTAAAACAGCCGTTGTTTGACTTCAGTCAGCAGTATATCGAGCATGGCTACTTGGAGCTGTGTATACCGGCCAGTCAGGACGGTGGAGTAAGGCTTATTAATGTTTAACTAAATTCTGCTAGTGTAATCAGTATCCGTAGAGACTGATGTGGATGAGATGGGTATTAAGCGGTCAGACGAGCAATGCTGAAACAGCCACTGTTTAACTTTAATTAGAAATATATCGAGGACGGTTATTTGGATCTATGAATACCATATAAGGCAGTTTTTGCTACTGTTTAAACAGTTCCTTCGCAAGGCTTTACCTAGTATTATATTATCGGTGGCTTTACTAAATACATTGCGCATCACGAGGTACTGAATAAAGATGTACTTGTTAAATATAGTTGTACAAAATTGTAGGAAAAGTACATTTCCATATATGTATAACTACGTGGTTTCTATTTATTATAAATTATTCGTTATATCTTGATGTCGATTCAACACACATTATTTATTATTACTGTTAATAATTTAACTAATGATTGAATTCTTTTCAGTTTCAGATGCTCCCAAATTACCTCCACATTTGGCCTCGGGGCAACTTCATGATGATAGCGCTTCCTAACCAGGACTGCTCGTGGACTGTTACTCTGTTCATGCCTTTTATGAATTTCAAAAGCATTGATTCAGAAACCAAGCTCCTAGAGTTCTTCGAGAAGTACTTCCCAGATTCAATACCTTTGATCGGGGAAAAGAAGTTGATTGAGGATTTCTTTGGTGGTGCTCCTTCACCGCTTATTACAGTTAAGGTACTGAAATTATAAGATGGCTCCATTGTCTAATATGATTGATTTTTTGATGACACGCATTCTTTTGGTATATTCTATCTAATAGAATATACCAAAAGAATCACAGTTGTAAGTTCAGCTTTATAATGTTAAGAGTAGATTGGACCATCTATCATATGCTTTACATCGAGGCACACACGTGTGGTTCATTTCCTACTCTTGATGTCAAACTCCATACCACACTTCTGATTGTACATGACACATTAGATAAAATGAATGGTCCTTGTCTGACTATATAAAAAACTTCGCACCTCACCTGTCTTTATAAAGTTATAGTTGTGACTTTCTCTTTTGACGCCAATGCATTGATTCAGGATAAATGAATAGGCGTAACAAATCACATTTAGGGTAATACGAGTGTAGTATTTAAGGATGATTAAGTAACATGCCTCATACTAAATATTTTTCGTCTTCTTTACAGTGTCGTCCATACCACGTAGCAGACAAAGCCGTCATCATTGGAGACGCAGCACACGCTGTAGTCCCATTCTATGGCCAAGGCATGAATGCCGGCTTCGAGGACTGCACGATTCTGAACCAACTCTTCCAGAAACATAATGACAACTTGGCCCACATTTTGGCAGAATTCTCAAGTACCAGGTGGCAAGATGCGTTTGCGATTTGCGATCTTGCGATGTACAATTATATTGAGGTAGCTATATTGGAAATCGATTAATTATAATGTAAAAAAAATAGTGTATCCGATTAAGTTTAAGATTATTGAGATATTTGTGAATAATTTCGTTTACACCATTAATCTAATATTATTATCTATAGTAGCTATTGGAAGTGTAGTGGACTTCAGGAATACAACACAGGAAAACTAAACCACTTATTTGTCGCTAAGTAATCAATCTTAGGAATAAATAGAATACTTTTAGGCCTAACTTAGGTAAACGTAACCTATTTGGTTTTATTTGTAATGAAAGTTTTTTATTATATATTACATCAATGAGAGTGGCTTTATGTAACTATTTTAAGGTAGAAAAACCGAACAGTTATGATTATTTACTTCTAGATGCGAGACCTTGTGACCAGACCGTCATACCGGGTACGAAAAACTGTGGACGACCTGATATACTGGTTTTCACCTGATCTGTGGGTTCCCCTTTACAACTCCGTTACATTCAGCACGATGCCCTATAGTCAGTGTGTTAAAAACCGACAGTGGCAGAATAAGGTAAGATTCTATGTTACTAAAATAGTACAAAGTCGTATCGGTTATGTAATTTGGATTGTAATAGTCACATGGACTGTAATGTCTACGACACACACAAAAACAGAGGTGTTACAAGTTAGACGTGTTTATGTGTATGTTTGTGGCATCAATAACGAATGATGCAATTTCAATTTCGTTTTTTTGTATTAATTATGTGCGAGTTTTCTACATATTTAAAAAAAATTGATGAATATCGATTGTTATAAGTCGTGGGGAAGAATAATCAAATGTTTGCAAATCTATTCGAGAGGTGTCTCAAATGTAAGCGCACTGAAAGAGAATATTAATGACTTCATTCGGAGTGCTCTTAGCTTCGTTTGACGAGAATATTGGGACATGGAAGTCTCATTTTTAACAATAAAAAAAGGAGGATTTAATTCGACCGCATTTTTTATGTATGTTACCGCATATCTCCGGCATTTATGAACCGATTTGGAAATTTCTTCTTACATTCGCAAGATAGAGTGTCAGTGTGGTCCCATAGAATTTGGTCTAAGTCTGACCATCCACGTGGAATATACTCCTCGAAAATAAACAGAATAATGCCTGTGGTTAAGGTTTAACAGTGTATATATCCATTAAACTCTAACTCTGAAATTGAATTGTGACTAGATGATGTTATTATACCCTTTACAGGTCATTAAAAAGGGAAAAACAAGTGAGGCAGTGAGGAAGTCACTACTATTTTTGACAAATAACATTTGCCAAAAATAGTAGTGACTTCCTCACTCTAAAGAGTAGAAAATAATTTTTATTTTATTTTTGTTGAAATCTATACAAAGTCGGTGCCTTTACCTATTTTCAATTTAATTAGATTTTGAAAATTTATTATATCGATTATTGCGCCTTTTTTATTTTTTAAGTCAACTTTTAGTAGTCTTTGTGTTAAAATTGACTAAATTATTAATTTCCTTTTCAGATCTTGGCAATATTTGTCTTTCTGGCTGGCGTCTTTACGTTTATTACGTTATTTTGGGCTCGAAGATAAAATCTTTTAAATATTTATTTGATTTTGCTAGTATAAGCTGTACTAATATAAGATTTACCTTAACTTATTCAATATATTTATCAATATTTTGGAAAAAATTAAATACAGTGTTTTTTTACTTTGAAAATCCTACTCATATCTATTATAAACGCTTAAGTTTGTGAGGACGTGTTTGTGTGTGTTTGTTACTCTATCACGCAAAAACTACTGGACGGATTTGGATGAAATTTTGGTATACATATAGGTAAAGATCTTTTAAACCTGGAATACCCATGGGATCAGTTGTTCCGCGAGTGAAACCGCGGGGCGATGCCAGTACCTCATATAAATTCTAGGAACTAACCGAAATTCCCGATCCCGCAGGAATTTCGGTTAGTTCCCAGTAGTTCAGCTATTGTGAAATCTCTAGAAAGATGAACTAGTGGGAATAAATAGTTGAACTGCGATCAGTCGCAGATAATTTATTACCATAATTAATATTACCAGGAAAACATGTTTAATATGTAAAATACATTTTTACATAAGGGATGATGTATTTGAAGGAAGACATTTTAATAGCACTTGAGTATTCATACTTAAGATTGACATACAAATATCGAAACTTAAATTTATAATATAAGTAGGAAAGTAGAAATTAGGACAAGCATTAGGACTAGGATAATAGAATAGTATTATTAGTAGTAAAGTGTGTCCACGCGGTTATTCCGTAAATATAAGATTTCTAAAAACTCTATACAGATATTGAACGCACTTGAACGAAATCGGTGTGGGGATCAAAGACAGGGGGTTATTTTCATATGCATAAAGCCGACTGTGGTGTCAAGTACAGCATACAATTTTAATGCCCAAATCTATTCGTCTGGGTACCGTACGAATAAGTTTTTAACTTATTGATCCGTCGATTTTTAATATATTATCCCTATTTAATTTTTTCAAAAATTTAATTAGCTGGTGATATAATAGACTAGTTGACTCTAATTTTTTATGTATCTTATTTTTTTCACCTTTTAATTACCCAAAAATGAAAATCGATGAAATATAATTTTATAAGCTAAGAACCACAACTAGGAACTATGAGAAATATTCATATTAAGAAATTAGACATGAGTCAACTAGCCTAATGTTTTTGACAGAAGAAATGAAAAGTATTTTTGAATACCACAAATAGCATTTAATTCTCAGAATAATCACAGTGAAGTGCAATTGTATTACATTAATTCTCTACACTTCTATTATTATTAATCACCAAATTCTAGTGCTTCAAGTCAGAAACTTTAAGTATGTACATTTTTTAAAATTGAATAATTTATTTTGATATTTATATTTGTAAATAATTTGCTATTGTATGTTATATGTTATGGCTTGTATGTTATAGCAAATTATTTTCAAAGATTATATTCACCGTTTGAACTTTCAACATTTTTGTAGTACACCCTTACAAGCATTATTACAAAAATGTCTAACCTTAAAATCACATTTTCAAATAATATCTTTTGTTACACCATACCTATTATAAATAAAGGTATTCTTCGATAAAATCAGTTTAATTAAAACGTTATTCGATTTAATCAAATCATTTCATTAGTATTTCTACGACAAAGCAGATAAATGAAATGGCGTAACCCAAAGCCAGAATCAGAAAAAGTATTTTTAAATGATTAATAGTCAAAATCACGAATCGATCACCAGATCGGAGCTGATGTTTGAGCTCGGAACATTTATTCTTCGAGACGTAATTCCGCAAATAATTTTCAAGCAAACCTGATTCAAAAATACGAACAATATTATCACGAAATCTCTCTTTGAGTACAAACCCTCGATTGATATAAAATACAAATATTAAATTGTTAGTAAAGTCCAAAGCATACTTAGTTTTTGTCGTGCCGGTGTCGTTGTTAAGCTCGCAATTTAAGTAGTAGGTGTCTTCCATCACCAGCGAATAATAGTCATCACTAGATAAAATTGTGTCAATGACGGAATCTAAACTTTGACATTGTGCAATTTGCTTTCCTGGAAATGTTACGTTAAAACTGGATAGGTAAAACTCTCTTAATTTATCAGTAATACAGGGCTTGAATTCCAATTCTTGAAGGTTGTTCAACGTAACCTGTTGTTTTACTGGTATGGTCGTGGTTAACAGACTACAGAAGGCGCAGTTGTAAAAACTAAAAATGAAAAAGCTGTACCAAATCCAAAGGATTAAAATAAACCTTATCCGTTTTATTTTGAATAAATTTTGGTCTCCATGTTCAAAAAAGTAATCCATTAATTTAAAGAAAAGTGATACATTACCACAACAATTATGTTTCACCGAAAAACGAAAAATCAGTGTCATTGCACCATGCATGCAGACAAAAGATACTAAAATCAAAAACCATGTGGACAAACCGAAAGGCTTATAAACTCTATTCCAAAAATTTTGTTCCGTACCAGGCACTGCTATTTTTAGTGTTGTATATTTATAACCATCGATGTAATCGTAAGCTGAAATATTATTCTCTAAAAGAAAGTTTCCACCAAATATAATATCGACCATGCGTTTTTGTAAATATCGCATTATGCCTGCGGTCGTATAATTAGCGAGGTCGACTTCAGTGTACGAGTCGGTGTCATCGATTAATTGAGCAGAAAGATTTAGAACATATTGATCTAAACTGGTGTAGTATTGTTTATTAATATCATTGGTGAAATCCGATGATCTGATTCGTTTCCCCAATGCGTTTATAGAGCAGCCTTTTAAATCCATGTCGGCTATTCTAGAATTAAAAGGAGTATAATCCGAACAAGTTGTTAAACTGAACACTTTGTTATATTTTCTTCCACAATTTCCATAGCTCCAAGGAAAATAAGTCAAAATTGAATGTATGTTATTAACACTTGCTATCACGACGACATCATAAATGTTATATTTTAAAAGTTTGTCAAATAATGTTGTTACATCTTCATTATCAATTTCATCGATTACAATAAAAATAAAAGTGGCTTGAGGATTCCACATAAGGTCGTGTCTAATGTGCCACACTTTACTGCCATTATGTACAACTTTATACAATATTATATATATATCAGGATTAAAAAACCATTTATGGGGTCGATATGATCTTGCTGTGATACTAAAACATTTAATATCGACGCCAATGTGTGGGATGAACTTGTCTTCGGGTACTACAAAACTCAGGTGTGTTCCACACGGATATCTTTCCAACAATTTCTTCACACATTCTACTTGTAGGTTTGATAAAATAGATTTATTGGCGATCAATAAATCTGTATAATTTAGACTTGCGAGTACTATTGTTTGATTTATGGTAAAATATACGGAGAAAATAAACACTGTGTCCAAAAACTTCGACATAGCGTAGGAATAGTGATATTTCCAAAAGTATCAGATGAAATTAAATGGAACTACCGACCAGAGCCTGAAACAAAGGTTTTTAAAATGGACATTATGGTACATAAGTCTATAAATTATAGACATTGACTTCGCGTATAAAAAGCCCACGTTATAATTTTGTTGTTGACTTTTGATTTTTATTTCACGTATAATTGGAATCATATCATCCAATTAACTATTTGAATGATACTTTGTTGAAAGTTATATTTGATATCTTTCTTGACTTCTTTGCTTACTAGATTTCGGCCGCTGCTTCGCGATTCGGCGATTTCGGTAGTACAGCTGGAAATTGATTGAATCTATTAAATCTAAATTTTTGTTTGATTAATTATATGTCGAAGTTGCTGCAAATTTGGAATAATAACCAATTTACGATTAATAACTTGAGAATTTAGAAGGACGCGTTTGAAGATGAGCGATATCGATGTGGAGATAACGAAGATAGAGGAAGGAGGGGTTAAAAACGCGATTTTCATATGAATATAGCTGAGTGTGGTATCAAATGAAATCTCTTGATTCATATATTACAACGCGAGGTCTAGCTCGGAACGAGTGACTAGTAATTACGAGTTCAAATTAATCGTTTCTTTCTACGAATGGTCATCAAAATGTGGTTAATTTAATAACAGTATGAGGTGGCGTGGCCGTGGTTGTCTAACGAAACACAGATGATAGTGACCATAAATTATTTATTAAAACTCATTATATTGCTCACTACATAAATAATAACAAGAAAAAATATAAATAATTTTTAATATTAAACATCATCTAAAACTGACATGCGATGCTATCCACTAACACTTATTGCTATTTATTTCTATTATAAAAATAATAATTGCAAGGGCATAACCGAACAATAGTATTAGGAATGTATATTTAAATCTGTACAAAGTAAGTGCGTGGAATTTCTTCCTTAGTCTAATTCTGTCGAGTATGTACTTGCAATTCCTTGTGTAACATAAAACTTTCATTTGATATTGAATCAATCCCGATTCAAAAATTTGAAGAGCGTGTATATCAAATTTTTTCTTCAGTGGGAATCCTCTATTAACGTAAAAATTTAATATTTCATGTGTAAATGTATCATGATTCAAGCTCGAATGTCCATCGTCCTCTAGGTATTTATATGCTCGCAATATGAAACTATAGTCCATCTCAAGTGTATATTATTGTCTACTATTGTCCTACATTCAGGCTTATTTTTCTTCGGTAATTCTATATTGTACACGTACTAGCTTTCCGCCCGCGGCTTCGCACGCGTGGGCTACTAATTTCTGTATTTTTAGAGAAGCACAACAAAAGTTTAAAAAAATTAAGATCGCAGGACCAGTGATATATGCGCATGTCTAAAGTTTTTTTTATCATTTTCTATGGAAATAGGTTTGACCAAAACCTCACAGAGCGCGCGCCTGAAAATCGAAGCCCACGCGAGCAAAGCCGCCGGCAGAGAGTTAGTTATTTTTTGAAGGTTTTTGAGGATTCATTGAGTGTTTTAACGTCTTAATCTATACGTTAAGAGTATAAAAAGGTATGTCTGCAACACAACCAAAATCTCACATTGTCACGTGGTATGACAATTTCACGACTTTAGAAGCGTATATTTCAAAAAATATGTATTTTAGCAGAAAACGCATTCAGAAACCTCGATATGATTTTTAAAGACCTTTCCAATGAAGCCTCACTCAAGGATGTATTCGCGAATTTATTTTTTTACCCTCCGTTTACATATATGGGAGCCACCCCAAAAATATTTTTTTTAAAATAAAATGTAGCCTATAAGTGGCACCTAATATTGGTCTATCAGAATGTGAAATTTAATAAAAATCTGCCCAGTGGTTATTACGTGATTGACGCACATACAAACAGATAAACAGATAAACAGACAAACAGACAAACAGACAAACAGACAAACAGACAAACAGACAAACAGAAAAAAAATTTTTTAACCATGGTTTTGGTATCTATAGAACATACATATTGCATACCAATCACTCATTTTGATAAATATTCAATGTACAGAAATGGTTCGGTTACTGTTTTATTATATGTATAGATAAGAAAAAGGTTTTACTTTCTTCGATAATACAGGGCTCGTAAGGGAGGCTATGCAAATTTCGCGGATCGAAAGTCGGTGTTTCTTTGAAGTCTGATGTTATAAGACTGTACAACGCAGTCGTATAAAAGTTAGTTACAAAGAATGAAAACCAAATCGAAACTATTAAAACGAATCTTAATTGCTTTGTTCCAAACAATACTTGATCACCATGGCCATGAAAGTAGTCTACTAGTTTAATTATTAGAGTAAAACCTTTTCACAACCATAAATATTTGTAAAACAATGTGCTAATAATGATGTTTACTATTATATGTTGAAAGTATTAACGTCCAGGTGACAGGACTGAAGCCGCTGAATATTACTTTTAACCAAACTATGTCTCGTGGAGCCGGGGTTATAACCAACACCCGCACATAATTGTAACTCCAAATATAATCTTATAAATCTGCTCGATTCCCCATCAAAAAGTAGCCTCCAATTACAATGTCTGATTTCTCCTGCTGTAGAAAACTTAATAGTCCTATATTAGTGAGATTTGGTAAATCGAAGCCGCTGGACATATTTTTATAGTAATGAAAGTTTAAGTTAATGTGTTCTATTTTGGCCATCATTCTATAGCATGAATTCCTCCAAACCTTGTAAATGTTGTCCTTTTTTGTTAAACATTTTATTGCTTGGTTATATAATATGCGGTATCTCTTCTAATGCTGTAACCTCATATGAATAATTTTCAAAGTAATTTGGAACTTTGTTGAAAAATAATTCCTTATTTTTTATATTAGTACAATCCTCTAATAATAATAATAAATAATAATAATAAATAATAATAATAAATTTTTTTTATTTAAGGTAAGAACCCATTGAATACACAATTTCTTAAAAATAAGATTAAAATTAAAATTAAACATACTTTACATTTTTTACCTTACTTTAAGTAAACTTTAATTAAATTTCATTTTCTGTTGCTTGTGTGGTGGACGGATAGCCAATGGAGGAAAATACCACTTGGTAGTGTGGTGGCCAGGGCTTGTATTATGCTGTTATCAGAGAGACGCAGTCTGTTCCAAAACAACGAAATACGCGATCTGATAACAGCATAGAAATCGGGCACTCTCGCTTCGGCAAACATATGTGAGGCGCTGCAGTACCGAGGTAATTTAAATAAAATACGAAATGCGTCGTTATACTGCACGCGTAGCGCTGTATATGATTTCTTAGAGTAATTGGTCCAAAGTTGAGATGTATAAAAATTTTGACAGAAACTTTTGAAAAGAGTTACTTTAACGGTTTTATTACACTTGCCAAACTTTCGAGATATCATGTTACAGCGAACCGAGAGTGCCCTCCTCTCCCTCTCCATATCACCATCGTCTCGCAAATCCCCAGTCAAAACGTGGCCCAGGTATTTGAACTTGTCCACAACCCGAACCACCTGCCCATTTAAATACACCGGAGGTATCTTCTCCGGACCCCTTCCCGATTTAAAAACTAACATTTCCGTCTTCGTAACATTGTATTTCAGTCCGTGAGCATTAGCATAATGCTCGCAGCAATCTGCGAGCATTATGCTGTTTATATGCAGTAGCTGATGCTGTTTACGCACACGCCACCTATATTACAACCTATTTTGGTACTTCTGAGCCTCTCCATCAGCCCGTTTACATAAATATTAAAGAGGTCCGGAGAAGTCAGCCCATCTTGTCGAACACCGCATTCTAATCTGTAACTATTAGACGTCGAGTTCCCCCACTTTACAATATTGGTTTGGTTTGCATACCAGTGTCTCAGCAGATCTATAATGTGATCAGGAACTTTTGATTGCTTCAGTTTCGCCCAGAGAATGTCATAATTGACTAGGTCGAAAGCCTTGCTTAGATCGAGAAAGCAAGCATAAACAGAAGTGTCTCTACTTGTGTAGTAGCTTACCGTTTGCTTCAAACTGAAAATAGCTAGATCTGTTGAGAGACCGGTACGGAAACCAAACTGTGAATCATCATGCTTAACGTGCCTTAGTAATTCGGCTTGCAACAAGCGTTCCAGTATCTTACCTACTATTGTTCCTAGTGATATAGGTCGGTAATTATTTGAAGAACTTAAGTCACTCGTCCTATTCTTTACGATAGGCGTAACAATAGTTTTCATTAAATTGCGATTTACGTACTTACCGTACGTAAATCGCATACAAAGGTTAAAAAGACTGCAGAGCCTCTGATGCAACAACCGACCCCCGAAAAGAACATGTTCCAAACTAAGCTCATCGTTACCTGGGGACTTTCCTCTTTTCATTTGGGCCACCGCTTTTGTGACGTCGTCGAGTGTAAAATATACAATGGGTTGGTCAGAATTATCAAAATTTAAATCATTAAAATTGTTTTTCTCAAAAGTTCGTCCGTCTATGTCATTTACTATTGTTTGGGGTGCAGTCTTGAATTTAGAAGCAAAAAGATTGGCTATACGTTCACTGTCCGACAAACCATCCACATTCGTGGGCAAGCATGATTTGTAGTTAAATTTCTTTACCTCTCTCCAAAACTTAATGAAATTCTTGTCATGTCTAAATGTCGCTAAATTATTTAGTTTTATAGATTCTTCATTTTTCTGGCACCAGCGTAATTTATTTTTAAATATTTTTCGAAATTTAATGGATGGATGGCTTGTCGGCTTTCATCCATTTTGTAAAATAGAAACGATATCTATCATAACTGTCGCGTACATGAATATTCCATCCTGGTATCTTTCTACATTTTTTCTTAAAACTAGAATGATTAACTGTAAATTGAGCACCTAGTTGCATCGTTAAAATAATTTCATTGTAAAGCGTTTCAATAAATAAATAATGGTCAAAGGTTTTATCACAGATTTTGTTACTATCACAGTTCTTACATATAAAATTATCATTGACTTTTACAATTCTCTTATTGCAAAACGATTGATATTGCTCGATTTGGTATATATCTCGGATTCCCCAACGCACACCAGATGCAGTATGTGTGCCTTCGTCAATGGCTACACTCTGTGCAACAGAGAAGTCACACTTAACGCGTAAAGGGTAATGGTCGGACCAAGAGACATTGTATAGAACATCGATATT
Source organism: Phoebis sennae (assembly GCA_001586405.1). Classification (NCBI taxonomy): domain Eukaryota; kingdom Metazoa; phylum Arthropoda; class Insecta; order Lepidoptera; family Pieridae; genus Phoebis; species Phoebis sennae. The sequence goes on along the minus strand of LQNK01000568.1, from coordinate 1,363 downwards.
CATGATCGTATCGTATGCTGCAGGAGTAACGACACAGTGATCAAGCCATCGTCGACTCCCATTTGCGTCGCTTAGAAATGTAAACGAGTCCGAGTTTTGACCGAGTTTTAAGATATCCGCACAGTACCATTGTTGCTCATTACAAAATTGCATTAGTTCTATACCGAAACGCGCACCTGGGTGTGCATTGAAGTCACCTAATACATACACAGCTGCAACATCACTTTCCTCTACAATTGCAAATATTCTACTTAAGCATGATGTAAATTCAGTTAGATTATGTACTTCATCCGTTGGCATATACACATTAAATATTATGAAAAATCTACAATTTAGCTCAATACATACAGCTATTATCCTGTCATTACCACAGTCCAGCACTTTAACGTTAATAAATTTAGATTTACGCCACATAATAGCAAGTCCACCGTAGGGTCGGCCGCGTAGAACGCCCGCTGATAAGTCTACGGAGGATATTCCAGTGTAGTTGAAGCGTGCGTCAATGGTGCCAATAAAGTCCAGGTCATACGGTAATAGCCATGTTTCTTGGAGAGCAATGATGTCTGCGGTCTCGCATAATTCACGACAGCACTGCGCCGATCTTTTAATAGACTTGCAATTAAATGATATCATAGTTACACAAGTCATATTTTGTTATTTATAAAACCTTTTTTACTATTACGTTCCTTGAAAATCCTATATTTTACTCCTTCTGGCCAAAAACTGTTATTTAAAAAAATATTAAGTTTACTACGTGAAACTATGATTTTAAATGAATTAAATGTTGTTTCGTGTTTTTGATTTAAAAGTTGTATATCAAGCTATTCCTCTCCCATACTTTTTATATACGTTTGCATATCCCCAATAGTTGTACATTTCGCCGATCTAGACACATATATATGCGTTGGCATATCAGCCACCTTAATAGCGCAATCACGCTGCGAAGTACCACACATGTTATTTTTCTTTATCTTAGGCCTTTTTCTTACAACGGTTTGAAATCCCGCCTCGTCAAAAGGTATATTGTCACTTAAGTCAATGATAGTACTGTTCATATCCGCTTGGCGAACGTCGGAACGTCGTCGGAGTCGTGAGTGACCGGCGGCTCAAGCACTTGTTTTGTTACGATATCGCGGTAGGTAAGAATCGGTGAATCATTTACGGGCGAAGTGATAGTGATAGCGAAGTGATCTAAATTTACTTTATAATTGAAATTCTTTCCACATCGATCCTTATGAAAAGGATTACAAGTAAAAAGTTGGACGATATCGTGATCTTCTGTCAACATTGTAAGAACAATAATATTATAAACTAGCTTTTGCCCGCGGCTTCGCACGCGTAGACTACAAAATTAACATAGTTG
>LQNK01000567.1:20817-40580 GCA_001586405.1 Phoebis sennae | reverse complement strand
ATATATTTGTACATTAGTTCATATATCATTAGTAAATATCAATCGTACAATTGCATAACCAAAACAAAATTGTCCACATAATTTAATTTTAGATTAGAAGAAATAGTGTATGTACAATGGATCTTTACCTTAAAGAAATAAATTTTATTATTATTAATATTATAATAATACTATGATTTAAAAGGTATTATAGACTTGATGCAATTCAAATTAAAATTTAATTAATTTGACTGCTAGGAAAATTTGTGTGAATCAACGCAAATATATTGTATAGTTTTACTAATTCAAAGGAATAATTTTTTCCTATTTCATTTTGTAATATTTCAATAAATATTTTAATCATATATTTTAGTAATTTATGGAACACAGGATTTTATTTTATTTTGTTTTATTATTATTATTATTTTTTATTGACATATATATTTACTTTATGTTTTTGGTATTATTATTTTGAGAGACCAAGAAAATATATCTTGTGTTAAATAGATCTATTCAACAAATTTATTCTTGGAACCATATGGTTATTTTAACATTTTGCCAACAATTTTAACCAGATTGTAACATTTTGCCAATATTTTTCAATTCAACCAATATCTCATTGGTACAATATGGTTATTTTAACCAGAAACTATTAAATTGAATACTGAGTAATACATGTTTTGTTAACAGATTTGGTCAGCAATAGGTTGGTTAATTTTACACATTCTTTGTGGTCCAAATATTAATGCACTATTACTTATAATAGTAAAACTATTTAAATTGCAGTTGGACTTATTTTAATTCTAATATTATAATAATGAAAACGACAAATGTATTTGTTAAAAATGATGTAATTATAAGTAGAAAGTTTCTAAAATATCGAAAAATTCACCTTATTGATAAACTTTTTAATGTGTCTAAAGATTTACGTGTGCTGTTACGACGTTAGATTGCTTCTAGATTAAACATCTTTTGTACTAAGTATGAAATGTTTCTACAGTTCACAGTCTTACTAGTCCAAACTTGTTAAATTTTGTATAACGGAAAATTATTCAAAAATAACCTAGATTGGTTTAGATTATTTTATATCTTTTATGTCAATCGTTTAAACGATTGCATTATGCGAAGCAATACTTCAAAATCTAGTATTACCCTCCTTCCTTTTGAACCAAACCCTATTATTACCGACCAAACTGATAACAGATATTTATCTTATTGACATTACTGTGTGTGTCATTAATATATTTCACTCACTGCGTTTTTCCTCGTCGCCAATGTTATGTCCTGTGGTTGTAGGTGAGCATTAAATAAAAGATTCAAATATCAGTAAGTAGGCACACAGCTCAACGGATACGTCTGCACGCCACAGATGACAGGTTTGAAGTGTCAGAAGTGACACTAGCGCCCCACTGGTCTGTGTGCTAACATTTATTATATATCGTGAACACCACAGGTCCAGTATATAAAATTCCCGAGCTCCTGCGGTCACCTCACGTACAATTTTTACGACTACCGTCCAAACTCGTAAATACTGTGTCGTTGCGTTTTTATGAAATTCGGAAAGTGTGTTGATGTCGGGTCGGCCATTTTGATTTGGATTTAGATAATAATACGGGCTCGTGGGTATTTATAGGTAGTAAATGTGTTTTATTTTTAACGGACTGCAAAAGGGTTTTATTTCGGGTTGTTTTAGGTTGAATTTTTAAAGGTCGTGATTTGAAAATAAGGGGTTTGGGAGTGAAATTTCAGGGGCAACTAATGCGTATATATTTAATGTTGTAATAGAAAGCTATAATATGTTTTCTTTTATCATATACCGCTTCCGTAGCATAATGATATTAAGTCTATGTTACTCGTGGATAATGTAGGTTTCGAATGGTGAAAGAATTTTTAAAATCGGTCCAGTAGTTTTTGAGCCTATTCGTTGCATACAAACAAAGTTTTCCCCTTTTATAATATTAGTGTAGAAAAAAAACCCCTATTTTCTAGAAACATAATTCACCTTTTCTTTGATAAGCATAATTTTGCTTCCAAAAAAAATGTATAAGACATGAAATGAAATTACTTTATACGTAAAATCGTTTTCTGATTCCCGAACGAAATGTGTCAAAATGGTCACCCTCATTCAAGACTTCTCGAAATACGTATTATACCGTATTAATATACGACAGAAAATTTCCTAAGAATTCTATGAAAAGTTCCGAAATTCGATAAACCGTACGTGCAGGTTTTAACCCAAAACCACGGTACAAGAATAACCCATTAGCGGTCACTTTGACACCGTTTGTCCCTATAATAGTTCATATACCGCATACAAAAGATTCAAAGAAGGGTTGGGTAAGAAAATATGGAAATGTTATCCGTATAACACCATGTGAATAGTCCATGTTATATTTGAGTGTTTGTTAGTCAATAACACTTATTTAAAAACTGATTAATTTAAAACGATAAATATTTAGGTTTCTTTTAATGTCACATATTACATGAAAGTGATAAATTTAAATGTCTTTTGCTAGTCAAAGTCAAAATCAAAATGACAGTCAAAGTCAAAGCCAAAGTCAAAGTCAAAATCAAAGTCAAAGTCAAAGTCAAAGTATTTATTTGAAAAAAGAAAGAAGTATCAAATTTGATAGTAAAATTTGTATTTATCTATGTTTCTATTTGTAAATGGTTGCCTGAGAATCTCTCTCAACAACCATAAGACTCCCATTTGTGAACAATGTATAGTTACGTAAAATTCATAACATGGATGCCATAGCAAACTGTTAAACTTTATGACACACAATAATATATAATAGGATAACATAGCTTTTAGTTTTGGATTACCTTTTAACTGGTTAAAGATTATTTATTTAAATATTTTTTACAATTCACTTATTCTAAAAATACTTAAACACAGTTGAAAATAATCATAAGTACTTATTTCACGCACTTTAATCCTTCGCACTCGGTTAAATTGTGTATATCTCGATTATAATCTTGGTGAAATTCCAAGGATGCAATTCAACTAAAGTTAGTATCGCACTGAAACCTTTTCAAGTAACTGTATTTACATTTAAAACATTTTCTTCATAAAACTCACTTCTATTCATAAAACTTAGAATGAGATGCACAGGGCCGCACTTGAGACGGATAGAGCCCGAAATTAAAAATGGGTTAGCAAGAAAATATATTAAAACTAACTGTTTTTAGCGGTATCGACCGATGAAAAAAAATATTATGAAAATAATTAAATGTATTATTATTTTTTTTTAATTGTTATGTAAACTTATAGACAGAATAAATAAATAAATAAATATTCTCGGACATTTTACACAACGCCATCTAGTCCCAAACTAAGCAACGCTTGTACTATGGAAACTAGATAGCTGATAGACATACTTAAACATACTTTTTTTTGTAAATACATACATACTATAGATATTAACACCCAGACAGTAGAAAATTACAATGTTCATCACATCATAATTTTTTACCGTGGGAATCGAACCCACACCCTCCGGCGCAATAGACACTGACGTATCCACTGCGCCAACTGAGCAGTCAAGTCAGTCAATGTTTTTGACTTTGTTTATTCAATCTGTTACTTTGTGTGTATCTCTTCATGACATTATAATTTCATTTAGAGGCATATACTAGAGTTGTTGCAAATTTTTCTTTCTTTCTTTATACCAAACTTTCACTAATTCCACACAATGATTTGATTTGATAATCAAATTTAATTACATTTACGTACAATTTATAAGGAATTAGGTACCAATATAACATTGAATTTAAAAGATTTTTATCTCAAAATAAATTTTTCTTGAAAATATTTAATGTACAGACAAGCATAATCTACGATTTTATTATATGTATAATGGTAACTCGCGTTAAAAAGCACAAGAAAATACGTTAAATTGTTACCAGTCCGGCCCCTGAAAATATAAAATCGCTTACAAGTGGCACAATAAAGTAGTTCAGGGAAAAACTTAGTGAATGCATCACCATCTCCAACTTATTTGCGCTACGCTGGGTAAATACTATTTATTTGGCACTGTTTTATGTAATTAAGTTTTAAATGTTGCTATTGTTTTTAAACTGGATAGACATTTGAGTGCGTTTTTAGGGTTCTAAAAGGTAGAAACGAATTACTAAGTCTGCGGTGTTTGTTTGTTTGTCAGACTGTGTCTTATAAACCGTGATAGCTAGAGAACTGACATTTGTTTGTAAAAATGAAAATTCATTGCCGTTTAGGATGGTTAATGGTACGGTTTCGTGTTAGAATACATGTGTCACCACCCCATTTCTATCTCTTCCGGTGAAATTACCATCTCCCTCCCACCCTCCTGTAGAAGATCGGCGTGAAGCAGGCATCCCATTCTTCTCGCATCCTATTCTATTCCTTTTGCAACTTTCCATCATTGATCCTGTCTCTATCCCCTCACAAACATTTTTGGTAGAAAATAAAGTATACATACAAGCTGGTTTCATAATAATATATAGACCCACATCACCAAAACTATAGGAGATGCGTCACTGGTATCAAGAAATCGAATAAATCTGATGGTGACAGAAACTAAAGAAATTGAGAATTCTTCTTTCTTTCTGAAAGATTTTATTACATGTATAGATATATCAACAAAAGTATCATTGACAGAAATAGTAAAAAGTATTAAACAAGACGAGAAGAGACTACAATTCAATTTATATACAGTCTTTATTGTCCATTGTTGCTTTCGACTACAATGGGGTAATTTTTCCCTCAGTCGATGCCGATGCATTGCAGTTAATTGGAGATAGTGTCGATTACAGATCATCTATTGTAGTATAGAAAACGATAGTACGTAAAAGAATGGATTCTACGTACGCCTAATTCAGCCTTTATTTATAGACTTATTTATTTACGGCCGTTTTCAATATTCTATTTAACCCTTGTTTTGCTTACTAAAGTAAGACAAATCTTTGCTTTGACTTTTGACAATCAAATGTCATTTAATCTGAGATTACAATCTATCCATAATCATTGATACATTATTGAAAACTTCCGTTTAAGGTTTAATTTAAGCTACACTGCGTGACACCTCAAGGCTTCAATTACTTTTATCTTCGGACCGTCTAAAAAATAACAAGATCATTGAGACCCAGAATGGAAAAGCTATAGCTTTCCTGACCGATTTCGGCCATAGTGGCCAATCTCAAGAGAGACTAGCCAGCTGCGCAGGAGATATTATAGTGTGCAAGTCTCTATTCCTTTACTCTCATAACTCGATGAGATGCCAGACCGACACCACCGGCGAGAGATCAGGCACAGGACCGGCGGCTTTACGTCCTCACCGTGGCACAGGGGTGTTCCAACACCGCCAGACCGACTCAGGGTTGTTACTGAGATTTCTTTGTCAGAAAAGTCCCAATAACATTTTTTTCGGCTCCACCCTGGATTCGAACCTGAGCAGTAAAAAAGATTTTTATTATACAAGTACGATAACGAGTAAAATCGTCGTTAAAAGACCATGAAGATATGTAATCGATGGGAAAGAAGGTAGTAATGCATTTTTTTACTCACTGTTCTACTCCTCTCCCAACTTCCTATCATTACTCCTGTCCTTATCCCCTCCCTTTCCTTCAAGCCGGTAAGACATCTGCAACCTTTCATGTCGTAGATGTTCATGGGCTGTTCAGTCACTTAACATCAGGTGAACCGCTTGCCCCACCTATATAACACTAGCTGCGCCCCAGGGCTTCGCTCCAGTGGGAATATCGGGATGATATATAGCCTATAGCCTTCCTCGATAAATTGGTATCTAACACTAAAAATTTTTCGAATCGGACCAGTAGTTCCTGAGATTAGCGCGATCAAACAAACAAACTCTTCAGCTTTATAATATTAAAAAATAAAAAACTCGGGCAAAGAATTGAATTTAATCACAAATACGTCTACTATCTGTGCTATTATTGCTGGCAGATCAATCGTATAGCTTCCAATGGTGTAATTTTTCGCCTAGTCGACACCGGTGCATGGCTAATTGGGGTAGCGTCGATTACAGTTCACCTATTGTAGTATAGTCTATTCAGCCTAATTCAGCCTTTCATTTGTAGGCTAGGGATGAAGTAATTTTCTTTGGTATTGATAATTTAAAATGTACTGTGTATACATTTTTGTATCGATTTAGCTGTGGATTTTTAATCATACTATCTACTAATATTCTAAATGATGGAAGTTTGGATGTCTGTGTGTTTGTTTGCTTGTCGTTCAGGACACTACTAAACTGAATTTGATTAAATTTTGTATACCGGTATGCTCTCATCAGGCCTAGGAGATTAGATTTTATGTATGTAGTACTCGTCTATACTAATACAATATGCTCAAGAATTTTTAAAATCGGTGCAGTAGTTTTGAGCCTATTCATGACAAACATACAAAGTTTTCCTCTGTATAATATTAGTATAGATAAGTGAAACATATCGCCTACAATGGTATATTTTTCCCCGTTCTCGCTCCTGATGCATTGCACTTAATTGGAGATGGCGTTGATAACACTACGTCCTATTGTCCGTCCTAATTTAGCCTGAGGTTATAGTGTAGAAGGCGGTGTATTATTCATTAATTGCATATTCATTATGAGCTTTTAAAAATGTATTTTAACCGCCTTTCAAAAAAAGGAGGAGGTTCAACCGTATTTTTATGTATAGTATATATTTCGCATATCTCTGACATTCTTGGACCTATTAGGAAAATTATTTTTGCATTCTAAAGAGTAGAGTATCAGTGTGGTCCTATAGGAATTTGGTTCTATCTATCTCTATATATTTTTGGTCTATCTTACGTCTGTCTCTCCTCGCCTAAACCACTGAACCGATTTGGATGAAATTTTGTACAAAATTTGGAAAACAACCCAAGAAAAGACAAAGGCTAACTTTTATCACGGAAATCTCATAGGAATGGCATTGGCAGGTGAAACCGCGCGACTCAGCTAGTAGAAGATAAATATGACAATAATGTAAGTCACCAGCGAAAGATACGAATTATGGAATTCTATCTCATTTTATTGTCAGTTGTATTGCCAACATTATTATTAATGACAGCTGAAACATATCACCGACAATGGAGTAGTTTTTCCCCAATTCTCGATCCCGGTGCATTGCAGTTAATTGGAGATAGCGTCGATTACAGTACGTTCTATTGTCCGTCCTAATTCAGTCGATTGTAGGCTAGGAGGTTGTAGCTCATTTTCATTTGAAGCTTTTATTTCTTTTTGTGGTAATACACACAAACAAAATAAAAGAAAATGTTTTTCTATATCAAACAGTCACCTACTTCGGGATGTCTACTCAGAGTATATATGGAGGTTAAAAACATACTATTTTGGTGTTGTCCATTATTTATCGCAGTTCCTTTGTTTGTAGATATCCTCAATTGTAATTACACTAGGATATTTTAACTCTGATTTTTGATTCTATTGACAAAAATGACGTCTTTGTAAGGCTATAAAGTACTTTCAATTTTTTTTTGTTCAAATATATTTTTATTTATTTGCAACCATACAGCATTACAGCAATAAATAACAATCTAATCTAGCCAATTAAATTTACGAAACGAAGTCTTACAAATATTACGAGCAAAAAAGAAAAGAAGTTGTTTATGACGATATTTCAAATTAAAGGAAAAATATGTATTATTTCCTCTTTAAATTCTATATTGACCCGATTGGCGCAGTAAATGTGGTGGCCTTTTGCGCGGAGGTTGTGGATTCGATCCCCGCGAGTAGAAAATTATTATAGGATGAACATTGTAATTTTCTTCTGCCTGCATGTTAATTTATCTATAGTAAGTATGCATTAACAAAAAAGTATGTTTAAGTATGTCTATCAGTTATCTAGTTTCCATAGTACAAGCTTTGCTTAGTTTGGCGTTGTGTTAAATGTCCAGGAATTTATATTTATATAATTACTTCGTTCATATAAATATGATGACAAAACTAAATACACCACCGATCCCTAGTCTATACTAGTCCAATTCTTTTCTTTTCGGTTGTACTCAACGTCAAGTGCTCGTTTTTGTGAATTAGTCGATCGATTTATGCGCACCATTTGGATTTGAGATAAGCCCTCTAATATTTCAATGAGAGGGATGGTCGTGCTGTTTAGAGTAAGGGGTTTTGGAAAGATATATGTCGCAAAGTTAATGCGTTTTAAAGCTGTCTGGTTCCAATTACAGATTTCTTTTGTTGACGAAACATTGATTTTTACAACTGTTACTAGCTACTGTTAGTTGGAATTGATTTCAGTTTATATGTGCATGAAAAAAGGGATAAACAAACAGACAGAAAGTACATAACGAACTTATGGGTGCATGATTTTTTCTTTCCAGATTCGGCAGTTTAAAAAGGTATATTTTAATTTGTTAAAACTAGCTCTTACCCACAACTTTGCTCATGTGGAATCATTATAAATTGTACGGGAGCGAAGCAGCGACGATCAGCTAGTTTTAAATGAAACAGTATTTAAGGAAGGCTATATAACAGTATGCGAAAAAAGGGAAGCCGCGTGGAATAGCTAACTTATATTGATATGATTAACTCGGAATATTCTTTGTATAATATTTACTTTGGTATTTGTACCAGCCACAGCATAGCAATAAACTTTATGACAAATGCGAAATGAAATAACTGTCTTGTAAATAATCTTTACGAATCCTTAACCATATTCCGAGATTAAATACAAACATTTTCATTGTAATTCCCTGTGAAGACTGTGTAATCTTAATAACACACATAATCTTGTGAATAACAGATTTGAGTTTCTATTATAATATTATTATTCTAATTCATTTGTGATATATTTGTTACCCAAACATCGTTCACATTTTCATGATCCATAAATATTTTAACCGACTTTAAACAAAGCAGGAAGTTCTCAATTCAACCTATTTTTTATGTATGTTATCGCATATCTTCGGTATTTATAGTCCGATTTAGAAAATTCTTTTTGTATTAAAAATAGTAGTGTCCGTGTGTCTACGAAATTACTGAACCGATTTGAAAATTGATTCACTATTAGAATTATACAATATTCCTTAATAACTTTAGTTGGACTTGTAAATTGATTGGGTTATGAAAAGTCGTGGCTACTGCTTAATCAATACCAATTTTATAAAAGGAAACATTTGTACTTTTATATGTATGTTCGTAATGTGTACATAAAAATTACTGGATCGATTTTAAAAATTCTTTCACCATTAGAAAGCTTTTATCCTCACTACATTTAGTACATAGTCTAGGAATTTTAATAATACAAATTATTTTAATTTCAAAAGTGTTATTTTTAAATGTAAGTCAATGAAAAAATGATTTCAATAAAAGTTGTGAATTCATTCCGCATAGAACGCCATCTTTATTTAACTACCCGAACCGTCTATTACACCGAAAATGCTTACATAACATTGTCAAAAAAAATCTTGGCTCTTGTAAAATTTATAATTATACATTTGTTGTATTCGCCACGGCGCGGGCGCTTCAAAATACTATATTAGGATAAATACAATATTATAATTTATTTACAATGTGAGTCCTCAGATCTCTTATACATTTTTCAAATTTGCAAGCTTTTTTTAATTTAGTTATTTTAGTATAAAAGTAAATTCCAAAACCCACGTGTTTTTTGGGTATTGTAATCTAATCATAATAAGTTTATACATATTTTTAATTAAGGAAGGAATGGCATAGGGTCGTTCTAGCTTAATATTATGAATATTGTAGATATGAAAAAAAGAAATATCCAAAAAATCTAAGTACATTATATTGCGCTATAAGTAGCAAAGCTGATAAGAAACTGTTATTTTAAAAACAAAGTTCTACCTTACTCATATAAAAATTTTATCGTAATATTAAAATTCGCCTACAGTAACGTTTCGGTGTAACAGCCGCCCACCAGACAGTATGGCTCGGTACCATTATGAACTTTTTGATTTTTTCCACTTGGCGTGCAGCAGAAGCCTTTTGGTGTTTCCTTTTATTACGAACTTAAGACTAAGAGTTGTTCGACTAAGTATTCAACATGAATTCCTTTTTGAAACTTTTTTATTTCGGTGTAATAAGTGGACGAATTTGTTTCATTGGTAATTTAAAAAAAAATGGTATTTATGTAAATATTTTTAGTATTTGTGTTGATATTTTTTTTGTATGGGAACATTTTGTTATGATTATATCTAAACCATATACATGATATACAGTAAATAAAATATGAATTTTAAATTACAACATTAGTCATCGTCAAGTAGCGTCAGGTAGTAAAATGTGTTTTTCTCTAAATAGAAATGATGTACAATTTCACCAATAAGTAACAATATAAAGTACGTAAGTTTATTTTTTTGAATAAAAGACTTGTAATTTGTAACGCATTGAGAAATGTCTTACTTCGTATAGTATATTACTTTACTTATACAAGTATTGTTTATGAATACGAGTTAGCATCAGGTGACACGCTTGTTTTATCTAAAAGGTATAAATAGAAAAACAATTTTTCAATAAATTGTTTTATTAAAATTCACAAACCATTTACGATTGACATAAATTTGGAATAGTCCGGCAGAGTTAGCTGTTCCATATTTATGAATACAAACATATGAATTAATATGTAACCCATGTTGCTCTAGAGATCAAACATGTAATTTATTAAAAGGTACACAGTTCGATATCCGACGGTTGCGAGAAATTGATGAATAATTTGTATGATGAGTATTAAAAGGGACAGATTTTTTGTTTCTATATAAAACAAAGGGTGACTGACTCACTGACTGACTGATATAGTGATTTATGAACGCACAGCCCAAACCCCTGGACAGATCAGGCTGAAATTTGGCATGCAGGTAGATGTTATGACGATATCCGCTAAGAAAGAATTTTGATCAAATCCCATGTTTACTCACACGGGTGTTTTTTTTAAATAATTTTATACTTTAACAATTTTAAGAAAAAACGGGCTTTCACGATTATAAGGCTTAACTTTATATCTCCATCGTTGATTTATCCTGTCAATTGACAAAAAAGTATTTGATAATACTGTTCATCTTAATAATTGTGTACTAGCTGTTCCACATTGCTTCACTCCCGTAGCCTAATATATAGCCTATGTTACTCGTGGATAATGTAGCTTTCGAATGGTGAAGGAGTTTACAAAATCGGTCCAGTAGTTTTTGAAACAACCATAGATGGTTTCAAAAACTAAAATGCATGACCACACAATATTTTTTATAAAACTTTAATATTATATATTTATACATATACAGGTAATATCCAAAGAGATTATTTAACAAATAGCCCCAACAGGATAACAGGATCCACGCTAGTTTTACAATTAACAACCCGTGAATCATTCCCAATATCGGATTCGGGAATCCTCAGGGATTGGAATAAATCTTGCCTCCAGAGACAAATCGGGACCCTCGTCTTATACCTGACAATGAATGACGCGATAACCGTGCTATAATTCATATTGGGGTAAGGGAGGCTTCAGACAAGTTTGATGTTTAGTAGGATTTTGATAGTAGGATATTGAATAGAAAAGAATAGAAAGAATAGAAAACATTTTTATTCATGTAAACTTTTTACAAAGTACTTATGAATAGTCATTTTTTTTTAATTTACCACCGGTTCGGAAAGTCGATTCTATCGAAAAGATACCGGCAAGAAACTCGATAGTTACTCTTTTCAACAGCCACTTTGGTTACATCGTTATTATATTTTACAACTCTAAAGAATATAATATATCATACTAAACAACTATCCCGTATTGAAGGCTAGCAATCCTACTGACCATCAATATCCTACTAGATAGTAAAATAGCTGGTAAACCTGTAATGCCTTTAACTTTACCACTTTTAAGTCAAATTGCTTTGACTTGTAAAATCTTGATAGTAGGCTTTTAACTGAAAAGAACTTAATGTCGCATGATGAAGTACATTTACAATACGAGTATATTTATTAAATCAAACACTTTTATACACTACTTCACAAATTTATTAAGTAAATATTATTAATAAAGTATATAATTATATACGTTTATTTGGTGACGTTAGTAGGATTTTGATATCTAGTAGGATTCTTGTTAATAGTAGGTTTTTAATGGCTATGTCGTTCGAAGTTTATCAAAGTATCACCATAAAATTTATATACTATTCAAACTTTGGTCTATAATTATCAATGTAATGCATAGATTTAGTAATATATCTGGACATTTAGAAGGACTTCAATTGTCGGATATTGACGTCTAGTAGAACAATGAGAGTCGTCATTGTGAGAAATAATATTTTATTTTACTTACACAAGTTTTTTTTTGTGAATACGGGTTAGGTGACACGCATGTTCTATCTACTAGATATACATAGAAAAACAAATTTTCAATAAATTTGTTCTAAAATTGTCAATTAAAGATGATTTACTGTATAGGTAGATTAAGTAATATATCTGGACATTCAACAATCGGATATTGACGTCTAGTAGAACAATGACGACTCATACGGCTAACGTCTAAATCTTGTACGTCCATTGCAGAATTATGTAGTGTGAATGTTATATTGTTTGGGATACCTCGGTATTGTAACATGCTTCGCTATAGTCTGTACGATGGGACTGTTGGTTTAAGCTTACATATTCGATTGCTTAACGAGGTACCGAATCTTAACAATATGGGACATTCAAGACATTGATTTACTTTGACTTAAACACAGGAATAGTGAGGTATTCCTTAGTCTCACAATATTATGTATGCCTTTTTAGATCGATGTAAAGACGTATTGAGTGAACCAAAAGAATCATTAAAATAAAAAAATTAAACATGTGAGGGTAGGGAAGTAATGGAATTTAAATGTAAAAATACCACTGTAGCAATAGTAGGTAATGAAATAAGCAATGAATAATCAAGTCAAACCCAAAGTCAAATTCAAAGTCAAAGTCAAAGTCAAAGCCGAAGCCAAAGTCAAACTCAAATAAGTAGTTTGACTATGGCTTTATTAATAATTAAATATGAAGGCAATTGAATAACCACTGAGATACTTCAACAATCGTTTCTTTCGTAATACACTCTTTCTTGCATTCGTAGTCCGTGTGAAGAGCCCTTACAAGGGTTCGTATTTACATACCACATTTCACCCCGGCCTATAGGATCGCTGATTTATAGTCATGTAAGTCATGAGCGGTAGCGATTAATCATCGACGAGATTCATTTGCGACGATTGATAGTGTTAGTGACAGTTAGTGTAAATGAGTGTAGAATTGATACTGAATATTTTTCAGATAACGCCACTAAAGAGAGAGGGAAAGGAAGAAAAGGAAAAGGGTAGGAGTAGCTCAAGAGAGTACAGTAAGGATTTGATTCAACGAAACGCAAAATCATTCAAGTATTTTTATTTAAAGTTAATATTTGGTAACGATTATGAGATAGAGAAACTGTATTGCGAGCCTTTAAAGATTACGTGATTATCATATATTTTAAAAATAAATGTTACATCGAACATTTAAATATTTAATATTCCCATTTCACAACACTTCGTTTCACAAATAACTTAATCGTTTTACGTACGGACAGTAAAATATCAACGGCGTAAGTCTAAAGCAAGTCTATAATAAATTTGACGTTAACATTACAACAGTGGTTATAATCAACCAAAACTTAGTTCCAATTGGTTGATTATAACCACTTAATGAAAACGATTCATATTTGTTTTACTATGACGTTGCATTTTTTATACGAACCCGGTCTTATTCAAGATGTTCTTCTTTATTCAAGATTAATTTCTATGTTATCTCTAAAAAAATTCCGTTTGAAACCGCCATTGGCATCCTCTTCACCTTCTTTACTTCCGACACACGAAAACAACTTAAAACGCGATTTAAATAAATCTTGGACCGAGCCCAATTTCTTATTTGTGCTAAAAATGTAGATTTTTCCCTTCGTGTGACAGTTTTTCAATGTCTGGACGATTGATTTATTTTCGTTATCGGGTTTACCTAATTGGCTGAACATCGTAATATATTTAACTAAATTTAGTTTACCTGGCGTTTGTGATATCCCACTTCTGATGTTTATTACAAATGTTAGTATGAATTTATGTTTATACTAGCTGTGCTCTTGTGCTGGTTTCACCCGCGTATGTAGGCTTTACGGGAACCGGAGATTCCTGTGGGATTTTCGGGAGCTATGTCCTTTCACGGGTTAAAAAAATATGTGTACAAAATTCCTTACAGATCACTGAACTGATTTTGATTGAAATAATTGATTAAGCGTGAAGAAGAAACATTTATTCACTTTCATGCCAGAATTAAGAAAAAAATTGTATTAGTCTAAATGAGAGAAATACTAGAATGTAGTACAAACATATTCAAATGAATATGTATCAAAACATGTCTCCATTACATTCTCATTTAGTGTATACTAAAAACCTAGTAATTTAAGCTACAGCTACAGCCTTTTTGACAACGAAAACTGCTAATTTATTTTGTATTTTCTATGAAATTTTATCAAAATCCTTTCACCCGTTATAATGTTTTAATTATAGGTAGAGCTATGTTATATTAGGTTAAATGAATTAAAAATGTATTGATTATGGTTGTATACATCTGGCCAACAGAATTCACTTGATAATAAATCATTGCTAGTCATAACGTGGCAAAACATGTCAACATATGACAAGATCATTGGATACCATGGTTTTTGCAAAATTTTATGAATAAATTACCATCTATTAGTAAAGTGAGGGTAGTTGGGTCGTGACGTCACTAAGACCTTCGAGCAACAAGACTCAATCGGTGCTAATACGCCCAGAAACGCACCTACGTTTTCACAGGACTTTGATAGCTAATAAGTGACATTTGCATAGAAAGCTAGCATAAGAAACTTGTTAAAACATAAAATAACAATAATATCATGTGTTTTTTTTTGTTTTAAATATTATTAGTTATCATTGTTATTTTATTTTGTGCCTCACGTTATCTTCACATAATATGTCCTTGCTAAAATTGGTTGTCGGGAAGAGATTGCTGCCTAGCAATAAGACAGCCTTTTCTTACACTTGTATAAATTGTAAATTTTCTATATATATGTTCTCACTGTTGTGTACAATAAAGTATAATAAATAAATAAAAATAAAAGATATCACTTCAAAACATTTCAAAGCATCGCTACAGATAACAAATGCAAAAATATCAAACGTCAAATTACTAGATATACTTTAACGTTCATTTTTTATGAAGACGCTATCAGACATTTTCCTTCTTCAAGGCTCGAGATGTCTGCAACTTCTATTTTCCTTTTGAAAATAGGTCGGAATGTATTTGTTAAATCCATTCTTTGAGAATGTTGAGAAATGCCAATGAGTTACTAGAAATATTTTGTTTCATCTATTTTTCTATTGCTACAATAGGTTTTCAAATATCGTTGGATGGTGCAAATCATAACTATGGAAACTAGATAACTGAACCGGCATACTTTTTTTGTAAATACATACATACTATAGATAAATTAACACCCATACAGTAGAAAATTACAATGTTCATCACATCATAATTTTCTTCTAGCGGCGATCGGACCTATAACCCCCGGCGCAAAAGACCGTTGCCACAGCCACTGCGCCAATCGGGTATCAAATATCATTGACAGACACGTTGTTCTAAAAGTTATCCGTCATTAAATACTTGAAAAGTCAAGTATATCTTTAAGTGACTTCTTTAGTTCAAACTATAGCCTATACTCTATATCAGTGATTCCCAAAGTGTCTATGACAACCTGCAAGGGGTCTACGAAAAATAATTGGGGGGTCCATGAAAACGGGGTCCACGACAGTGTATCTCAACACATAGACTAAATTAGCTAAGTAGGGAGTCTACCGAACACGGAAAAACATGGCAAGGGGTCTACAAAAAAGTTTGGGGAACTCTGCCTTATATTATATATTACTCTATTAATAGGTTAACCATAAAATAAACCCAGTCCCATTTTATAAAACTAAATTTCATAAATATTAAACATATTCGACAGCCAAAAATTAATTCAATTTTTCATACATTGCACTCGCGTCACGTTTAAAGGGAAATGAAATAAAACCAATATTTATATCCAAATTTGACAGCGTATTTACCGATTGACCTTTTACATGCCATTTATCATAATTTATATGGATGTAAATTGGGAAATTGTGGTTTTTCTTACGTTATGATAATTTTCAGCTTTTTTTATATTAAACATAGAGAAAATAAAAATTGTAGTAGTTGTAATTAGTAATATAAATTGTATACTTTCGCTTTTTGACTGCCTCATTGGTTAGGTTAGTGGTTGCATTTTTGACTACAGATCAGGGGTCTTGGGTTCGAATCCCGGGTGTCGTCAAAAAAGAATATTATTAGGATTTTGATCCATTAATTTTCTTTTCCTTTTCTGTTTTTTGTATTTGTCTTGTTTCTTCTGTGATTATGTTGTTATGTATGTTTTTGTGAATAAATGTTGTGTCTATGTCTATGTCTATGTCTATATATATGTCTAAATGTGTATTAACATTGGTCGATAGTATCCGAGGTGCGGGAGATTCGTGTAACGTATGCTGTAGTCATTCAGTGACCCATTTTCACTGGTCAAACATTCGTAGTCTGATACACCTCTACGAATTGTAACGTATGAAATTCTGAAAACCGTTGAATGATTTTTCTTCAGTTCTTTACTCGTGTGGTGATGGATTGGATTACGTGTGTCGCCACCCCATTTCTACCCATGGGTGTTGTAGGTAAGAAAGAAAGAAAGAAAGAAAGAAAGTTTATTCCATACACAAGCAATATCAATAAATAAGAGGCGACAAAGGGTAATCTGCTGCATAACATCTTCAGCTATAAAAGAGTGGGAGCCGAGCATTGCACGATTGGAAAAAGCTCGCACCGGTGTAAGTACCACCCTCCAGAATAAGACCGGCGTGAAGCAGTATTGCACTGTGTTTCATACGGTGAGCGGGTGCCTGAAGGCCTGTATTCCCATCCCATTCCTCTCCCGTCCTGTTCTAGTCCTCTCCCAACTTCCTATCATTAATCCTCTCCTTATCTTCCTCAAAGCCGGCAAGGCATCTGTGACAATTTGATATTGTAGATGTTTCTGAGCTGCGGACATTCACTTAACATCAAGTGAACCGCATGCCCCGCTTACCTGCTATAACATAAAAACAAAGATGCCTCTAAGTAGCTGCTAGTCGCCTTAAAAATCCCAAATTTTTCGTCTATGTATCTCTATGAAATTTCATAGAAATATAGTATAGGAGCTGGGTTAAGTGATAGATCTACTGCGATAAACAAGCAAAGCGTTTAGTAAATAACAAATAGTAACAATAACTTAAGTAACAGTTTTTTTGTTACGTTTTTCCTTAATAATAATATAGTTATAGCCTTAAGGTAATTATTAGACAAACGTCTGGAACGTAATTAGGTGAAGGACAAATACAAGAATTCTCTCGGGATTGCTTCGTGTTTCAACTATGTATTTACTGTTTACGTCGATATAAGAATAATGGATGTGGTGTTGTTATTATTTTTTATTTATTTCATTAGATTTACCAACAGTATTATTTTACAAAAATATAATAGGTATAATGTATGGATGTGCAGTGCACGTTTTTATTTGTAACTAGGTAATCCGCGCGGCCACGCTCCATAGCATAATGTTATATAATATAGCCTATGTTACTTCTGGATAATGTAGCTTTCGAATGATGAAAGAATTTTTTCAAATCGGTCCAGTAGTTTTGAACCTATTCATTACAACCAAAGCAACAAACAAACAAACATTTCTTCTTAATAATTGTAGTATAGATTACAGGTACGGTATTCTGCAAAGTTTGAATCAATTTTACAACATTAAATACTTAATTATTTAATAATGTACTAAATTACTGTGAAATTAAGCGAAATTTGATCTTCGATACGAGAGATTCGTATAATAATATATTAACAATAATTTTGTTTAATCATCTGTTATTTATATTTGATTACAATTATAAATATTTCTTAAATTGCACGTAACCTAAATTCTCAACTCTCATAAGTTTTTTACTAACAAAGTTTATAAATATTTGCTAAAGATATAAAAAGTATAATATTCCTAAATAACATAACATAAAAGATCATAAACCCGTATACACACGCACGTCATACATTACTGCCCCTATTGTGTGTTCTGGGGCAATAATTTAGCCGCTGATTTGACAGTTCACGTATTTTTATACTGTGGCTACACGTAACGTGTAAAATATGATACTTTTTTTACGGAAGTTTTATGTTATCTATACTAATATTATAAAGCTGAAGAGTTTGTTTGTTTGAACGCGCTAATCTCAAAAACTACTGGTCCGATTTGAAAAATTCTTTTAGTGTTACATAGCCCATTTATCGAGGAAGGCTATAGTCTATACATCATCCCGATATTCCCACGGGAGCGAAGCCCTAGGGCGCAGCTAGTAATGACTATTCATAAGTACTTTTTATTTATTTATTTGCTTGAACATGAGTACAAAGGTGGTACAACAATATTAAAAGTAACATACATATATGTTCTGCCTGATAAGTACGGGTATGTACTTAGTATGTACTCATATAATATATCTTAATATAATTATGAATATAATAATAGCTCCCCAGACCGATTTCGGCCATGGTGGCCAATCTCAACAGAGACTAGCCAGCTGCGCAGGAGATATTATAGTGCACAGGTGTACGCGCGAACACAGGTGCAGGTCTCTTTTCCTTTTACTCTCACGACCGGCGAGAGATCAGGCGCAGGACCGACGGCGACCGGCGGCTCGAACCCAGGACCCCTCGATCTGTAGTCAAAGATGCAACCACTAGACCAACGAGGCAGTCTTATGAATATAATGTCTATACGGGAGTGATATAGTCAGAATTGGGACAAAACTCAAAAAAAAAATTGCGTAAGGGCAGGAGGTTCTCTTTAAGGTGACGCAGATAATCATTTAAAAGAAAAATGTAGCTCTTAACCCTCAACCTCTTCCGATGACAAGTTGTATTTACTTAAAAAACTTCCCGCGCAAACACACGTAATTCTTTATAAGATAATCCGGGAAGCCTCTTGTTTATTTTGTGGGGTTACAAAACAAGCGATTTTCCTTTAAAAAAGCAAATATTTCAGTGTTTAATTAGAAAAGGAACACTGTAAATTTTCGCTGAAAATGAATTTTTTTACGATCCTTTTTTCAATTCATAAAAAAAATAATTATATATGTCCTGGCCCTCTAGCTGGTCAATATCTGTGTTAAGAAGGCTAGCTCCTACCCAATTCTCTTCAAAGCTCGGTTTCGAGTTAATGTGTGCATTATTTTGTATTGAGTTTATATTTGGGATACTTGTTAGCCTTTAATTTCATTTTAAAGGTAATTTACTGGGGTTAAATAATAAAAAATATATAAAAGAGATTTTTATTGGTAGGGACACAAACCCAGGCAAATTTAACGCAATTTACTCTTAAGTTTCGCTCGCGAAGATTTATTATCAATTGTAGTCTATGTATTATTCTGTTATATGACTCTATAATAATGTAGAGTTTCATCCAAATAGGTTGCTTAGTTCTTACATAAAAGAGTAACAAACACACTTACATCCTCAGAAACTGTCACACAGTTATTAGGATTTAAAAATTCGTACAAAATCGCTAGTTTCCTAGCCATAACTGCGTTAATCTCCCACTGCGCGATAACAGCCCAAACGAAATCCTTAAAAATGACAAAGGCTCCCTTTGTGCCCAACATTAAACCTTTCTTATAT
>LQNK01000567.1:0-20730 GCA_001586405.1 Phoebis sennae | reverse complement strand
GACATGCCCGGTTTTTATGTGCTAGTATACGTCCCATAAACTTTTAACGACCAATGTTCTTTAAGCCGTGGCCATATTGGTTTTTTATTTGTATTATTTTGTCATACGTTTCCTTCTTTTGACCATTTTTAAAGAAAATAAGAAATGAAGTGACATTATACTATAAGACATAACAATACACAACAATAACATAATAATATGTTCCAAACTACATACTATTGTAATTAGATAAGTGAGATATGTTTTTGGGTGTTTATTTTTTATGATAGATTAATTTTTATATTTATGGGTATTAAAACTAAACACTGTGTTCAAAATATTATTATATTATAGAAATAAATTTATAGTTTTCATAGTATAATATAAATTAAATAATAAATATAACAATCATACTATATAATTAAGTTTAAATTAAGAAGACATAATATTTGCTGCCACGTGAATCCGTTTTGAAGAAAGTCCAATTCCTGTAACCAGTGTTTAATTTCATATTTCGTTATTATACAGATTATAGGAAACTTCACACGGGTGCAATGCTGATACTAAATACATTACAGAAAAACTATAAACGTTGTATATAAAAATTGTACATTATTTTGATAAATCTCGAAGGATTCAGCCTACGTTTGCAATGCAAGCGGACAAAATGGATAATTAATGACATCACATTAGAAACATCAATAATAACATTCTTCACTATTTAATGGATGTTATCATACATATAAACCTTTCTCTGGAATCACTCTATCTATTAAAAAAAAACATCAAAAGCATACAAGGGGACATAGGGATAGAGAAAGCGACTTTGTTTTATACTATGTAGTGATGATGAACACACAGCCTTACTTAGATCTAGGAAATGCCAGTCGCGTAGCTTTTATCGTAGCTGCGTAGCGTCGTAGACGTAGCTACGATGCTCATAAAAACTTAAATATTGTTCTGAAATATGTAAAAATATAATTTTTGTTTATTATGTCTGCATCTGTGTTCTTATGTGGTTCTTATTAGCTAAAAATAAGGAAGGAAATACTATAAATAGACTTTGTAACAAATTTCAATAACTACTCTCGATACATGAAAATGTATTTTTATAAAGACGGCATTTTTAGTGTAAATTTTAGTAAAAAAGTAAATAAAAAATAATAATAATCTCATTTGATTAAATCTGAATCGGCGAATCTACAAACTTTTATTTTAAATACCTACGAATATCTATAAATCTTTACTAATATTAAAATGCGAAAGTAATCTGTTTATCTGACTCTAACTCACGCGTAAACAACTGAAACGATTTGGATAAAATGTTGTACTAGTTTTAGACCCGAGAAAGGACATAGGATAGTTTTTATCCCTAAAATGTCACAGGAATCAGAAATATACGCAGGTGAAAAGCGTTTTTGTTAATAATGAATACAAGTTATAAGCTAAACTTACTTACTTATTAGTCTAAAGGCTAGATTATAACTAGATTAAAGTACTAGAAATAGTATTTTAAGAAAAATAATTCAAGTATTGCACACGAACTGCTAAACAGATTTGGATGAATTTGACACGAAACGACAATATTAACCCTGTCCACACCGAATGCTATAAAAACCCAAAGCGACGTCTATGCTATAATGGTTTTATTAAACCATTTATCTCACAAATACTTCTACCAACCAACAAAATAACACTAAATAAACTTAATAAACATAAACGGCGTTTCAATGTTAACCGTTGTTTATCGGTTAACCAATTTGTTTACTAAACTCCGTTTAAGTGCCGTAATGGCGTGAATGACCCCTAAATTGTTCCGTTTAACTTTTTAAACTTTAAACGAGGTTTTATCAAAGGTTGGGAGTTGAGCTAAGATTTGAGGGTTTTCGTAAGCCTTTGTTTTATTTAATTTATTCATGACTAGCTTTTAACTGTGATAATAAAAAAAAATATTCCTGGACATTTTACACAACGCCACCTAGTCCCAAACTAAGCAAAGCTTGAACTATGGAAACAAAATAACTGATAAATATACTTAAACATACTTTTTGTTTAATTAAGAAAATTACAATATTCATCATATCATAATTTTCTACTCGTGGGAATCGAACCCACACCCTCCAGCGCAATAAACTATTGCTGTATCCACATATAATGTTTGTGTGTCAAAGTATATTATGTTGAAATTTTCATTGTTACACTATTTTGGGGCTAAATTATGTTACTCTTTAGTTGTTGCAGGATTTATGTAAAAACAACCAAAAAAGCATTGCAAAAAATAATATTGTAATATATACTTGAGAGAAAAGTTTGTTTGTTTAAAAATCTTCGAAACTATCTTAAATCGTTAACTTTTTTTCTATCGTGTAGTTGCAATTGGGTTTAAAAAAATAGTTTTTCGCATTAAATATCAATATTAATAATAATAAAGCTTTCAAATACATAAAAATAATTATTAATTTTTTTTTGTAAAAATCCCAATTGCGTTTTAGGGTAACAGACAACCAAAAATCTACACTTTTTTATTTAAATAATTTGACCATTAAGTAATTGAAAATACCAAGTCAAAGTTATTGTTAAAGTTTTTGATAATGTCCCAAATTACATCTGCAGAAACAGACGTTAACAAAATTACTGACTTATATAATAGAGATATAAATTACAACTTTGTCCAATAAAATACCGCCATTTTAGTTTAATACAAACCATTACAGTGGGTGTTTAATAAATTTCAATTAAAATAGGACGATAGTATTTGTTGTCTCTTTTCAAAATGTCCAATGTATGGATATAAATAAAAAAATAAATAAAATAAATAAATCATTTATTTCCAATAATATTTTACATTTTAGATTATGTCGTCCAGGCTCCTGAGATAGTATAAACTGTTTTTCAGGAACCCGTGCCTTCCATTTTCATCACTTATTATAATTTATATTGGAAATAACGTACAATTATAATTATACCAAGAAAAATAGTAACTAAACAAAATTAGTAATAATTAATGTATGACAATTTTAATTTAACCATTTAGCACTGTTCGTATGTGAGAGTGTGAGAGTGAGTGTGTAAATAGTATATTATATTTTTAAGATTGTGACGTTTATTGTATAATTAACTTTGATTTTAAATTACTTACTAAGTAATCTATCTTCATTATTTAAATTTAGTTTTATTACCTATATGTATGAAGATATATTGACGACCCGATTGGCACAGTGGATGTGGCAATGGTCTATTGCGCTGGAGGGTGTGGGTTCGATCCCCACGATTAGAAAATTATGATGTGAAGATTGTAATTTTCTATTGTCTGGGTGTTTATTTATGTAAAGTATGTATGTATTTATAAAAAAGTAATTTTAAGTATGTCTTTCTGTTATATAATTACCATAGAACAACTTCGCTCAGTTTGGGACTAGATGGCGTAGTGTTAAATGTCCTAAATTTTTCTTTTTAATTAAATAATTTCCAATACATATATTTCACGAGCTACGACATTTTTGTTTTATTTTTATTTATTGCAATGTAAAAAGTTGTTTTTCAATATAAGTATTACATTAACGAATTATTGTTTACAAAAGATAAGCGTTCATTTTAGTGTAGAAACTAATTTATTTTTAATAAAGACCATTTCGCAGGTGTTAAAGTGACAAATGAAACTGAGGAAAGCGATTATATGGACCGAATCTTAGCTTTGTCTTATTGTTTTGGACGAAATTGTCTTTGCTTTTATTTCTAAGCAGACATTTTTATATTTCAATAAAATTATCTTTGCTTTAGATTCAGTATTATTTGGTTTATTCTAGTTTATTTTTTACCCGCGTAACGGAAATCGTATGTGCGTCTGGGGTGACAGTTTGTTTCTTTGAGTGTGCAATCGTTTAACTCCAAAACCACTGATCCGATTTTAGTACGGTTTTCAGTAATCAGTTTTGATTTAATTGGTGGATGTTCTTAGGTAGGAGAGAAAGTCTTTAAATTTTACGTATATTATTAAAATTATGTTTTTTGCTTAAAGTTACTTTAATATCCGCCTCGGTGACCCAGTACTTAGAACGCTAGCTTTACAAACGAAAACGAAAACAAAGGTTTCTACTCTTAAAAATAAATAATTGCCCCAAGACACAAACAGGGGTAATATTATTTTTATAATTTAAAATCAAATATAAATATAACGTTTCTTTACACTTAGATATCACAAAGGCGTATAAATACAGGTGTTTCAATGAATGAGATATAAAAGAGAGCCAAGGCGATTTTACGGACCAGTGGAGCGCCCTGGCTTCGTCTCGATTTCGAAATACAATTGTTTTTGCTTCAAAAGATTACACTGCCCTTGAGTTGCGAAGTAATGAAAAAGGCTATCTTTAATGTGGGATTTGTGTCTATTTTATCCACAGATTATAGAATAACAGGCTGATACGCCAAAGACAACAGGTCACTGAAAATGGAGAAATAATAGTGCCTTTACCTATTTTCAATTTAATAAGATTTTGCACCGACTTTATGTAGATTTCAAAAAATAAAATAAAAGTTATTTTCTACATTATAGTGTGAGGAAGTCGGTTCTATTTTTTGGCAAAAGTTATTGTTAGCAAAACTTATAATATAGATTAAAAAAAAAATAAAAGTTATTTTTTTACATCTTAGTGTGAGAAAGTCGTATCTATTTTACAAAATGTTATTTATTATCCGTGAATATGGACATCTCAATTACATAAAGATACGCAAAGGTAAGAATGCTATATTTTCAACGTACCTAAATTTATATTATAGTTTCAAACAACGTTAAGGTATCCAAGTAGACGAATTTATCTAGCGACCGGTACAAATGGCTTGCAAGGTGCGGTAAACAGGAGACAAATTTGTGGACACGACTGTCTCGCGACGTCTTACAATCGGAGACTATGTATACATTTAATTATGTATACTACATTTAATTATACGCTTTTGCGTTTGGGAAGACAATGATTAATTATTATAAGTTTTTTTTATTTACTTATTTAAAAACTAGCTTTCCGCCCGCGGCTTCGCACGCGTGGGCTCCAAATTTCTGTATTCTTTAGGGTGCACAACAAAAGTTAAAATAATTACGGTCGCAGGACCGCTGAGATAAGCGCATGTCTATTATTATTTTTATAGCTTTCTATGGAAATAGGTTTCACCAAAATCTCAAAGTGCGCACGCCTCTTTAAAACACAAAAAATTGTATACCACGCGAGCGAAGCCGCGGGTGGAGAATTAGTTATTTTTGAAGGTTTTTGAGAATTTATTAATGTTTTTAACGTTTTAATCTATACTTTAAGAGTATAAAAAGGTATGTCCGCAACTCGACCATAATCTCACATTGTCACGTGGCATGTTCATTTTCTCGGCTTTAGAAGCGTATATCTCAAAAAATATTTATTTTAGCGAAAAACGTATTGAGAAACCTTTATTTCATTTTTAAAGACCTATCTAATGACACCTCATTTAATGATGTATTCGCGAATTTATTTTTTTACCCTCCGTTTACATGTATGGAAAGCCACCCCTAAAAATATTTTTTTCAAATAAAATGTAGCCTATAAGTTGCACCTAATATTATTCTATCAGCATGTAAAATTTCATTAAAATCTGCCCGCTGGTTATTACGTGATTGACGCACATACAAACAGATAAACAGACAAACAGAAAAAAAAATTCTAACCATAGTTTCGGTATCTATAGAACATACATATTGCATACCAATTACTCTTTTTGAAAAATATTCAATGTACAGAAATGGTTCGGTTACTCTTTTATTATATGTATAGATACGTCCTTAATATAAACCTTAATCAACAAAAATATACATAAAGTACTTAAGAATTGGTATAGTAAATATTATATAACATTTATAAATTTCTACATCAATACAACCTTACAAAACCTAGTAATAAGTAATAAGAGAATGTTCGTAGTTTTATAATATTTTCGTAGTAACAAATAATAAAAATTTTTTATTACCCTCTCATTTAAAACATTTACATTTAACGTTGTCAATTATGTGAGCACAATTATAATTCCCTTTCATATGCATTCCACGTTATAAACTCTGTCATTATTATTATTATCCAAATTTCATCGAAATCCCTTCAGTTATTTTTGCTTAATTGTAAATCAAAATACAAACGTTAATTTATAAAATAGTGTTAGTAACATTTGTTTACAGTAACTGAAATGTCAATGTCATGATAGTATAAAACAGTGGTGCCATCTATATAATTGATTATTGAATATTATTTTGTATTTAGTCTTGAATGTTTAAGTATTAAATGCATTTGTTAACTTTGTGTAATATTTAATATTGTTATTAATTATTGTATATTGACCATGAAGTGGTTGTCTATGATATTGTCATTTACCCTCTCTTAAATGGTGTGTCATTGACTATTATAAAATAGGTTGTAAGTGTTGTATTCCTCTCAGACTGTTACGAAACATTGGATAATAAACATGTACGTGCAAGTGATGTGTATCATTGGAAACAATTCCCAACAATACTTACTAATATTATAAATGCGAAAGTCATTATGTCTATATAGAAAGTTATTAGTCTCTTCTTCACGCCTAAAACACTGAACCAATTTGGATGACATTTTGTATAAATATAGTTTGAAAACTGAGAAAGGGTATATCATAGTATAAGGGAAAATATACACGGGTGAAACCGGGGCACAGCTAGTAGTTTATAAATAGCATCCCATATTAAAGGGTTAATTAAGTTAAGAGCAAATTCTCAGAACAATTTACCCACTTGATACAAAATTGGATTAAATAATTGCTCCAAGAAAGGGCAGAATAATGAATATTCATGAAGTATTAGTTTTTCGGCTCATATTTCAGGCGTCAAATTTTGCACCTTTATTGTCCCACTTACTGTGTTAATGCATTTTACATCATTTACACCGAAAGTTTATTTTATTTATATAATATGTTTTTTTCTACTTAATATCTTACATTTTGTTTAATAAAAACGGGCGACATAAGAGCACGCTTGCTGTTAAGTGTGTGAAACGTCGGGATGAAAATCCAATAAAAACCAAATTGTATGATTTATTTAGTATTTTATTATAAAGAATCTCAGCAAAGACTAGCCAACACAGGAGATATTATAGTGTACATGTGTACGCGTGGACACTGGAGCACTCTCTATTCCTACACTCTCATAACCCGATGGGACGGTAGACCGACACGACTGACTAGAGATCAGGCGCAGGACCGACGGTTTTACGTGCTCTCCGAGGCACGGGGGTGTTCCAACACCGCCAATCTCCAGACTCAGGACAGTTACTGAGATTTCTTTGTCAGAAAAATCCCAATAACTTTTTTTTGGCCCCATCCGGGATTCGAAGCCGAGACCCCTCTATCTGTACTGAAAGATGTATCCACTAGATTCAGTCATCAGGTACAAGGATAACATAATATAATATTAAAAGTACACAGACGCTAATAAAAGTCCTGTAACAACTAACACTCGATAACAAATTTCATTACTCGACAAGCGTCAAACTACCCCCATTTTATGCCACTATAAAAATATGCTACGAACGAAATTCCACGCGAACTCGTTTAAATTTTCAGTGTTACGTCACGGTGTGATGGGTTGCCGGTTTTATATGAAAAGTAGTTCCGTGAAGTGTTTTTATTGCGAGCCTGGTTAATGTGGAACTCATACGTTTTATGGGGGCATAAAAATTATACGAAATAGTCTGGATTCCTTTAGTGTGCCACTTATTGTAATGACGTTCTTGTTTTAGAGTTTTGCTTTCTGTAGTCTGCGGTTTTTCTAGTAGCAAAATACTAGATAGTTTATCTGAAAAAAAGAAAAATCATTTATTTATTACTAAAAAAACAAAGAAGAACATAGATAACAAACATTACGTCTATACCACTGTGCAGTATTTCAGAGCTAAATGAGGCGACCACTCAGCTTATGCACCGGCGTCATTGAGGGCTGAGCGCGATTTTCAGTGGCCCCTCTTGCCATGGTATCTTATATCATATATTCATAAAAACGTTGGAACTCTCTCTAGAAGGCTGTGATTCCAGACACCTATAACTTAGAGCTCTTTAAGCATAGATTGAATAGGTTTCTTCTAGGAATTCGTGATCCATCCTAGATCATATCATCATTTTACATAAGGCGTTCAAATACCCGTTTATCTATACTAATATTATAAAGCTGAAGAGTTTGTTTGTTTGAACACGCTAATCTCCGGAACTACTGATCCGATTCGAAACTTTTTTTTAATGTTAGATAGGCTATAGGCTATATGTCATCCCGATATTCCTACGAGAACGAAGCCATAGAGCGCAGCTAGTTGCCTATAAAAAAGGATTTTTCAAATCCATACAATAGTTTTGATTAAATGAAAATATCCTAGTAGTTTTTGTTTGTAAAAAAAATTAAAGTTACATGTTGTTATTGTTAAGAATTTGTTTGATTGATACCACTACATTTTTCGCACAAAAATATTTTTATTTTTAAGTGAAATCTAACAATTATATCTAGTTGTTTGTAATATAATTTATACGGCTTCATAGAATTTATACCCTATATAATTGGGAAACTTAATCATAAAATCGATAATAATCATTGAACGATTTCATAATAATAATTATGGGTTTATGATGGTTGTTAAATCCATAATAAATGCCATTGTTTATTGGTTTATAGGAATATGAGGCGTCATAATAGAAACTGTATAAGTGGGTCGGCCACAGAACTGATTTGAAACCGAGATTTAGGAAAGATTTTTTTTTATGTAATAGCGAGCAAGCGGAGCGGTTCACCTGATAGAAAGTGACTGACCGCAGCCCATGAACATCCACAACAGCAAACTGTCGCAGATGCCTTGCCAGCTTGAAGGAAGGGGAGGGGATAAGAGGAGAGGATTAATCATAGAAAGTTGGGAGAGGACTAGAACAGGACGGGAGAGGAATGGGAAGGGATTACAGGCCTCTGGACACCCGCTCACCGTATGAAACACAGTGCTATATATTTAAAATGATAATGTAATATAATCAAACAAGTATATCTGGTTGTTTATTAGAAATGGGATTTGAAAAAAAAATATTGTCATAGACCAGAATATTTCATCAATTATTAATAGGTTACTAGTTTTTCTTTTGACATAGGTAGTTGTTGCGTACATTAAATATTTTATTTATATCCCCTTAACATTTATTGCAAATTTGTTTTTTTTTAATGTAATTTCAAAGTTTTTACAATATACCAAAACTTAATCAGACTAACCATAGTTCAAAACTTTGATCACTTTCACGTATTGTTCTACATTGTTACACGGTTACAAATTACAATGTTACACGTCGGTGTAACAGGCGGTCGGGGTCGTTTGCGTTATATTACCCGCTTTAGTTTAAATGAGGTACGTGAAACTATTTGATGAAACACTAATTTAGTATGAATATTTAGCATGTTTATTTCTCGGCAAAAACATAATTTATTTATTTATTTTTACACTTTATTGTGCTGAGACATACAAAGTATAAAATTATGTAATTTTTTATGACGAATGTTAAGAAATCTATCTGAAATAGGCGATGATTAAAATCATCGCCTATTTCAGATGGACTAAAATATATTTTCTAAGAATTATTGAATTAAATATTGAACTTTTGATGGAGTTGCTTTATCTTCACAAATATTATATTAACTTTGTTTGTTTGTTTGGTTGAAATAAATAAGCTCAAAAAGTACTCGACCGATTTTAAAAATTTATTCACCATTCGGAAGCTACATTATCCACGAGTAACATAGGCTATATATATAAAACCATGTTACGGGGGCGAAGCCTGATCAGCGAGTAATATTATAAATGTTTGGATGTTTGTGTGTCAATAACGACGCAACTACTAAACGGATTTTGATGGAAAGACGCATATAGATGGAGTATTAGCTGGATTAGGTGAGACTTTTAATTAACAACAAAAGTATCTCAAGCGAAGTCGTGGGGACTAGCCTGTAAGGTCATAATTTGTAACACTCTTTTATAATTCATCACAATATTAATAAATCTACACGAAAAATTTAACTTTCATTATTTATGTTACATTGTTACATTTCGGTGTAAATGCGTTCTGTGGGTAGTTTGAATTATACTACCCGCTTTTATTTTAATGAGCTACGTGTTCGATGAAACACTAATTAATAACGTTTTTCAGAAATTGAACAATGATGAAAAACCAATTTTTAATTGATGTACAAATTGATGATAACAATCATTCATACATATTTCGTAAAAATTTTATTCATATATTAATTTATTTATTATTTTAGATTTTACAATACATCAAAAATCCATGTTAATCCATGTGAGTTACTTTAAGAGTTAAAAACTGTATTTAGATGTATGTGTATTTGAGCGACATAAGTTACTGATTAAGCTCTTCAATAAAGAATAAAAAAATAAAAAAAAAATACATCAAAAATCCATCTTTTTGTATATCACCTTAATTTCCTCGTTTACCCTAATATGTTTTTCAGTTAGTTTTTAACTTCACACATTGTTACATTTCGGTGTTAAAGCGGTCTGCGGGTAGTTTGCATTATATTACCGGCTCCAGTTTTAATGGGCTACGTGAAACTATTTGATATGTCTCATTTACCAAATTTCGTGACGTCATATATTTCATGGCGTTTTTTATAGTTATTACTATGGATATTATTTTATTATGGGTTACAGCATTTGTATGTACATTTTATGAATTAAGGCCTCGTATTCGAATGTTTTAAAAAATAACTCTAATAAATAAGTAAATAAATAATTTAATTATTTATAACTCTAATAATGAATGAGCAAATTTAAATGATACTTTGAATATTAAACAATGATTAACTCCTTTTAGTAGCTAATATTATCGTGTTTATTTGTATATTTTATTTTGGTGTGTACATTAAAGTGTATTCATTCATTCATTCAATGATAATGAATTAAATTAGATTTATCTTATTCAATTACAGACGGGATTCAAAAATACAGCAATAAGTATAATAATGATCAAATCCCATTGCGGGACATGGCGCAGATGATAAATCCGTTTCACTAATCAGTTTTTATTTAGGTTTTTCTATGCTCTTCCAGACATTTTTTTGTTTCCACTGGGGCTCGAACCCAGGGCCTGTCGGTTGTGACGCATAATGCGCTTACCACTGAACCAAAGAGGTGGCCAACCGTGATGAATAGTTGTTGTAACCTTTTAATTTTAACACACACACACAAACACACACATATACACAGACATACATACTTTTTTATTATTTTTATGTAAATTGTTTCTCTCTTTTTTGCATGTTGAGAGGGGGTTTACTCCTAACATTCAGGTTTTCCTAGTTTGGGAGTCAGAGGCTTCAATAACTAAATGTACATATAAATTGTGATAATAAAGAATTTATTATTATTATATTATAAACTTCTTCACAAGAAATTCTTCTATCTTTACAACGCGATGTTTCGTCAATAAAAGATAATGGAAGTTGAAATATTTCGCGACTAAAAGCTGACGTGAAACGCCTGTCTTTATAGCCCGTAAAAGTTTTAAATTTCCCGCGTTGTTGTTTAAACTTAGCACTTGAAAGTGTTTGCGATCATTTTTAAAACCGATAAAATGACTTTACGTCTTTTCATATTCTTCATGATTATTTTAATTAAGTTGAAATGGCAATCTTGCAATTATAATACATTAAAACAGTTACATTTCCTAATTTTCACGATAAAGAAAAATACAAAAAATGATTGATTGTAATATTCGAAAAGGCCTCAGATTAGATGGTTTTATAATTCTAATAAGAGAGTTAAAAACAGTTGTAAAATATACTACGTATAAGGTATAAATATCTTCACATTTATGCCCAGTTCCTATAAAAAACGTGTCGTTACACAATATCCTGCTATGTGTAAGACTAACACATATCTAAAATAAACGCGGCGTTAACATAACTACCAGAACTTGCTTCTGATTGGTTGAATAACCACTCGTTAATGAAAACGACCCGTACCTGTAAACCATAACATTCCCACGTTTAACTGGTCTATGTTACAAATATTTAGTACGACAACGTCGAAATGTTAGGCCGTGGTAGGTTTATAAATCCTTAAAGAAATGCCAAAAAACATAAAAAGCATGTATTTTTTATTATAAACAACTTTATTCGAATCTGCCATCTTTCGTCAATAAAACATAATGGAAGTTGAAATATTTCGCGACTAAAAGCTGACGTGAAACGCCTGTCTTTATAGCCCGTAAAAGTTTTAAATTTCCCGCGTTGTTGTTTAAACTTAGCACTTTATTGAAAGTGTTTGCGATCATTTTTAAAACCGATAAAATGACTTTACGTCTTGAGCTTTCATATTCTTAATGGTTATTTTAATTGAGTCGGAACGGCAGGGTTCGTTTATTTTAATGCGCGTTCTGTTTTTTGCAATTATAATGTACCTAATAACAGTTACTTTTCTTTATTTTTATGAGACAGGAAAACAAATTACAAAAAAGGGTTGATGAAGTTCGTAATTTAGGGTTTATAACAGGGTTTAAAAACAGTTGTTAAATTTATTGCTTACATGATATTAATATCTTCACACTTAGTCTCTGTTCTAAATATCTTGAAAGACTATGACAAAATCTTAGAGAAAATTTATGAGACAAAAAAAAATTAAAAAATTTAAAGAAAAATCTGGCCAAAGGCGAAGATCGCAGATGCCTTGCCAGCATGAAGGTAGGGGAAAGGATAGTGAGAGGATTAATGATGGAAAACTAGGAGAAGAACAGGGTAGGAGAGGAATGGGATGGGAATACAGTCCTCTGGTCACCGTACGAAACATAGTGCAATACTCCCTTCATGCCGATATCTGCTGGGGGCTGGTAATGACACCGGTACAAGCTCGGCCCAATCGTGCAATGCTCGGCTACAACTCTTAAAAATGTACTTTATGACTTATTAAATATCACGATTAAATCAATTAAAGATAATGAAAGTGAAATCACTTCTTGACTAAAAACTTGAATAGTAGATGAAAAATCACAAACATACAAAGTTAAATTAAATACTTTTTAAAGGATTTTAGACGCGGTGTTACATATATTAATAAAAAATAAGAGAGCACGTAAAGCCGTCGGTCCTGCGCCTGATCTCTCTCCGGTCGTGTCGGTCTACCGTCCCATCGGGCTATGAGAGTAAAAGGAATAGAGAGTGCACCTGTGTTTGCGCACACACTTGTGCACTATAATATCTCCCGCGCAGTTGGCTGAACTCTGTAGAGATTGGCCGCCGTGGCCGAAATTCGGTTAGGAGGAACGTTACGAATAAAAAATAATAAAGAATTAAGGAAAATACTAAACAAACATACAATTAATTGGCTAAGGATAGGATGAAACGCCGAAAACCGAGATTGATAGTCCATGCTCAACTCGTGTAATTGACTTTCCTTCAGCTGAGTTGTACATTTTCACCCGTTATAAGGGTTATAGCGCATTATTTCGAACGTCTGTACTCTTTATATTAATTTCTAGCTGCGAAGTTCGTCGTAATTCGAATCGTAAATATTAATATATTTTTTTATTTTTTATTGTTTATTGTATATGAAAATAAACAATAAACATGACATAGTAAAAAATGTCTAATTGCCTAGAGTAATCTCTACAAGACAACTTTTGGGCACAGGATGGGAATAGCAGACTTAATAAGCAGGCACAAAAAATAATTGTTTTTTCCGTTATATTAATACGTACATTTGTATTAATACGTACATACATTTGTAAATTAAATATTCCTTTATTGTCATAATCCGATGGGACGGCAGACCGACACTCGCGGAGAGAGATCAGGCGCAGGACCGACGGCCTTACGTGCTCTCCGAGGCACGAGGGTGTTCCAACACCACCAACTTCCAGACTCAGGGCTGTTACTAATATTTCTTTGTCAGAAAAATCTTAATAACATTTTTTTTGGCCCCACCCGGGATTCAAACCCAAGACCGCTCGATCTGTAGTCAAAGATGCAACTAGTGACTAGACCAACAAGGTAAAATATATATTTACATCAGAAACAAATCTGAGACTGAACAAAACTAAGCAATACACGAAAATGATAATAAGAAAAAACCTCACAAATTTGGGGCAACGCCACGAGTTAGTAGTGATTTATCAGTAATTTATAAACGTTTCCAAATCATTTGAAACGATTCAATCAGAGAAGTCAAGAACAGACAATCAATCAAAACTAAAAGGTTTTACCGTTTTATCCTTTCATAGTTTGAGTATTCAATTATATTTTAACTAGTGACTTCTCTGGTTTCGCTTTGAAAAAATATAGACTATACAAGTCATTACGGCGCGTCAAAAAAATAATGTATTTTTAAGAAAGAAAGAAAGAAAGTTTATTCCATACACAGCATTATCAATAAATACCAAACATAGAGAAAAATACAGACAATGAAAGTAAAATGAGAAGGAAAGAAAATACAATGCATGATAATAATAATAACAACTATTATAGATAAAAATAATAACAATTAAAAGTATTGAAAAACAATGAAACTTATTAGCTAAACTATTACGACTAACTGTTTCGAACGGCTTCGCTCTCGTGGCTTATATAGCTTATAATGAAGCCCATGTCACTCAGTAAATATACTGCTTTCTCATGGTGGAAAAATTTGTTAAATCGGTTCAATAGTTGTGGTGTATAAACATTACAAACACACATATGAAAATATTTAATTATATGTGAATTAAATATTAGTATTATAGATCGGTAGAAAATACTAATTATATAATTGTAAATGACGTTCTAAAAGCGTCTCGAAAGAGGCCGATTTGGAAAATAAACATTTTGACCGGAGAGAGATTAGGCTCAGGACCTACCTTTATAACTTAAGTCTGTCATTGAGATTTTCGTATTTCACCTATTATGTTGTGAAACATAAAAAATAAATAAATAAACTCTTTTATTATTAAAAAATAATACTTTTATGCCCAAACCATTCAGATCCTTTAATCTGTACTCAAAACGGCAACTATACCAGCGAGAGATAAATGCTTTAAACTATTCGAAATTAAACAATTATCTAATTAAATTATCTAACGGAGCATCCTGTAGATGGATCGCCTGTAGCTGACTGCTATAATTGAGTTTCCTTTCGCTTCGATAGATCATTACTACATTTATTTAGTTGGCATTTCATTTAACCGTTTGGGAACTACTCGGTTTCTAAATAACAATAAAAATCGGTTTCTAAATAAATAACAAACTGATATTTTTAATTACTGCCATAGATTGTCCCTTCGGACTCATGTGTGTATCTTTGTTCTCGTGTATGCTATATATTATTTATTTATCTTTTTCCTATTTTATAAATATATATTTTATATATTCATCCATTTTATTTTTTATACTTATACTTATGTATTTATTTTATATTGATTATCTGTCTTTCTAAGCGCTACTCCTTAAGAGCCCACTGAAAATCAGCGCCGCGAGGCAAATGCTGAGTGGTCAACCCTTTTCCAGAAATGCACTGCTGTACACTTTTACCTTAAGCTTTAGCTAATATTAATTTTTAGAATAAATAAGTTAATAGTTTAGTGTAATATTTGTATAATAAGTTTCTGGAATAAATGCCTTTTCTTTTTCTTTCTTTTTTTCCTTTTCTAGGGTTCCGTAAGGTAAAAAGCGACGAATGCCCAGGTCCTATAAAAATAAAACGATTGGTTTTAATTACGGACAGTACAATATACTTCATGGCGTAAGTCTAAAGCGTTGCTGTAATAAACGTGGCGTTAACATAATACCATAACTTGGTCCCGGTTGATTAGAACCGACCGTTACGAAAACGATTCGTTTGTGTTATACTATGACGTTCCTTCGTTTATAGAAACTAAGCCTCTGTCTGTCTATCACCAGGCAGTATCTCATAAACCGTAATAGCTAGAAAGTTGAAATTTTCAAAAATTATGTATTTCAATTGCTGCTATAATAAAAAACAATAACCAGAAAAGTCTTGAAGGGTGGTTAAGTATGGAACCCTTCGAACTATTATTTTTTTTAAAAATACTAGCTTCTACCTCTAACTTCACTCGCATAAATTTATACATGTACGTTACATATTTCTACCGTTTTCAGGAATCCCATCATTTATTGATTATTGGTTGAATTGTGAACACCCTATATATGGAACGTCTTTGCTGACTGCTATAATTGAGTTTCCTTACGTTTCCAGTTGAATTAAGTTCGATTGATCATTACAACTTTATTTACCTTGTGTTTCATTTAATTCTTTTAAATAACGATCGTAACAAAAATAAAAACTTGCTGATGGTTTACAAAAATACTTCAAAATACGTTCAGTAGTTTTATCATTGTAATTAAAATTTGCATACCTTAAACGGTATAATGCGTTGAGACTAATAACATATATAATATATCTTTATACATGGAATTATGCAAATAAAAGATTTCATTTCATTTCATTTAAAAATAAACTATGTTTGAACCTATAATACTTATATTTTATAGATATTAAGTAAATTTAAGACGTATTATTATTAAGAGAATAAACTTTTTTCTTTCTTTCTTTTCTTTCTTTCTTTTGGTTCCTAAATCTATGGTAAATATCTAGGCAGACATGAATAACACCTTCGACCGCACCACCATTTTTCATCAGTTGGGTTAGCGGTCAAATGTCTGCTTATTCTACCTAAAAAAAATAAAAAAGAAAAATAAACGCTTTCTTTCTTTCAGAATGTCCATCGCCCACGAGCCGAACAGTTCATTCGCTGAGCTGGTGATCACCAATGTGCAGCCGGGTGATGAGGGAGTCTACCGATGTGAGATCACCTACCTGCAAGTGGGGGAGGACTGCAACACCGTTCAGATCACAGACTTCCACACGTACAGTGAGTAGCTTTTTTATTTAATAACATTTTGTTACTACATTGATACGTATACGTACAATCTCTACAGTATAAAATAAAGTCGCTTTCTTTGTCCCTTTATATGCTTAAATCTTTCAAAGTTTCAAAGGATTCAATAGGAAAGTTTACATGCATGATAACATCCATTAAAAAGAATTTTAAAAATGTTATAAAAATGTATTAAAAGATAATTACTACAACAACAATATCTGAATTTTAATTTTAGATTTTGTTGCGTTAAATTTAAAAAACTAGCCAAGTGTGAGTCATTCAACAAAGGATTCCATATTTTTTATTATTTGTTATAGTGTCAACGAAAATACATAATTTGTGAAAAATTTAGCTTTCTAGCTATCACATTTTTAGGATACCTACATAATGGTTACATACAGACAGTTAATTCTTAGTAATAGGCCTCCTATTACCTTTTATGTACGAAACCCTAAAATTTACTAAAGCACTCTATTCAAAACTTTATAGAATAAATATAATATTTATTTACTTTTCAGAAACATGGTTTAAAAGCTGTTGATAATATACATTTGTGTCACATGCAGCATACAATGTGTATACAAATTTAATTAGGTCGAACATATAAAATAATTAGGAATAGTCACAAGATACACATATTGGTCAGAACAGAGAATTAGTCACTTTACTCTTAAACTACTTATTCTAGAAGTTTATTCCTCTAATAAATTCCTTTAGCGCTAAAATTCATTGTAAACATCATAACTTGAAACAGTAATATCTTCGGAGTTAACCCATATGGACCCGCCGTGCCCAACCGAGGACGCTTAAATAACTACCGACAATTTTTTAACATCATTCATTTTAATTAGTTTATTCATTGAATCCTGGCAATCAGTAATATATCATTACGTTGTTGTGTTAAAAAAAATAATTAAGACATATACAAATGAATATATCGAGCATTTATTGAACCTCTTTTATTCTTCAGTTATAGTTAAAAGTAAGTTTATTATATTTTTCGATTTTTCTTTTAAGTATTTTATTTTTCTTATATAAAATACATAAATATATTATATACTCTTGTGTAATGCTTTACTATATTAGGTAACTAAATTTGAAGCGATAAAAAACCTACTTTTTCAATGCTGTCCTCAATTAGGGCCAATGGGCACATCAGATGTAAAATTCTTCTCGTTTTTTTGATAGGTAAATCCTTAGTTCATAATAGTACGTCGGGCATTTGGCGATAACAGTGACTACCAGGGCCTTCAAGAAGCATTTGAAGCTGTAATGAATGAAGACGGAGACGTGGACCAGGTAGATTTAGTTGCGCTGCCCCCGGAACAAAATGTGGTTACTGATGAGAGACGAGAGACGTAGAATCAGTCTTGAGGAATCCCTTTGGCGTAAAATGGACCCTACCTGTGAATCTATAGCTTTCTTTGAAGATAATGAAAGATCCTGGGTATCAATCCTACAGAGCTATTGGTTCAAGAGTAGTCAAATTGCTACTCGACAGACTTGAAACTAAAGCTAAAGGCCATGTAGTATACTTCAATAATTTCTTTACCAGTTACGCATTGCTTCGAGGTCTACAACAGGCTGGTTATCGTGCGACTGGTACTGTTCGCGAAGGTAGAACCAAGAAATGTCCTCTCATTGGAGTAAAAGATATGAAGAAGTAAAGCCGAGTCGATTTTGATTACCGCTTTGACCAAGTCAACCAATTTTTTTTCGTGCGATGGTTGGAAAACAGTGTTTGCACCATGGGATCAAACTATGATAGTGCTCTCTAAGGAAAATGAAGAAATGGAGTTCTGAAGAGAAGAAAAAAGTAGACGTTGACATCCCGCAAGTTTTTAAAAACTATAACAAGGGTATGGGTGGGATCGATCAAGCTGATCAGTCAATCTCCCTATACCGTTCAGCTGTACGTGGCAAAAAATGGGGGTGGGTTTTATTCACCTACATTCTGGATCTATCTGTTGCAAATGTATGACGTCTATATGTGCTAACCAGTGGAGTCAAGATGGATCAGCTTGAATTTTGCCGTCACATTGCCCGCAAACATTTGAGATACACAAATAACACACCCATGCGCCCAGCAACTTCTGTAGTGCCAAGTTTGTAGCACGATGGGGTGGGCCACTACCCTCAAAAACTTAGCCAGCAATACGATGTGATGTGTGTTACAAAAAAGCCCGATGGCAATGTAAAAAGTGTTGTAAGACGCTTTGCGTCGAAAAGTATTGTTTCGAAAGTTTTCATACCGTTTGAGCCCATTGGCCTCGTTTAAGGACATCATTTTTTTTCTATAAAAATAATAAAAAAATTACAATATTTTTACGTTTTTCATTTTATGAGATCGGCTTCTACCAATAATTACCAAAAAAATCTGTATTTTACGGCGAAGTATGATTTGGGTCCAAATGGGTTAATATTCCTGACAAGAAGGAAATAATAGAAATAAACTAATTCGCAACGCATATCATAGTTGACATTAAGCGTTCTCATTGAAACAAATCCATTTTTAGTGCTGTGCTGATATCGTACTGTCGATATCGATAAACATCTATACCAATATTGTAAATAGGAAAGATTTGTTTGTTGGTTTGTATTGAATAGGCTCCGTAAATACAGCACTGTACAGACATTCTATGAAACCCCAGAAATGACGTAGGATAGTTTTTATCCCGAAAAACGTTAACGGGATATAAACGCAGGTGAAACCGCGGAGCTCAATATATAAAGAAAATAAATCAAAATGATGATTATTGAAATCTATCGTCAGTTTATCAGTGCGCGAGGACTTTATAAATAGCAATTGTCAGACATGAAAAAAAATTGTTAAAACTCACGCAAGATTAAGTATTGACATCAGAAATTTCAAAAACTATGGACAAACCACCCTGATTTTTATTTTGACACACCGTAATTTTACGTTCATTTAGTTATGTACATAAATCGTAAGAAAAAAGTTACTTATGGACTGAAATGTAACTCGAGGAATCTCTGCATACCACCGTTTGCGTTCGCGTAGTACCTAAAGTCTACGCGTAGCAGTGATCGCCTACACGTAGCACTGGTAGGCGTAGCACTATCTACGTGAACACGGTATTATACGGGGCATGGTTACTTTAAACAGTGTGACTAGTACGGGTACTGTACGAATAAGTTTTAATCTATTCGTATCTGAATATAGTAGAAATATTCTTGCCTGGTAGAAATCGCTGTATAGCGATAAGGCCGCCCATTGTACTACCTTTTTTGTATACTGATTATTTATTATTTATGTATTTTATGTAAGTGTACAATAAAGTGTTTGTGTTTGTTTGTTTGTACACAAAATACGTCTCACGGTGCTTGCACGCGATGAACTTCTAAGCTACTTAACCGATTTTAACCAAATTTTACACACCGTGTGCAGTTTAATCCAACTTGAAAGATAGGATAGTAGTTCACACGTGCGAAGCCGCGGGCGGAAAGCTAGTAAGTAATCACAGCTTATATAAAAACATCGATAGAGATATTTTATTGGAACAACTCTAATAAACTGTTTCATTGCCAATAGGATATTACTTCCATCGCCCCGAGCGCTACGTGCTATATTCTTTCTCTTTCACACCTATGTAACCTGCATTGACGCGTGACTAAATTATGCAATCCAACACGCAGTACATTGCGGCACATGTATGAAAGTTGAAATGCCATAGATTTTTTTACTTAACATAATACGCAATGGATAGTATCAAAGTGTGATAGTCGAATAGTGGAAAATAATATGTTTTCATAATATTTTGTTTATCCTCACGCCAAAAAGGA
>LQNK01000566.1:39370-64585 GCA_001586405.1 Phoebis sennae | reverse complement strand
CCTCACCCCCTGCACTCCTGTCCCGTACAGTTCAGTACTTATTGGACATTGTCTCACCTCTCGACGATTTCTTTTGTCCGTTGTAACTCAATCTTCACGTATTTCTTTCGCTACACTCGGGGAAGCTGTTTTGTTTTAATGAATAAGAAATGATGGTGTAGTTTACGTTGTATTTCAACACGTGTAACAGCGTTTAGTTTAAAGAACTGATAATTTTAACGGACTTTAATAAAATAGGTTATCAGTTTAACATTTTCGTACGTGTTATTGTTGGAATTGAGTAATATTTGAGTATGCAGATGATGAGTTTAGGCTTCGAAGTGCGTGCATTTAATTTCATAAGTGTATGTTTCTGTTAAATTTTTTCTTGTAGTTTCAGAGATAAGTTATAATAAGAAAATATAGGTATTTGTATTGTAGAAGTCTATTCTATGATTCGGTAAAAAGTTATTATTGTCGCACTTTATTCGCGCTCATTAAATTAACCATTTCCCAGGAGAGTTGATCAGTAAGGAAATGTTGTTAATAGGTACCTGGAAACATTCATGGAATGGTGATAATGAAGTTCTTACTTTTCAAAGCCTCGATCGATTAATAAAATAATGTCACGTTAATATTAGTTCTCATAAAACTATTCATAAAAATATTTAATACTTACGCACACAAACCGAAAGTTGAAACAAAATAAGAGAAATATGACCGTTGATACACTGTGTTCATACAGAGGGTACGAAGAAAATTAATGCAATTAGCAGATCACAAAAGCCCGGTAATACGATAGGAACGCGGCTCGCAGTTATTATTTCGCCGCTGTATTTCCATTCCGATCCCGAGCTACGTAACGTACACATATAATTAGTCGTAATTACACTTGCTATCTTCTGTGGAAAAACGGTCGACAGAAATAATATTATGTCATATGTTTTAATTATATACTTTAGAGGTAGTATCTCACCTTATCCCTGGCAAATGGCAAGGCCTATCGCTCGTGAAGTCTTGCCCTAGGGTTAGGCGTCACGCCCGCCTTGAGCGATCAAATTAAAATCATAGGTTTCAAATCCGACACCGCTTATTAACGGATTGCGTTAGCTTGTCTCGTGTCTTTGTCGACGGCAACGATACCACATTCAGCATTTTAAATCTGAATTACGTGACGTGTGTCGAGGCGCGCGGCTTGGCGGCCACCACGGTGCACCAGGGTGCATCAGGGTGCATCAGA
Source organism: Phoebis sennae (assembly GCA_001586405.1). Taxonomy (NCBI): domain Eukaryota; kingdom Metazoa; phylum Arthropoda; class Insecta; order Lepidoptera; family Pieridae; genus Phoebis; species Phoebis sennae. The sequence goes on along the minus strand of LQNK01000566.1, from coordinate 63,366 downwards.
GTGCATCAGAGTGCACCAGGGGGCACTCGGTTCGGGCGGATTCATCGCTCGTCGTCAACAATTTCATTTGCCGCCAAGTGCCACGGCTGCCGCTTGCGTTTGAAAAATTAAACTCATTGCATTATATTATTTCCTTATGACGCTTTTATATTAAATTTGTGCTTTGAACATTATATTTGTTGAATTGTTTAAATTTTAAAGTCTGAATACTACGTTGGTATTTTCATATTATATTTTTTACAAATATTTGTTTGTTGTTTGAAATTATTTGGAAATGGTAAGAAAAAGGATAGCGATACCGTTGTAAACTTGTAACGTTATATAACTTACTTACAATAATGTCTAATTGAAATATCTGTTACAAATAAGATATATTATAAGGGAGACAGTTTTTAGTAAAAGTATAGCAGAAACTTCATTAGAATAATGTAATCACTAATTGTCCAAGCGCCGACAGGGGCCGAGTGAGCCCGACATAACAGCATCAATCCGCAACATAATCTCATTGCAAGTTTTACGCCGGCTCGCTAACTGTTTACAAGATATTTTAAACACTTTGCTGAAAGTTTTGAATGAATTGAACGTTCCTCAGTAGAAGACGTAATTGACCGGGCGATGCGAGCTCTTACAAGCGATATGTTTTGATAGAAGTTTGTTCGACGACTACTAACATCGTTTATCCGATCTTCGAGAAATTTGCGAGAAGCGAGAAGTTAAGGAATATGTAATTTGGTAATTTGAACATGAGTGGAATTAGTTCGAGGGGTGCAAATTAGCAAGGTAAAGTGCGCGCGATTAAGTATTTATTGAACAAATTTTTGTTACAATGTATTAAGGTAGAAGTAAAGTAAACCCTAATGAAAAGAAAGGCTCATAAAATTGTGGAAAAGTTAATGAAGAACAAATTGAATACATTTTAATGGTACAGTAAGCATAGAAACATTTGAATTACACAAAGTGAATCATCGTTTATTAACGAATAACTAAGATAATGATCGACCACGTACACCTGTGTAAAGTGACCTGTATCAAGTTATATGGCATTCACGAACACACATCGATAGTTTCTCGTGTATTGCGGCAATGAGGTCAGACGCTGCGTCTCCGCTGAGACGGGAAACAAGTAACCACCCGCGTGACTCGCGCGCGCTCACTGCTGGTTAATATTCATTAACATGCATGCACGCTGCCAGGTCTGTCCACTAAAGTGACACGGTGTATGTAACTAAAGTGACGCATTTCAAGTATCGGTTTTTAAATTGCGTACAAATATATAGTTAAATACTTGTGATATTTCTAAAATTATAAAAAAATTTATACTTACTACTAAAGCAGTTCACATTGATTTTCAGTTTATAATTTTTCTCTTATACTTGATTTTATTGCCGAGATTTATTCTTGAATATGAAACAGATAGGCTTATACAAAGTCTATGTATTTATAAGCAAGAATTCGAGAGTATTCTTACCGGATAATCTCTTTTGCCATTACCGAAACATCACGAGTCAAAATATGCATTAGATTAGTTGAGTGTGGGCTCAAACTCCGGCATCCTGCGGGTACCTGTGCCAAATATAACAGCGGCCGAGCCTGAATTAATATTTATAGTGAATATGGAGATGCCATTAACATAACTCCGGAGAACCGGTTTGTAATGTAAAGTAAAGCTTATCAGTTACTGAGGCCGGGTGATGCTTAAAGCTCTAGTACCAGCTCCAACTGCCCCGACTATTAATAATATTGTGCTTATTCAATAGTAAAATAATTTTTAAATAGTCTGTGGATGTTTCTTTCTCCATCGTCACTATACTTTCTTTTACAAAATGTAAATAAATTGGCAGTAGTTATTTGCCTCGAATCAAATGAAAGTGTTTTGCTAATGATAAGAAACATCGTGAGACATACATTTACCGAAGATTGATTACAGATACGGAGGGGAAGAAGACAGGTACAAATACATCACCATAATAACTTACAATTATATAAATGAAGTACGTTCATAGATGAAATAGAGATACACGATAACAAGCAAGTTGTGACGTGGGAGTGCACCGAAGTCGCCCCGGCACCGGGGCACCGGTGCAGCCCACGCGAGGGCTCGGAGCTCGCACCGACTCCACTCGCAACTTGTCAGGCCTTGTTAGCTTTCTTCAAGTTTTCCGCCGGAGAGCACGCGACGACCTGTAACTTCACGTTCCTCTGTGTTCATTTATAACATAACATATTTATAATACTAGTAAATGAAACTGTATTTTACATTGCTATTTATAAAAGTCGCATTCAATGAAAATAATGTTTAAGTATTGAATTAAAGACTTTTTATGCTATTTCCACTATTTATTTTAAAACTTTATTTCATCTACCTGACGATGAATTCTCGTAACCGGTTGTAATTAAATAAAGTTTTAAAATAAATAGTGGAAATAGTGTAAAAAAGTCTTTAATTCAATACTTAAAATGCATTTCCATCAAGAGGTCACAATACAAGCTATCAATTATAAAATAATGTTTTTATGGTAATACATCCGTTACACAAACCTCTTTAATCTTTTTTAAGGTTTGTGCACATCGAGCGGCCATTCTTGTCTTTTTCTATATTAAGAGAAATATACACAGACAACGACACAATCGAGTAAATTAAATTGAGCGTTAAATTATGTTAAAAAGTTCCACTCACCTTCAGTAAATTGCGAATAATTTGCAAGCAGAATTGTAAGCAATTTCATTGTATCTGATCGGTACTTCCTCAACATGTGTTTCGGAAGTGGGGACATGCAAAGTTAATTAGGTCGTAAGTGAAGAGGCGCCGGTGTGCGTGTGTGGGCGTGTGTGTGCGTGTGTGGGCGTGTGGGGTGTGCGAGCTACACTGTGTGATGAATATGTAAACACCTTCGTCTTGAATTAATACTTTTGAATCCTATGTCTTTCATAAGTATAAAAGACAAAATTAAGCATGTAATTAAGTTGTTCAGTTAGATCCGTAAACGTGATATTTTGCTTTCGCTACGTAATAGAAAAGAATAATGCTAGGAAATGCAGAAATTGCGATTATTACGTCGAACGATAACAATGAAAGAGTTTAAGATGTTTGAATAACGCACGTGTTGTTACTTCAACATAAGTTTAAAGCTTCAAAAGTGTTTGCACCTTGTTAGCCGGGCCCGGGCGGTTGTTGGCACCTCGCTATCTGTGAAGGAAGTCAGCATTTCTTACAAAGCAGTTTATTGGATTCCAATACTTGATGATTTATTGATGACATACACGAGAAGATTAGGTGATTTATAGTTTACTTTAGAAATTCTCTATGTCTACTTTTTTGGTGGACATTATGATTTCTCTAAGCGTTTGTTTTGATTTGAGGTTCGAGGTATTGTAAAGTTTTCATTGATATCTAATAAAAATAAGAGAATTTATAAATATGCAAATTTAATAAAATGATATACTAATTAAATTTTATTTTTTATAAATTTATAATACGTAGATTGTAATTGACCTTTCCACAACTCTACAGTTAAATAGGTGCTTTATTATAATAGGTTTCTTGATTTAAAATGCAACCTGGAAAAATGTACAATTAAATGCGACGTAAATAAAAATGTGAAATATATGAAAGTTGTATACACGCAAGTTTTGCGATTATAAACGGTTTCAGAGGCCCTCGGAGCCGGCAGCGGCAGCCGGCACGCGGCGCTGAGCGGCACTCCAAGCCTGCTGTAATTACTGTTAGCATTGATTTAGCGACAATTTACACAATATCTTTACATGTGTTAAAGAGTCTTACGTTCCAAAACTCTCGAATTACTTTTTTTTTTAGCTTGTCATTTATATTTTTCTTGTTCTCTGTCGTTTGAGGCATGTAAAGCCTACGTGTGATCATAAAAACACTTGATCATTGAACACAATTATCATATAACATGAGCCTCAATCATTCGAATGCAAATATCATATATCTAATGTAAGTTTTTTTAATCATTATATTATAATAGTATAATGATATATATGATATAGTATAATGATTTTGATCTTAGTCTGCAAACCACGCTCTTCGTAAACTGGTATAAATGGAAATTCAAATATTTAAGAAGATAAAATTCCTAAATATAATGTCACCGAATAACGTATTATCGGGTGCGTATCGACTATCGGTCGGATGCCGCGCGGCGCGTAACGGCGCCGTAAATAATAGTAAATTTGTAATGTGATGTATTGTGTATAAATCCATAAAGCTTCATGAAATTAATGTCCATTTTTATCCTGTACTATTACAATATTCTCACATTTCTCCAATATTCTCTAAAACTTATCTATGAAAATATTATTTTATTAATTACAAATAAATCTTATAGTAAAAAAATTACTTTTGTGCCAAATTTTAGCTATGGTGACCAAACATTTCAGAGACTAACCAACCTCGCGTGAGATTTCCGGGTCCATAATTATTGGTCTATTGAACTGATGATAGGTGTAGTAGGAGCTGGATTCAAATTTCCAGCTATTTCCATGGTGGAATGTGGCGCATCATGTAAAATCAAAGGTTTACAACGGTGTAGTACAATTACGGCAATTTTAAATATTTGAAAATTTATGCATTTATACAGGATATTTCACATTACTGATTATGTATTTTTATTAATATTGACCGATAATAACATTTCATTTTATTTTTCATGTAAAAAAATAACATTTCATACTAAGTATCATCCTGGACGTATCATTAAAATAGGTCCCAAATTGATTTCAAATTGCAATATTTTTTTTGCTAGAGGGAAAAACCATAAGTTTTATATCATTTTGAAATTGGTATTAATTACAGAAGTTTTTAAGTTCACTGACCGTCTCAGTGTAGTACATTTTTTTAAACCACAGACTATCAAATCTGACCTCAAAATTTTACTCTATACAAAATTTGAAATAAATATTTTATTTCTTCGGTTGTCTGATATTTCTATTAATATCTAATGCATTTATCCAAGAAAGCAACTCATAAAGAAAACTTAGTAAAAAAATTATGAAAAACAAATAAGAACTACGGCCACAGTAATAAAAAACATTGGGCGAGGTCAACATTTTAGAAACAACTACAAAATCCTCAATATCTCAAAAACAGTGATATTTTCGTATGACCTATATTGGATTTTTTTGATAGATTATTAGCTCAGCTATCATCCCCCAAGAGATGCTTCACTCATTACGGGACACCCTATATAAATAAATCAAGATTTTCATTTGATACCAATACTCGTCTATATTCATAAGAAAATCGCCTTTAAATATTTAACCCCCCATATATTGATTGCACTGTTTCTAACCACTGTTTGTCTATACTAATAGACAAAAGAAAATTCCGAATTCGAAGATTTGCCTATGGAATTAAGTCAAGATCAGATAAACAATACACAAGTTATCGTCGGATAAAGTTCAAAACGTACAAACGTTCGACTCAGAGACCTCGCTTCGCTTGTATGTACGATTCGCTTGTATGTTCTACCTCGTAATATGTATATTTTTATTTCGTATCATAGCTATTAAATAACGCCACGCTAATAGGCTGTAGAGTAGCGTCTTGGCGTGAAAGCGATTACGGGGGTTTAGCTAAGGCGGTCCACTCACGCGCGACCGGTAATATTCATGCGTCATTATGCGCGATGAATATGCGAGCGGCCGCGTGCTCGCTGCTCGCCAGCGCGCGCCCGAAGCTTACGGCCGCCGAGTGTCGAGTGTCGACATAATGTAGCACGCTGTTCAGTTTTACAACGTTTTTAAAATACGCTCGTTACTTTGCAAATGCTTGACTTTTTAAAATTACAATATTATAAGGGTAACCTTTATGTTGTTAAATTAATTTACCTATTCACTTTGTTTTGAGAAAACATCGTTCGATAGTCACGTAGCGTGAAAAAGACTCGTGCACATGTGATCTTAATAACCCCATGTAGTAATACTGGAAGGACTTTAAGGCGAACTACAGCATCTTACAGATTCCTCTCTAATATATGCAGTGGCTGTCGTAAAATTAAAGAGCACACGTTAAGCAAATCCCCGAGCACATTAGTAGTGCAGGCTTTATCCGATGTTATCCGCTGAGTAATGGGCGCATCGATCAGTCGCCGCTGACTGCCGCTGACTGCCGCTGACTGCCGCGGACCTGACTGTCGACGATGAATGGGACACCTTAAGGTATCGCTTCCTTACTAATGTATTAAATCTGGAGTTCATTTAAGGTGGATTCTAGTTCTATTAAAGTCCAAGAGTAATAGAAAACTCAAAACTTATGAGTATATTTGTGAGAGCAAAAGTAATTTTTAAATATCGTTTTTATTTTTGTACCATTTTGTGTGGCAGGGTTTCTATCAAATGTTTATCGGATTCTTAAATAGATCTTTAAAATATACCTAGAAATATCAGAGGGAGAGCACACATTTTAAACAATAGTGTTTTGGGCATATTAATTTCCATTAAAAAGGAATACTTATATAACTTATACAGTACAGATCTGCAAATAAATATATTTGAAAAAGTTTTACTTTTATTTAAATTGCATAATTTAAAAAAGCAGCACAGCATCCGAAAGGTAATTCTTATATTAGAATGCTTTTCACTGTGAGTTTGAGAACATTGCTAACAACGCCATGAGCGGGCCAGCTGAGCGCCGCGGCCGCCATTTTACATTTTCCTCGCCTCGTTATCGCTGCATATTACATTTTTCTCGCGGACGTCTTGAAGGTTATTTTATTTTAAACGCGAATCAAATACTCCGTTATGAATTTAACTGTAATTTATGATATTATACAATTTTCTGCGCGGAGTACTGACTTTTTAAATTTAAGTCGAAAGGAAACGCTGATTTTTTTATAAGTTAAAATTACCGGATTAAGACACATTTTTTATGACACAACTTATAAATTATATAGAACGTTTGTTTGCTAGGCAGGACTTTATGCAAGGTAGAGCTTACGGCTTACGGCTGATTATAAGTTCCAACATAAATACATTCTCAATATAAGAACGTGGTTTCACCGTTATAGTGTCAAAAGAAGAAAAAAATATTAAGGACGGATGAGAAAGGGAGAAATATTATAGGACAGGAATTATGAGTGTGAGATGTTAAATGGATGTAAACGTCAAAATGAATATATTATGAATGTAACAGTGTAATAAACATGTCGGAAACTTTGACATTCATTATATTAGCCGGATTTACATGTTTAATTGCTTGTACGCTAATTATGTAGTTTACTAAAATATTAAATAGACTATCATTTAACAGTCGCAGCCCGTGACGGACACTTTAATTGCGATATAAATGTGGTTTAATGACAAAACTGGTGACATTAATTATGGAACACAATAATATCTGTTGATTGGGCGCGGGCCCGAGCAGCTCGTTATTGGTCATTAACAAGCTGTCGTGCTGCTATCTGCTAATGCAATGAAAATAAACACTGATTTAAAAGCAGCATGCTCTCTAATAGCATTTTAAATGATACTAATCATGATTTTGTTGCCTCGTTCGCTACGGGCGCCGTAGATCTGTCGACGCTAGTAATTTTAGTCGTATTTTTCAACTTCTTTTTCGGTACCAATCCTTTTTGTTGTTTTCTAGATTTAAATCTGGCAAAGCATCGGTAACTCTTTTAATGTCTGAATATACAAAAGTAGATAGTTGTAAATAGGAATTGATTTTGCAAAATTCGGTTTGTGGCAAAAAAGTGTAAAGAGGTGAAAGGGTATAAAGTTCTTAAAATTATATTATAAATTACGCATGCATAAAATTATAATGTACATTAGTTGTGCAGAGCATACGCTCAAGTGCAATATTAGCTGCGGTTAGTTTACGATTTAATTAACCGTTCGCTATCGGCCGCTCTCAGGCACAATCGGCCGCACTATCGCCCACCTGCTATTAGCCCCCGTAGTGATACGTATGTATAAAAATGAATACTAAGAAAAATTTTAAGCCCGATGATATGCTAATATTGCAGCAATGTCTAATTCTGAGTGGTTTGTTTATTGAAGGGGCAAGCATTTGATGGCATAAAGAAGAAAAGAAACGAGATCTGTTTTTGCAAATGTCAAATTCCTTTTGTTCCGAATATTGTTCACTATTTGAAGCCTAATAATACCTTTCAAATTAGATAGAAAAAATGTTTATCGTTTAAAGAATAAAAGTTGATACCGAATATTGAAAATATGACGTCCATAAAAGTAATTTCAACATAAAATATCTCGAAGTAGATCACCCTTAGGGAATTGGTGTGAGAAAGAACAAAGACTCAATCAAAGAAAAAACTGTTTTGAGATGGGATTAACTCGACAATTAATTCAAATAAACAGTTAAGAGAAGCGCTTGCTCCTTATTGTCCGATGCGATATTACTGCACTCTCTTATTGAATCAACTCCCGCCACAACTTCCCCGGACGACTTCGCTCCAAACAATTTACATTTCCTACTAAATGTTTCTGTTGTAGAAAGCTTTATTAAAGTGTTTTTAATTAGTGTTACTACAGATAACTAAAGAGTTTTTATATTATTCTGAATCATTTTCATGTTTAATAAATAATTATTTTGCATTTCTTCTTGCAAATGCAAACTATACTACACAGATATTTTATCGGAGCTATAATTAAACTTTAGATTTGTTTCATAGTATTTAAAATATAAAAGATTGGCGTCACAATAACAAGTTATCGTTGATATTTCAATGATAATTATATGCGCCGGAATTCTTGATTTTTGTTTCGTGACAAGATAACGGAAAGACAACATTCGGGGCAAATGTCATTCGTAGCAATACACTAGATATGCATTCACATAGAAGAATCTTAACGATATTAATCTCAGCTCCTTTAACCTCTGACCGCGCTCCCGCGGCCTCGCCTCGACGCTCCGTGCCCTGATGTGCGCATTGCGTGCGCGGGCGTGAGGCGTGATGGGCGGCTGATGTACCTCACTGGAGACTCTCAATGGATCTCGACGAAATCATTTCCTTCCTATTTTTCCATTGTGTTGTATTTTATGTTTATGCTTCACTTCTTATAATACCTCCTTTGGGACTATTTTCGTCGTTTAAATATGCGTAAATAAGATCTTTCTATTTTTTGTAATGTGAAATATATATAAAATGAGACGAAAATCTCGTACCTAACGTTTTATTGTCTTCGTAAAATATACTGAGGAAATGGTAAAAAAAATAACTGCAGTTATATTTATTGGGAATTTTGTATTTCCTTGATAGCTCATTAGGTGGGCTTAAAAATAATTGGGTCTTATTAAAAGGAGATTAAATACAATTGTCAATATCTCCGCTATGGCCGTGCTTCTGGAGCCGGCGCTCAACTCACTGATTATATTTTTAATGGAGATTCATTTTAGTTTTTATAAGAGAAAAGTGTGAGAATGTTTTTGCTTTTGTCATCCTGTGATAAATGCTGCAATTAGCGATCGTTTAGACGTCTTTTGAAAGAACATTACATTTTCTAGTATTTTATTTTAACGTTACTTTGAAATCAGAACTATCACAGTATTCAGACAATAAATATGGTTTTGTGTTAATTATCAAAGAATATTTCAAACTCGCATAGTTCTATGGATGGGAATGGAGCTTCGCTTTTATCTTATTAAGAATAGAATAAATTTAAATGATACAATATGCCATTCACCGACTGTGCCTTAGCGATAGCTCCCTCTACTTTTTTTATTTTCTTTAAGAGCTTTGATCTCATTCGTTTATCCGTATCAACCTCCGACAACATATCATTATTTGCTAATGCATTAAGCTAGAGGACTGAAGCTTTGCTCTGCGGCAGTGGGGTTCTTAATGCAGATTTCAATAAATAAAGTTTCATTGTAAATGATATCATTGTTATAATTATTTTTACCCGTGTGGCGACGGGTTAGAATATATGCGTTGCAGTTCATTTTTACCTGTGGGTGTCGTAAGAAGCGACAGTGGGTAATTCTTCTGCATAGCATCTTCAGCAATAAAAGAGTGAGACTGCTTGGCGCATTGCACGCCACAAGTAGAAAATTGGCGTAAAGCAGTACTGCACTGTGTTTAGTACGGTGAGTGGAGGCTCGGAGGCCTATATTCCCATCCTGATCTACACCTCTCCCAATTTCCATCATTAATCATCTCATCCCCTTCCTCTTCTTCAAGCCGACACGACATCCGTGACACTGAGATGTTGTAGACGTTCATTGTCTGCGGTCTATCACTTAAGGTCACATCGTTACGGTAACGTTATGTCAGTTCCATACATTTATTAAGCTATTCTATTAGCGTTTCTGCCACTTGTCTAAGCCCACAGGTGAATCGCATGCTTCGCTTGTATGCTGTTACATTAAAAAAACTTATTTCGCAAATAAAAGAGCAAGCTAAGTATTAAGTTGGAACAGAAGGCTTATAATCTCAGATACGGGAAAAGCAGTCGATGGTCGCATTCAACTACTACAAGGCGTAAGAAGTGTTGCATACAAACAATTAACCGATCTATTGTTCGGCAATAGAGTGTACAATGGGTTGAGATGGCAGTCGTTGAAATAAAGAGCGTAAGGCACTTAGAGAAGGAGGTCTTGAATAATTCCGCGGCGCGCCGGCTGCAGCGGGAACGCATCGCGGGTTGTGTTGCCGTTTCAATGAAAAATACATGTACTTAAGTGTTGAAAAATACATTTTTCACTCGAGTGCACTCTGCTGGTGAAAAAATAGCGTCGACTTCTTAATTGGTTGTTTTGTAAATGTACAAGTTTTTATGTTGACGTTTGTTATGCTGTAATGGAATGCATTTGGCACAAAGATAGTTCTGAGTGTATGAGACATAATCTTGCAAAAACGGGTAAATTTTAAAAGTTTAGTAGTCAAATAATAATTTAAAAACTGAATGAATAAATTATATTTTAGACAAAATTATTGGTAGACAAAGGGCCGTAATCATTTGTATTGATTTGCTGCTCGCATAACATGAAGCGCATAAAAACGTATAGCCGTGTGGGAAGCGCGGCTTGCGGCGGTTTACGCGTAACTTTCGACATAAAAGGCAAAAGTTTGGAACAAATTACCATCATAGGTGGTATTGAATAACCTTGACGAATATGTTATTATGAAGATATCCCGCTTTATATTCTTCTTAAGTATTTTTTGGAAGAGTAGGTAAATAAAGAAGTAGGTAGGGAGGGTTAGTTGACGTCCAACTATCACCGTCGCCCATGAACATCCGTTCAAACAGGGGCATGGAGGTATGGGGCAAGTAAAAAATTAAAAATATTTAAAAATTATGTATATTTTTTCTATTTTTAGCCCTCTACATCCGAGCTAGTCACAATTCAGTCTTAGAGTCGAATTAAGTGGATATATCTATACTAATATTTTATATGCGAAAGTAACTATGCCCGTGTCAGTTTCTCTTCACGCCTAAACTACTGGACCGACTTAAATTAAATTTTGTACAGAGATTGTTTGACACCCTAGAAAAGACAAAGGGTGGTTAATATTTTAACGGAAAATAGGAAATATATGCAGAGACTATAACTATAACTGCAGAGCTTATTCTGTTGATTTTGAGGAGTTCCCTGGAATATCTTCTACATGGATGATCAGATTTTAAACAATTTCTGTGAGACTACACGCAAACTCTCATCCCTTTCGAATGCAAAAATATTTTTAAAATTGGTCTATAAATACTGAAAATATCTGGTAACATACAACAGTCGAATTGAGAACCTCCACCTTTCTTTGGAAGTCGGAGAAAAAGGAAAGTAATATGTAGAGTTTACGTGGCTCGAGATATGTATCAGTGTTTTATGTTTATAGACAAACAACTACGTTAAAATTAGTGGTACTATGTCATGTAACAAAACGTGTTAATAGCGAAATGAATTAGTGCGGTATATGAAGGGCTAAATGAAGCGTAGTTTATAGGTGATTGTAGTTCAGTGCGAGCTCGGCCGTGCTCCGCGGCCGGCGCTCATGTACCGGCTCATTAATTATTGTTAGCTTTACAACTCGCCCATTTAGTAATGCATCAATTTGTTCATTTACCAAATTATATACTCGTCGTATTTAATGTGCTCGTGACACATTAACGTGTGTTTGAAATGTTTGTAAAGCCCCGATAATGACGTAGTTTATATCAATGGAACGTGTCTCTTTATGTTGTTCAGTAATATTAATTAATGTTTGGCTTATTGTGTGGATGGCTGAATAAAGGGCAATAATAATAATAAGCTAATCCAATATCGATCCGCTTCTAGGAAATAATCTGGATCGTGACAATATTTCGCTAATTTTCAATAACATAATATAATGTATACTAACTAATATAATTTGTGCACAAATGCAAATAAATTAAATAAACCTCTGTTTTATATTAAATTTACCGAAAATAGACCGTTACATTATCTCCCAATTAATAAAATATAATCGGTATAATAAAATTGGTTTCGTTCACGTTTATTGCGGGAAAAAGCTTTTTTTGTTATGTGTTTTTTTTAACAATCTAGTGGAGTCTTTGCAGACAAAAAGTACAAAATTTGATCTTCATGATATGATAGATGAATATTAAATAATTGACGATCAAAATATAGATCGACCGGATTGTACATATTGACGGAACATCGGGACTCACGGAAAATCTAATTGTTTGTCATTTCTACTTCCCCATTTTATGGAAATTCCTCATTTAATATTCATAACATGTGCTCGTGATTTATTGACGACTCGCATATCACTCGACTTGTTTTACCTTTGTTTCTGTGAATATTTGTTGCTTCTTCGCATTATCCAATTGATATGCGTCATCCCTTCTGTGTCCCTCTCGGCTCTCATGAGGTAATTGATATTCGATTCTCTTTTGATTTTCCATTAAGATTAAAATAGCTTGGACCGGGACAGTTTTATGTCACGAGAATAATTTAGTGAAAATAGCTCCTTTTATGTAGGACCGGTATTATATGCAAGGTATGACCAAAATGTTCGTGTCTCATGATAGCTAATTTTAAAAAGATTTATTTATTCTTTAACTGTAGTAATCACACTCGTTGGAAAACTCTTATCTCAAACTTTATACAAGCAATGGTTTTCATAACTGTAACTCTTAACATTAATTTCATTGATACTCTTGCGTAGAAAATTTAATTAAAACAATAATTTCAGCTGTGTTTATGAACCTTGAAATGTGCGATATTATGTGTCTCAAATTTACGGTTCCGTTTATGGCAGGTAGGAGAATTCAATAAATTCACACATTCCCAGCTAGAGCGGCGCGGGCGATAAGGTAATCATAATAGAAAATTATGTATGCTGTTGTAGATAAGGGTAATGTATGGGCCGGTCCGGACTGAGGCGGGTCGGATTCAATGCCGGCTGGTGACCGCCCGCGCCGCTGCGACCGGCTACACGAAACTATCATGTTTTATTGATGGTCTTGCTCAACAGGCATGGATGTGCTTATACTTATTCATTATATACGTAAGAATAAACATTCACTTGGAAGTAGAAAAACAACAAAAATATTTTTTTTTCTATTTTCATCCTTGTAAACGCTATTTGTTTTTAAAATTGAAGTACATGTACACCCATACTCGATAAACAATCTCAAATAAAGAGTTAAGTTTATGCTTTTATTTATTCAGTGTCTTCGTTAGAGAAAATATTAAATCCTGCGTTTGCGAGAGAATTAGAATTTGTGTATTTACGTTTACGTTTACCTTGATAACTAATAGGTTTTGGCCTACTCACTGCCTCGCTGGTCTAGTGGTTCCACATTTGAGTAACGCTCGAGGGTTCAATTCCCGGGTGGGGCCAAAAAAACTGTTATTGACTTTATTCTAAAAAAATCTCACTCACGTGTCACCGGTCGTGTCGCTATACCGTCCGAACGTATTATAGTAGTGAGAGAGTACCAGTGTTTGCATACATACGTGTGCACTGTAATATTTCGTGCGTACTTGGCTGATCTCTGTTGAGATTGGCCACCATGACTGATATCGGTCGGAGAGGCATTATTATCCTGACGCTTAGAGTATTGTATTCTGTCTTCTGACTACCGCGTAGCTTAGTGCAGAAGCGCCCGACACCCCTCGCGTCTTGTGTGTTTTATGTGCAGAATATTGAAAAATTCTACGAACATAAAAAGGAAATAGGTTTGTCGTTGTCATATATTTTCATATTGTTCTTTATCGCGTGATAAAGTCTCGGCTTCGTAGGAGCAGTAATAAGTGAAAGCACTTCCTCGTGGAATTATTTTTGTTATAGCGATTTTGTACGAAACTTTGAAGGGAATATTTCCGAACATAATTAGTCGGTTTTATGTGCCGCGAAACTATGCAATAATATCATTGTGAATTGAAATTGCGCTATTCGCAGCGAGTTTTCTGAAAATGCAGGTTTTCACACGTCACCCAGGTGTAAAGACCATTATCTGCCGGTCAGATAGTGTGAGTCTGCAAAGCTGTGTCAAATATACCGCTCATTGTTAAATCTCTTTGGTCAGCGCAGTGCAAGTAATGGGCGAGTACGCACGACTTTCCTTGACTTTTTAAATCTAGCCAGTGATTGTATGCGTGGTCAGAGAAAGCAGCGTAAAGAGCAGTATACATAAAGCACAGTTGTTAAACGTCTTAATTGCATAGCAAACGAAACTAATGCCTACGAAGTTCTGCTCGGAGTGAGGCTAAATAAATAATTACGTTTTGTGTTGTTCTTTCACTGCAAATTTCCACCGCTGAACTTTTCTTTTAGGGATCTTTATGTGATGCTCAATAACAAAATAAATAGTTTTAGCGAATACAGAATTATCGAGTCTACCTCCACATAGTTCCGAAGGGTCGTGCAAAAAGTGTTGACGCACCGCCTGTTCCGTGTACTGTGTGTCGAGGGCCCTCCGGCGGGTCAACACACCGCGCTGATCAGGGCCGAGGGTCGCGCTCGCGGACCGATACCGTTACACACTTACACCCTTGGGCAGGAGAGCGCCGTGTACTTTGTAATGAGATTATTTGCGAGTGTCACTCGAGCTGGAACAACATATTGTGCTGGGCCTTACTGGAGCTGTGTGTTTATGTGTAACGTATATTACATATTAGTAAAACGTATAGTATTATCAGGTGATATAGATAAGTGGATTCTTTAGTTTTTGACTTGTCTTCAAATTGTTATGAAAATAATGTCATATATTTGCTATTATAGTATTTATACTTCGTAAAACAGTATGTCGTTGAATGGTGGTGGACTTACACGTGTAAATAAAAATTTCTATGTCTCCGGATTTTCTGGTGAAATATTTATGCAATTTATGTCCTGATAATTACAAAAAGAACAAAAATCAACCCAATCGCACGACCGGGCCCGACCCATGTTCCATTATATTCCAGCCCAAAACAATGACATTGCAAAAAGTGTAATACAATAGGGCGAAAGAGCAAAGCACGTATTTAATAAATCCATTTATGATTGGTGATAAATATTGAATTCGGTCGAGTCGAGCGACACGTGGGGCCCGAATAAAGTCGTCGTATATCGGTTAATATCGTCGTAAAGTCGCCGAGCGGTCGCCGAGCGTCGCGGAGTGCGGACACAACGATTATAATTTATAGCCACATATCGGTCAGTATTGTTTGCCGGCGGTTGGAGGTGAAAATAATGTACAATCAAATTTTATTGAATCACATAAAAATAATACAATGAACATCCCGACTAAATATAATAATCGTGATATGATTTTTTTGATACGTTGATGTTCCGCGCAGGGAGGGCTCCGTGGGCTTGGCGCAGTTAGCAACAAGGATATCACATATTTGACGACACTAAAGCATCTCAAAAGTATGTCATAGGTATTAGGACTCAGCAATTACTTAATTAATTTATTAAAATTAGTTTTCACGCATAATAAGTTATTATTTCTTGTTAATCCAAATTAGTTCCCTAGTTTAAAAAACAATCTAAAAAAACTTCTCATTTTCTGTAATTAGTTAAAAATAGTATATGATTTAGTCTCATAATACTGATTTATTTCATACTTGAAAAATGTGAGAGGTAATAAATGATGACATAATACTTTACACAGGAGAGTGTAAATATAAGTTCAAGATCGTGTAACATCTTTACGCGTGAAGAATAAATCTGTCACGAGAATGAAGACACATCGCGAGCGCGTATTCGTGCTACCGTCGACTTGGGAGACACAAACACTTGAAATTAAACGCTTGCTTACAATTATTTTTATACGAAATGTAGTTTGAGTAAAGGAGAAACGGCAAAGGAACTGATATTTTTAATGAACTGATATTTGTGATGTTTCAGCGGTCGTACAAGGGCATTGTTGGGAAGGAAAAGGGTTAAGAAAAATTGATGAAGATGTATTAGAAGTTATTGATAAAAAAAATATACAATTCCGACGCCATCCCATCGGGTTGAACCCTGACATTTAATGTGTTACTCTTTGGTACCATTTCTTCAAGAGCAGTGGTTACACCCCCCAAGCATCCTGTAGCACGCAATTCGCGGGTCGCTCTCACAAGTGACATATTCAGGCTTTCTTTGTAAACATAACGAATGTGCGAGCCGCGTGGGACCGGGACCGGCTTACGTCGTAGCCGTTATGAAATTCCGCGGATTCCTCCATATTTCATGCGACACATCTGATGCCTAACTTACACGCGCCTCACAAAATATTATTTATTTAACGAAATTCTAATATGCGAAGGTAATTTCATCAAAAACATTTTCGTAATTCAGAAATAGCTTTTGCAAAAATAAGATAACTAGCAAATGGTAAAGGTTAGACTTAAAATTGTATAGGAAACCTAAGATAAAAAATTATGCGTTGGCCGGGAATCGAACCCGGATCAACTGCTTGGAAGGCAACTATGCTGACCATTACACCACCAACGCTTATTATTGTATTTTTAAAGTTAAAATCGTGTCTAAATTGTCTTATATTACAGTTGTTTGTTCAGGTGCAGGGGGCTGTTTTGTAAATTTTGCCAGTTATTAAAATACAACTGAGTAAACACAATACAATATGATAAATAATATAATAATAGATTATTACATATAGAACCTCGTAACAATACTGGACAAAAAATACATCTTGGGTACTACTACAACCATTTATTTTTTATGGAAATAAACAAATTAGCTGATCGACGAATGTAAGGCAACTGGCAAGCCATCTCCACCACATTCACTGTGCTCACAACAACTCCGCCGGTCGCAGATACACCACCTTAAGTATGTAGCTTTGTCGAGCTTTGGCGCATCTACATTGTTGTGTCTCAAACTGTGCAGTCCCGTAGTGGAGTCTTGTGTTTTGGAACAAATACCTTGAAATCCACGACGTACATAATATTTCTGAACTAAGTTTACTTTGTACGTACAATTTAACTTCAGAAAACCTTTATTGTTTAAACCAAGAGATTCGTCTCGATGACCTTTTTCATTCATGTAGAAGTTATTTCTTTATCATTGATCCCAACGAAAAATATCTATTTAAAATAATTTTGGTGATTGAAACTTTTATGGTTCTATTTTGAAAAACACTATCTAATAGACATATTAATTCATTAATGTTTACAAATATTCTAATTACTGAAAAGGAAATAAGCTTGTTTCCCTAAAATAATTACAAAACACGATGTATTCATATTGTCTACTGCCCCCTGGTCCGACCACCGACCCACGTCAGTCCAACGCGAACGGTACAACATGCGAAGTTAAAAGATTGCGCGTCAAGTAATTAGTCACGGGACTCATTAAAACGACTCATTATTGAGTCGATCGACTTCCGTACACCACCCACCAGGGAGAACGAGAGGGAGGAGGGGTGTAATCTAAGAATTAATTGATTCCCGTCGCATCGCCGTCCGTCACTCGCGAACCGTCTTGTTATTTTTAAACCGTTTTAATCGCGAGACAATTAAATGGAGAAAATGAATGGGACGAGATTTGTAACTCGAAATTGTCATTGTTAATGAAAAGCTTGTCTGAGACGGACGCTGAAATCAGCGACACGGTGAGATTGATCGACGAAATTGTCTTGTATAATATTGTCTTATTATGAGCAAATGCTTTTATTAATCTTTCATTTTCAATGGAGCTACTGATATTTGACCGAGGCGAGGTCAGAGAGTCTTGTATGTTTGTATCCGATCTTGATTAAACTTCATAAGCGAATAGTTTAGACAAAAGAAAATGTCGAGTTCGTAGATGAGCGAATTCGGTGCGGGGTTTACGAAGAATGGGGGGAGGGTTAAATAGGTGAATGTTTGTCTGAGGATATCTGGAGTATGCTTTATCCGATCTTGATAAAATATTGTGCCCAAACAGTGACGATAAAGAATAATATTATTTTATATTTACTTGCTAATTACGGTAGTATGTCATATTTGTCCTTGTCAGCGGTTATTTTGTCTGCAAAATGTAAAAGCAATTTTTTAACGCCTGCGTCTCATTCTGCAACTATCACTTACATATACATAAAAGGATCGAAACTATCTTACAACATGTACCTGCTAGAATCCCAAATATAAACGAGATAGATCGATGTATACGGTCGGATACGGCAGTTGTGATAAAGTATTTTGCCTGACCCCCATTAGTCACAAGAGCCGTTTGATTCCATACATGTACACACACCGCGATAACTGTCGAATTACAAGTAAGCCTCAGCTAATTCCCGTCTATTTGCAAACTACCCCTTATCAAAATACATCTTACCTACATTAGATTGCCAGATTTTTTAATCTGGCTCTTAAGAAACGAAATTAAAGATCATTTTTGCCTGTATCGCTTTGCACATAGGACATTCCAGTTCTGGTTTGATCTTCACGGGGTTTTGTAATAACGTAATGTGGCGAATAAATGGATTTGTATGAATAAAGTAATTACGCTAAATTAGAAATAAGGTAACATTCGTTCTCCTGTGTCGCTGTCAGACCAACTTTGGTTTAATTCATTTGCAAATGTAACAATTGCTTCGTACGTTTTGAATTTGAATGCAAGAATAACACCATACATATGTATTTATGATAACATGCTTATTATTAGCTAGCTTTCTGTCCAAGGCTTCGCTTGCGTGGTGTACAATTTTTTTTACTTCGTGGATTATCGAATAAGAACGACATATTATAATGATATTACATTAAATATACATGTTTCGATTTAAATAACTCTAAGTTTTTATGTGTACACTATTGGTATGGCTAATAAATAAATAAATAAATGATATTTTCAGAAAGAAAGAAATAAACAAATAGACCATCCACATATGAACATGCCGTCCAAGACGTGTCCTAGTACCGATAATGCAATACGGCACACCTGTGGACTATATTATAGCATGGTCCACCGGTGTTCCTATAGGAACTGACGTCGCAACAACCCCGGGTCCGCAGGTGGTTCGAGCGTCCCAGCTTCTTGTAACTCTTGGCTCTAACATCGATCGGGAGCCACCTTATCAAGTTTAGCCCATCGTACGTAGTATTGTATTTCCTTCCGTGTAATAAATTAATTCATAAGTAGATCTGTTTTGCGCTTTTGCAATCGGGTCAATAATAATTAATGCTTTAGATTCGAATTTCTAATCAACTGTTTACTTAAATAAAAATCTATTAAGAAACATATATTTCATGGTTAGAGACCTCTCTCTCACATCGACCTTTTTCAGCCCACTGCTGGAAATAGGCCTCTCCTACAAGACCTACCTAATGATAATTCAGTTAATTATATACTCATGAATTTGTTATATGTTTTATATCCCCCAGTTATATATAAGTAAGAGCGATCCCTAAAACAATAACGCTTTTAAAATAATATTAAATGCACAGAAACGATCTGGTTACTGTTTTATCACTTATGTTCATGTATAAATTTTATTTCGCATTGTTCTCCTCGCTTAAAATAAAACGACGGAAATAGAATATGGGATAATTGAACTCAAAGTTTTATTTTCGTGAACCTTCAAACGCTTAAAAATCAAAATGACTGAAACATTCACCACATTTATTTAACTTAACGCGGCGTTCCGGCGACAGGAGTAACAAACATGTTAGTGCTTATACAGGTGTTAAAAACGCATCTGAGAACTCGTAAAAAGTTACGCGATTGTCGGTCGAGTTCAACAATAATGCAGTAAACAGCTATTATTGCCATTTGCCTCGCTCCTGGACGCTCCTCGCATCGTGGACTGAGAATGGGTTTTGTTGTACTTTAAAGAAAAATTCGATACTTCGCTCCGGGTGTTTACGTTTAGTATCTTTAATGACATGAATCATATCAAATATCTACTTTTCAGCCACGAATTAACTATCACAGTTTTATCTAATTTTTAGAGATTGAGAAAAAAATCAAATTTCAGGAAAAATGAGTATAATATGATGCTGTGATTACTTTTAATACAACGTAAGAACAGGTAAATTTACACCAAAATTAATTTGTTAAAAAAATTCAATGAACAAACACCTTTATCGTATATATTACCGGAACTACCTTCCCACAAGACTAATGAAGCTGTCAGAAATATTTAATAGAGCCGTAGGAAACACGCAGTAATGCCGAGCGGGTCCGCATGCGAGCTGCTAGCTGATGAAGGGCGGGCGGGTGCGGTCGCCGGGACCCTGGCTAATGGAGAGCCCTTTACATATTTATTCGACACTGCGTTAAGGTTACGAATTTCAGCTGTTTTGATTTATTTACCTACCATGTTTCTTATCTGTTGTTATTTCAAATTTCGAAGTTGTATTAGTCTATCATTCATTCATGGTTCATAACGTTATATTATACACACACACTATTTCTATCAGACAAAAAACCTACGCTGCCTTGTTTTGAAGCTGTCTATTCCATTACAATTTTTCTTGTTTTTTCGATAATCGATATGACCTGCTGCTCTAAAAATATCCCCGATGCCTATTTCTACATCTGATGGCTGATTCACAAAGGGGCCGGTACCTCGCGGCAGTAAATATTGTAATTTGATTTCTGTTCGAACGACGCCGGTGAGCGGTGACGCCGAAAATAAGCTGTTCAATGTATTCTCACAGCCTAAGCGTTCTGAAAACATAAGCTGTGCCGGATACCTTTATTAATGAATGCGAACTTAAACATTTTTTTCGCAACATCAATGTATTTAACAATTCACTTCATACATATTTATATCTCCGGTATTTTTTTTTATAAAATTTATATCGTATCGAGTCATATAGCTTACCCTGATGCTAAATAGTTGTAATGATTGTATTTTAAAATAAGTAAGAATTCACTTTGCAAACCGATAGTTGCTTCTTTAAACTGACTATTCCTAAGTATATTGTATAAAGTTTATGTGAAAAACATATCTTTATTCTATTTTTTTCTAATTTCCCAACCAACAACTTACATTACATACTTCGTACTTATAAAGAACAACATTAAATAACGGACAAAAGTTTTCAATCTGTGTTTAATATAAAAAAGAAACATTACAAGTATTTAGCATACTAAAAACAATTTACGCAATAAGTTTAGCATTAAGTATGATAGATGGGCTCCGGCTCCGGCTCCGGCTCGTGTCCATAAAGCGGCTGCAGCGCCGCACATTTGCATCTCAAAGACGCGCATTAGCGGCGGTCAGCGCTCCAGCGCTGGATTGCTCGCACCTCGACAGCGCTTTGAAGATAACACTGTTATAAATTCCATTCACAATTTGGAAGCCTATTGCTGCACGGAAGATGTATGAAGTGGACGACTTTTAACGATTTCAAACTGAACTTTTATATAGAGGGCGTGCATCGCATCGGTGAGAATTAGGTTAACCACCACTCTCTATGGATGATTCATATTAGTAGGTACCGTATTTGTTTCACAAAACTATTATACATATATGTATAATTAACGGACATGCAAATATATATTAAATTACTAGGTATCTTTACTTACGTCAGCATAATATAATACTTCGCTCGGAAACGTTTAATACCTAACATTACAAACTTGGGAACTTCCTCCTCAATGTTAGTCATTCCGAGCGAAAGGACCAGCTTAAGCATTATAATGTGGACCGATGAAACAACAAATACTTAGAATCAAAGGCACATACTTAGCCGTCTTTGCGCCGAACAACAAACGTTCGCGAAGTTGTGACCTAAGTCCTAAGTCCACAGGCCGCTAACTCCTGCAGGCGCTGGAACTCCGTAATCTTCCAGACGTGAGATGCGAAGGCTATGACGACGCGATCTGAATTGAGTGACTTTAAATACTTTACACGAGGTTATACAGGTGATGTTTATAAAATAAATTGTATAATATTTGGTTCTAATGAGATACTTAATTCTATTTTCTTGCGAATAAATAAGTAAGGGAAACCCTGCAATACTGTCCCGACCTGATTTCTTTTTGAAAGCAAGGTGGTTTACTTAATTGTTAGCTCGACATCCCGAATAAGTTAAAATGTCCACCTATCAAACGTGCAGAGCCCACGTAGACCTCGTCTAGGCAGCTAAAGGGAGTATGTAGCTAGACCATAACTGACGTCAGTTATAAATAAAACCGCGGGAGAACAAATTCCTCCATAAATCCTCCACCTGCGACTTACTCCTGAGATAGGAAAGCGCTTTAGAACGCCTTATAATTTACTGCTGTACATTCGCTGGATTTACAAAATCAATATAATGAAATTGGATAGAACATTCTAGTATTTTTCCCCGTAGGTACTATAAAGTGCCCGGATTCCGCTTGGTTATGAATGGTTAGTATTAGACATAAACTTCGTCGATTACATATTTTTATGGCGTGTCACCAAAATGACGTAATCCTGTTTTATGGATAAGGATCGCCTTCATACATTAATTGTATCTTAGTAATGGTTACCTTCTTTATTTTCGCGCTTTTTTTTAAAATTAAAAGCCTAAAAAATAGATTGAGTAAGATATTACCATATATTTCAAATATATAATATCAGTATGATAATTCGCATAGTTCACAACATGCTCGGTCTATTCTCTTTTTATTCAATAAATATTTTTAAAGTAAACGCCTGATTTATGATTTTCAGATGTTTTCTCGTTCTCTTCTTTTTCTTTTCACATGAATCTTTCATCTTGTTCCTTTACCTAATACCTACAAAGCATCTGTGGCACCTGTAATCCTATTTTCTTAAAATAACTTATGATAGTATAATGGAAAAATCCGTTAAATCGTTTCGCAAATGTACCGATGGATGGAATAACTTTAATTGCGTTTATCTGTTAAAAATAAACAGGTTAATTCCCGAAGCAGTGCATCAAGCGGCCGGCTGCGGCCGCACCGGCTTGTAGCGCGACGTCGTTTAAATTCATTACCACGCTTTTATGTTAATCCGACGAAATATTCCACTCGGTTAACGATACTTAATGCGCTTCATTATTTATGTTAAGCTAAATGTTTGCACCTTTTTGTGCTCAGCGAGGTTCTGTTGCGACGTGGAGCGTTTTTACAACATTGTTGCATGAAGCGCTGGCGGCCGACCGGCCCGCTATGAGCGTGATGAAAAGGTCTTAGAATGCACAATGTACATTATTTTAGATAATAATGTTCTGTAAGCCCTGACGGAGCTATTTTTATATATACTTTTTCTAACTGTTACCTTTGTGATGGCACGTTTGAAGTAATCACAATGTAGGGTTGGAGAATACGCAATTAAGACAAAGGCAAAAGGATTACAGTTTACATTATATTCATAAGTGTTTTGTAAAAAGTTTACACGAATACAAAAAATTTTCTATTCTATTCTATTCTAATTCTGCTTAAAGTTTATTAGCGCCGTTTAACTGTTAAAAAATGGACATTTTTGTAATTACAATACGGTTACATAAGTAGAGACTA
The DNA here is from genome assembly GCA_001586405.1 of Phoebis sennae. NCBI lineage: Eukaryota > Metazoa > Arthropoda > Insecta > Lepidoptera > Pieridae > Phoebis > Phoebis sennae. The sequence continues at coordinate 39,532 of LQNK01000566.1, read as the reverse complement.
AAAAAGATTTTCGTTTATACAAATGTAAATAGGAATTTTTACATTGAGAGTCGAGCGCATAAGTCTGGCGCTGCAGACAGCCTGATCCTAGATTAGGCGCGACTTTAAATTTATATAATGGTGGCCGGATATTACGAGTCTTCCAGAAACAGCCTCTTTGAC
>LQNK01000566.1:0-21416 GCA_001586405.1 Phoebis sennae | reverse complement strand
ACTTACAATCAGTTCGCATAATCACAACCAGTTGGAACTATAAAACTCGCTGAGGGATAACTGAGTTGAAATGGACTCATAGTGTTCGTTATAAGTTCAGTGAGTTGGTTGTAATGGACTTTCAGTGTTCATTATAAGTTGAGTGGGCGCATAAGGCGGTCGTCTTGAGTGCCATGTCACACACAAATTAGGAAAACGTGACGGTTTTATGGAAGCAGTTAACCGCTGTTGATTTTGATTTGGTAAAAATTTACCTTGGATTGTATTCATTTTACGGTCGATTGATGTGAAGAATGTAGTAGTTGTCAGATATTTTCGGTGTCCACTGAAAATCAGTGAAGGAATACTAGAATAATAACATTTTTCTAGTATTCCACTTCACCACTGAGTGGGAACCCATTTAGGGTACTTTTATATGATTGTATGCGTTTTTATTTTTTATTTTGTTGTTATGTTGATACCCCAATAAATGTATTTTCTTTCTTTCTTTCTTAGTAAGATTTTAAATGGGACCCGGTTTTTCGTTTGATAGTTGAGTTTTAAAATGATTAAGGCAATTTATATTTTTTCTGATAAAAATATTATTGATTATGATTTTTGAAGTAAAAATTGGATCTTAATGGAGGATAGGAAATCATATTATATAGATAATATTAGTGGTGTCAATGGGCTATATTGTTTGCATTTTTTTTTGTAAGTGATTATACAAAGCAGGTCTTGCGATCTTGAGCGGGAAGCCTACAGGAAATTGTGTGATGCATTCATGCCCTTCTCAGCAGATTTAGCGAACTATTGTGAATGGGATTAAAGCGACGCGGCGCTCGACAGCCAAGTGAGTTAACTCTTATATTTATTGTACTAATTTGTTCCAGCGCTTTTCGCTGTAGCAAGGAAATTAACTCTGTGACTCCTGTGTTTGTTACATCCAAGTATTAACGGTAAGCCTATTTGTTATAAATTGTAATACAATATACGACACTGTATTGAGAGGATTATGAAGGTCTCGTTGTGTTAAATGGTTATGACTGATTTATAAAATAAAATATTACAATGAGTGAATAAAGCACCTGCGACACTCCTGGTGTTTCAGGTGTTCATGGGCGGCGGTGATCACTTAACATCAGGTGACCCACTTGCTCCTTTGCTTGCTCTGCCATAAAAAAATGAGGTACGAAACAGAATTGAGTATTTATTTGTTTATCACAAGGTACACCATCTGTGTTTCAGAAATGGTTCGTATTATAATTACATAGATTACAATCTTTGTAGGATGGTACATATGTATCTATCAATTATAGCCATACATAAGATTTGTTCAACACGGTACAACAATTATAAATAAGTACAAAAAATTAAATACAGTTACACTAAGTTACTAAACATAACCAACTATGAATTAAAACAAAACTGATAAAAATCAGTCATCGGACGAAACAAAGACCACCGATACCAAGTAACAAAATTGTCGTGTCCAAGTCCCAGAACTACGCAGCTAGAGTAGCAGGAATACCACAAAGCCACACTTTGTGCTCTCTGCTGGTTGTGGCATGGCGCGTGTTGTTTTATAATTCACCCGATAGCCGGATAGCCGGTAATGAAGCCCGTGCCAGCGTGTTCGACGTTTGCGTTTCGGCGCCAATATTCTATCCGCTGTGTCGGCGTACTTTATCCTTGAAATTTTGGGATTACTCAAATAGGTTCGGCTTCGATAGGCTGCTACATTAAAACCAATGAAAATTAGTAATATTATGTTGTTGACTATTGTGAATTAGGAATTAATATTACAAGTTACATATGAATTGGAACATGTGACCAGTTGCTATTACATAAAGTTTGCTTTGAGTTGCGAAATTATTGCAGTTTAAAAGGTAAGCTTTTCTGATAACTGGTGCAGTTATTTTAATAATATTTACGCGTTACTCTACAGAATAAAACATGATCTCTATCCTCTCTTATTAAGCGTCCCTGAGATTACTTCGAACTAAAAATATTTTATATTAATAGCCGCTTTCAGAGCAGGCGAGCGATAAAAATGGAGCCTTCACGAGACTCGCGTTGTTCATATCTCACCCACCGGGCTCTCTCAGTAATAGTTGTCACGTCACGGCGGAAAAACCCTCCTCGAGTGTCACGTGGTGTGTCACTCTTCTCGTCAAACTTACTTGAGAAATGAATATACCTAAAGATGCCTCCCCTCAACTAAACACAGGAGTATCGGTGGGTCAACAAGTCATTGGAGAACACAGACAGTGTAACAAATTGCAAATTAAATTAAATACATTAATTAATTGATTTCACGAATGATCTTATCATTAACTAGAGAAATGTTGGACATTTTTTGTGTGTAATTATACAAAATTTATACAGCCCCGTCATTTAAATGTTTTTCACTATTTGATTTGAGAAACATGGTTTCTTTTTTGAAAGTTATATTTTGATAATCAATTAGTCTATTTATCGGTTTCAATGTTGATCGCTTGGTACGGGGCCTTTCCTCTCTGTCAATACCTAAATCGCGCGATTTTCTCTGTACGTCTTATTTTGACAACTGTTCGAGAGGGAGCTTCCAAAACGTCAATCATTTCCCGTGATTAGCAGTTTGAGGCGTACTTGTGAGCTGCATTTTGTGCACCAAAAACAGCTCAATCGTCGGAGCGAGTGCTAAATGTTACGCTTTACACTTTGTGTCTACGAGACATCAAGCAAGGGAAATGTATAGTACGGGCAATTATAATCAGTGGACATTATATGTTTGTCTAATTGAATATTATAAAGAGGAAATATTTGTTTGTTTGTTTGTAATGAATAGGCTCAGAAACTACTGGACCGATATTAAAATTCTTTCTCCATTCGAAAGCTACAGTAGAAGCCGCGCGGATCAGCTAGTATGAAAAAATTTCTAATTGACAACAAATATCATCAAATAAGTATTCATTACATATTTTTGTCAAATAAGAAATAATATGGTGTCATGGAAATTACAAAAACCGTCCCACATTTCGTTTTATACACATACACGCACATTTTTGCATAGAATAATGTAAAGTTAATGGTCATGACGTCACAGCATGTGAACCATTCCGTGATATTCATTGTCAAACAATTTTATCACTTGCTCGCAGTTCTAGCTGTGTGTTATCCGCCTGCATGATGCGTATCGATCAGTTTTTGTTTAATGTAGTTAACGAAACACAAACAAAATATTATATAATATAATTTTACTCTGTTATATCATGCTCTGATGGTAGTGATTTGACATATTTCAATGGAAAGTTTAGTTGAATTAAGTTTAATGGCCTCTTGGACTCTATTTAACAACGAATTTGTAAACTGTCGTTAATTTACATCATTCTCAATTTCAGTCAACTCTCAAATTAAAACACAGCAATTAATGACATAATTTGACTTGAAATTACGAAAGTAAGTTTCGAATTAAGCAATTAAAAGTAATTATTAAAATTTTGTTACTACTTGAGTACATCCTTTTGTGTTTTATAAATTCACGACAATATTTAACTCGTGTATTTAGAAAATTGCTTGTTTAAAGTATAACTATATTTCTATAGTACTGTTTAAAAAGTTTTCATGATTAAAAATATTTTATATTTCTATAGAGGGATAAATATTAGAGTATAATATTGGTGGTTGTATATTGAATTAATTCATTATGAACCATCAATTAAAAGAGAGTTTAGTTGAATAATGAGTTTGGAACGGAGCTAGTGCACAGATCTGCTCCACAAAGGCCGAGTGCTTTTATTCACGTTCCATTATTTGTCCAAACTGAACCCAACTGTCCACTGATAAGTGCAGAGACTACAAAAGAACCTCTCCAATGGTTATAAGCATTTCTATGGACTAATTCATACTGAAATTTACGAATATAAACTATCTGATTTCTATGTTGACTAAGTTAACTGTGGAGTGAAAATAGTCTAAAATCCAGTTATAAGTATGAGTGTTCGATGTAAACTTCGAGTGTTGCTATTCCGATGTAAGATATACTTTTCAAAGTAAGTTTTTGGCAAATAGTGTTCGATACAAAACATTATAGATAACTCTCGTATATATAAAATGGATGATAAATACGCTTGTCGAAACGATCAATTAAACAATAAATTTAAATTACATTAAATGGTTACAAAATCGTAGACTGTTGCTTAACGAATAAGTTCAAAATTCTTCAATAACCGAGCTAGAAAATAATACATCAAACTGAGCTCGCCTCACAAAAGGATATCAAAAAGTCCTCACGACTGCAGATCTCAGAGCGGACAACGAGAATATGATCGCAGGAAATCAAACGCTTATCTGATGTAATCAATTTCACGAGCTTTTAAACTAGAATCGGAATTGGCTTTAAGGGCAATTTGGGGCACTTAATCCGGAAGGGGCGATTTATTGGGAAACAAACGGCTCATTACCACGCCCTGCGTGCGGCTCATATTGGAGCCTTGGTATTAATAGAATTGCCTCGATAGCTCAGTAGCTATGGCAAAAGCCTTGCAACCAAGAATAGTTAGTGGTACTAGGTTCCAACTTGGTGATATAAAAAAGTATCTGGCTTTGGAAATGCACAAAAAACTGACCACCCACTTGCGTTTAAAGAAGAATCAATCAGGAAAACTCCTCCCCGAAAGAAATGTTAAAAGATGGCCATTAAAAAGAGTGAATTTAGAATAGTTTTTCAATTAAAGAAGTCCGGAATGAATCTTAATAGCTGCATTGTTGGAGGGATCACAGTACAATAAGCGCAGCACAGTAGCAGCGCAGTATTTCATTTGGCGGCGGCGTCACGCGCTGAGTTACGGGCCGACGTGCCGTCACGTGCCACTGCGTTTGTCACTAACAGACGGGAAGGACCAGAGGCTAAAAATCAGACTTACCAACAGTTAAATTGAAAATATTCAAATTCTCACACCGTCCTTATATTATATCAACTATGAAAACTATTGGTAATATTAACAAAATGTCTAATGTAGTTTTGTAAACACGTAGTTTTTATATACTTAAGCTTAAGGAGAAAGTAAACAATGAACGTTCGAAAGCACTTATGAAAATATTCGACCCACTTTCACTTTGAAATTATTGTTTGAAACAGTTTAAGTGTCTCACTCGGCACTTAATAGTTTGCCCCTAACCGAGTAAAAACAACTACTTTATATTACGAACGAAATCATCATTTCGCTCGGATGTTAACTTCGGCGACATTATTAGAAAGTATTGCGAAGTCGATTCGAAACGATTTTCCCGAACAAGTAGGCGCAAAAAGGTTAAACTTTTGCCAACTCCGCCCGAATAATACAATTTTTCTAAAACTGAGCGGAACGAAATAAGGAAAGTTGTGTTCTTATTAAATTTTCATTATCGCTCTCGTCCCTTAATTTGTTTTATAACTGGATATAAGAGAATTTGGTGTTTACAGTAAATGTAAATGTTTTAAGTGTTTTCGCTTTAAAAGGGAGCCGAAAAACGAATGGTGAAAGTATGCCTCTCAAACGTTATTCTAATCGGAGGTTTCATCATAAGTACTTGGATGTAACATGTAAATCTAAAAGTACAATACGTATTGTCATTTTTGTTTCATGTATATGTGCCGGTGCCGTGTGACGCCAGTCCCCTCGCAGTGGTAACCCTACTCATTTCTGTTCTATTACTCTCTCGGTGTTCGTCATCAATCATTCCGTATTCTTCGTCATTGAGACTAGAGAGCACTTATGATATTTCGCGTAAAATAATATGTATAAAATATTTCTAGTGGCTTACAAAAACTTGGAAAACTAAAAATTGGGACATTTTATAATTAGAACACTTTATAACCATGTCTTATTTCATCTACATAAGTGAAATAATGATGTTGAATGGGACATACATTAATAGCTGTAATTATGTATCTTTGTCCCTCAGAAAGAGACATAATTATTGTTACTCACAATAAACATTAACTGAGTATTTGGATATTTTCCTTTAAATAAAAAATACTTGTTTCAAAACTTGGTTTAAAGTGGTTATATTTATACAACAAATAGTTTAACAACATCGAAGTGTTGAAATATTTAAGCTTGTTGAGAAGAATGAGTGCATGAATCAAAGTCTCGACCAGTCCCGGGCGCCGTCGGTAGCCGCGCATTACTCGGTCTTGCGGCCGGCTGGCGCGGAAACTGCCGCTATTGTTGCACTCCACTCGCTGCCCACTGCCCACTGCCCACTGCCCACTGCCCACTGCCCACTGCAACACTACTGTCGTGCATTTAATGGCCGTCAAGACGCGGACGGAACTTCGCAATTAAGGTTTGACTGCACTTGGGACAATGTATGTGGGACATTGTCGAATTAATACTTTGTGATTTAGTTCATGTTGCATTTTGCCCTCGCTATGTTTTACAAGATTGACATCTAATTCAGGAGGGTACTAAACATAGCAGAGTATAATGTCACATTCAAAGTAAGGCTCTTGGTTTCTCTTGCTGGCTGTACGCCCGTCAGTACCCTTAAGATTCTCAATCGGTAGTGTCACACTGATGTTTTTTAAAATTATGATAAGAACTTTATTAACTTTCCCCAAATATAAACCCAAAATAAACATTCAACTATCGTTCGAGCCATAAAAAATCCGACGCGGGAACATGGAAAAGGCATATTGAAAAAGCAATTCTTCATTCGATATTCGCGCCGCAGCTTATGTGTTTGCTGAGGAAGCCCGGGCGTGATTGATATAAAATTGGCGAGATCATCCGACCACAACATTTGTTGACGGATGGCGACTTTGGCCCACGAGGTTGGAGGTTTGCGCGCGCCGCCGGTGCAGCCGCCGAGCGCCGGCAGTCGCGCGGCGGACGCCGCCAATTTGTGACCTCTGCGAACCTCCCCGTGACAACCCTCGAAACACCCGACATCCCGCTCTCGATGTTCGCTCCTCGCCAGCAAAACTGACCCCAAATTTATATCGTGACAGTGTGTGTGACTACTCATAAAGTTATGGTGTTTTTATGTAAAATGAACTTTTGTAGTGTGTGAGAAATCGAGGCTACTGGAGAGCCGGCACCGCTCGAGGTTGGTCATTAAATAATTAATTACCTTAGACCTTTTGAAATGTATAATTGCGGAGTAGTGTATGTGATTGTGTCGACCCACATCGGCCGGTGCGGCGATAAGCCCGCGGCGTGGCGCGCGCGGAGCGACCCGCCGCCCGAGTTAGATATGATTAACTTTTGGACACAATCGCACTTTGATAACGGTGCGGTGTATTCAGTATTTTATACAAACATGCATGAAAACAAATTGCCTTATTTACAGACAGAACATGCGGGGAATATGAGAGGATTTGAGCCAACATTACTTAATTTATAAGGTGGAACTGACTCAATTGTAATATTTGGATAACTTTTGGAACACCGTTGTGTATTCACTAATTGAATTTTCATCTTGCGATAATCTAGCCAATATCGAAAGTGTTGAACGCTACATTTCGGAAAAGAGTTTATATCGTTTTGCAGTTATACGATGTGACGCAACATCAATATTTGATGAGCTTTAGACCGCTTTATATAGTACAACTCACGACGTGAGAGAAGTTTTTATAATTAGGTACATCGTTTTAATAAATTGCATGAAACAAAATGCTAAAGGTAATTAGGCTAGCTTTTAGGTAAAAATATTTTCAACTGGGTTATAAATCAGTTTTTAGTCACAAAATACCCGCAGGTGTTAAAATTCTAGATATTCATATTTCAAGAATAATTCATCACGAAATATATAAATAAACTAGCTTTGCCCTGCGGTTACACCCGCGTATATCTGTTATTTCCTGTTCCCATGGGATTTGATCAAAATCCTTTCTTAGCGGATGTCTACGTCATAACATCTACTAGCATGTCAAATTTCAGCCTGATCCATCCAGCGGTTTAGGCTGTGCGAGATCACTATGTCAGTCAGTCAGTCACCTATAAGTATTATATGTATACATATAGGTTTTGTGCTACCGAGCCAAGTTTATGGATTGATTGTATCACTGCAGCTCTCCAGTGACCTCCACACAGCACTTGCGTGGAACACTCGAAGTAATGAGACCTCGCACATACTTAACCTGTATATACTTTAATCAGAGGCTGAAGGGCCGGGTGTTAACACGACTAACGAGGTGCCTTTCTTTCACATTCCCGAGTCTTTTGCCTTCATTGTATTGATACATATTCCATTGTATTTGATACAATTACGGTTGCAAGCGATGCGATGTTTCAAGGATAAAGCGGCCTTATTGTGGAAAAGAGTTTACTATTTTTCACAATAGAGCAAGTATTGTGTTTTAATAGGGATCGCTATTTATTAAATTCTTGCTTCGTGAATGCTGTATGCATTTTAATCGGCTCTCATTGTGATATAGTTACTGTTGTAAAGAACCTTATAAGTGTATGTTGTTTATTAAAGTGCGTTTAATTAGCATTCATATTTTTATATGAAGTTGTATGTATTATTAATGGTAAATAGATTTACACCTATGTAAGTTGATTTGAACTTTAGTCACGATTCTTCAATAATCCAATTTTAACAATAACGTATCAGAAGTAAGGGAGTTTTACCTGTCTGTAAATTAAGATACTTTTCAAAGTTAAAGAGGTGTATGTGGGAAAAATATCAATAAATATTTTTCATGTTTCTTACTTTACCCAACTTTGTGTCGGTCGAGTTTTTGTAACTATTGTGACCACCAATATACTTTGTTACCTCCTAGTAACGAAAGATGTAACAAAACTAGGTTCGACCCCGCCGGCGGCACTTTCAATTATTTACTTCAACTAATTTAAATACATTTAGTCATTTCTTTATAAGATTGACATTGTACATTACTCAGTCAACTTTTTATGTAGGTACAGTTATACTTATTTCTTCCTTTTTAGTTCACAATTTTTTGAGCAGTTGGATTTTTTGTTTTTATAATTTACTTAGTGATGAAATAAATGAATGAATTCGTGAAGTGATTCGACGAAATTACATTTATTTCAATTTTGAGCTTCGTGGGATCTAAAAGTATTAATAGAATACTAAATTGGATCTATTTGTATTAGCTTGTTGCAATTATATCATTATTTAGTTCAAATGAATTACTTCGACCTTTTGCACGGCTTGGATGACATAACGACGGATAATTAAATTGTTGTTTATTTTATTCCTGCGTTCGTTCACACAGCGGTTAGAATGTATTATGAATTATTTGATTCTATTATCTGCTCGGTAAATTTAATTATAGTTTGTGTTTGTTTATGAAATTATCCTTTATTTATCTATATTACAGTCGGTTTAACTAATTGAAAATATTCGACAGATCTGAGAACTTCGATTCCCGAAACTTTCTTGCAAATAATTTATGTACGTAGTGGTGGTGACGAGTGAATTCAAAGATGTTATCGATTATTTTAGTTTCACAAATATTGTTATTTGGTAGTGATATTATCTACATCGTTGGTACTTCAAATACACTCCAAAAATATTATTCATCAATTTTGGTAGAAGTAATTGTGATGAGGTTTGAATATAAAATGTAAATTACTACATAAAATACACGTCATTAAAAATATTATAATGTATTGTAATTAAAATCGTCTGGCTTGAAACGTTTTACTTAATGCTAGATTTAGTTTTTACGAGTGAAATAAAACGAAACTACGTGCTTGAGTCCACGATAACAACCTCGCCAGCCAATCAGAGCCAGATAGGCTAGACTAATCGTCAATTACTAGTAAGTCTATAGAAGACTAACCAGTTAGTCTACATGAAAACAACCACAATTTGTGTCTGTGGCGATTGGCTAAGGTCGCCTAATGAGAGATTAGGGGAATCCCCGGGGATTACAGCTAGGATGGGTGTCATGGAGGCGGCCGGCGACCGGCGACAATGTATTGACCGAATACTTTGTGGTAATCACGGATTATGAGGGGATTGGCTTTAATCACTGGCTTATTGTTGTATTTTGATCGAAAGCCTGTAATGCTAAAGTGAAAATTTTAGAATTTAACACTACAAATGAGATAAAGGCAAGAACTAAATAATTTATTTAGCAAGTATGCATAGTAGGAAACAGCAAAACAAAAAAGCTAATTATGCAAAACCTAGGCGCTACACAACAGTAAAATATATTTTATCTTTTTGTAAATACATACGTATGTATAATGATAGACCGGTGCTAGAAAATAACAACCTTCATCATGACATAATCTTATAGACTTACTGATAGATCTCCATTATCTGGCTCCGTCAAAAGACACTGCTATTCCCTGCGTCAATTTAGTCATTATATCCCCGGGGATAGCTAGGCTCGGTGTCGGTGAAGCGGCCGGCAGTGACAATGTGTGTACCAAATATTTAGTGGTTGTAGCAGATTGTGGGGATTAACGGGATGACGTTAATAAGCTTATTGCTACATATTATCGAAGACTTACTGTGATCATAAAATAATATTGATGTTTCGCGTGATATACAATACGTAAGTATCTTATAATATGTTAAGGTTAGTTATATGGATAAATAGTATGTTGATATCAGGCAATCAAATTTTCGCATAATATTTGTATAGTTATGGGGTACTCTATCAATATAGACGTTGCTTTCGACTGCGCCAATCGAGTCGTCAGTGATATCCCCGGGGATTGCAGCCTCGAATATGAAACGATCTCGTGACCGATCGCCCTTTACTATTGAAATCTTGACCAATTAGATTGTAAACATTTATGTTTAGTATAGCATTCCAAGTAAGCCCGTCTCTCAACCATGTGTAATACCTATATGATTCTTTAAAGTATGCTCTTGTCTATTTTTTATTTTCTTGTTTAAAAATTTCCAGAACTCATAAGAAAAATACTCTCTTCAGAATAATGTATTTATACAATTTTTAAATAATTTATTACAATATTATAATTTTCACCTTGTCTCCTGGTTGTCAAATGGGTAAAGGTTTTTATTTGGGATCTCATAAAATGGTATAAGTGAATCTGTAAAAAATCTCGTAAATGAGAGAAACTAGACAGATGAAACTTGGATGATTTCAATAATTTTAACTAGACAAAAGACAATTTATTTATCATGGCGTTTTAAATATTTTTGCTTCTTCTATTCTCTAAAACTTAGTAATTGTTAGCATTATAAATAGAGAACAAAGGACATTTTGTAAAATTTCATTACATTAAAGCGACGGAGAAATTTATTTGAGAGAGGACAGAAATGTTTTGCTGAGACTTGTATAAACATCTCAAATTCATTTTTATCTTTAAACTTGCTTCAAAATTTGTTGGCTCTTGGATTTAAATAAAATCGTACAGAATTCTATAGTGGCTTTCTGTTTAAACTTTGTTGTCTTGTGGCAAATATGTTTGCTTTGATTTATTTTTTTCAAGAAAAATAATAAAGTTCTTAATGTAAATCAATATTTCAAATTCCAATAAATTTATTGCTGAATGGATTAAATATATCTCTCTCATTCGGACAGGTAGGCACGCAAATGTTCAATATATAATTAACTAGCTGTACCCTGCGGTTTTACCCGCGTATGTCTGTTATTCCCGTTTCCGTAGATACCAGTACAGTATTACGTATATTATCTGTGATACAGGCATTAAAAATGTTCATCAAAAGCACTCGCGCCGTGCTTCCAGCTATAAATCAATTTGAGCAAATTAATATAGTTCCAAATAAAACGAGATAAACTTTAAATATTCAAGCCGACGACCAATATATTTGCTGAGTGTGAAATTTATTTATAGAATCGGAATTGGATTACCTACGGCGTAATAATATCCTATAACGTGTCGGATGTTAACAACGAAACACTTGTTATTTACGGTTTACATGTACTGTTCAAAATTGTTAAGTACAATTTATAGACAGGTATACAGGTAACATTTTCAAGCATCCAAAGTAAAATTAATCGCAAGTCTTTAGAATTGTATAAAATTGTAAATCTATCTTATAGTAATGACAAGTTTAATAATAATTAATGGCAAAAAAACTTGATTTTTCAACCATTGGAAAATAATTATTTTAAACTGTTCATTACATTAATGAGCTTTAAAATATCTGTTGTAAATCAAGTCATCAATTATTAATCAACGAAATAAATATAGAATGTTTCGCGGTCGGTCCGACCACAGGCATGCCGGAAGGCTTGTCTCCTCGCCCGCGCCAGCATCTCAGCGCTCAGCGGCTTGTCAGCATATTTTATCAGCATTCCCAGCTTAATGGTAGATCTATATTGACCTTTTGTTCGCCGGATGCTGACGGTTTAATTTTCACGAAATGTTTTCTCGAGGGCGCGCGCCTTCGGATCGGTATTTCTGTTGCTTTTATTTTTGTCTACGTTAACAATTGAATTATAAATTTAATTTGCAAATATTTAGAATGAATTTTTTAAGTGGGCTTTCACGTCCCAACCCTAAAGTATGCGAAATATCAATAATGACTGATAAAAGTCAGTCCTGAGATCGAATTTGATGAAAATAAAAACTGCATCATTGAATTAAAAAAAAATGTTCGATTTTTTTTTGATGTTACTTTTGCAATCAGTTAAGAAACAAACAGGTAAGCACACCTATTCATTTTTGAAAATTTCCAAGATATGTTATTACTATGCAATACTTTATAATTTCGATGAAATTTCTACAATATGCTATGACAAAATTCCGGAACATATACTTTAAAGTGCAAAGTTATGTATTTGAAGTTGGACATAAATATAAGTCTTAACGCAATCGACATTGCGTGCCTCTTTTATATACTTACTGCGGTCGAGTAAGGAAAACATGAAACGGAAATAAATTTTTATTGATCATAAACCCACTATTGATGCGAATTTCGCAAGAACCACAAATCAAACTGCGTGGTTTATGTCTTTGCGTCTTCATTTCCCCCAAAACTAATTTATTTAAAGGCCGCATCGCTCCACGCTCAGAATTCGTGCTTTCATACATTTAGCGGCCCGTAATGGATGCAACAGCGGTCCGCAAAATCCTAAGATTTCTGCGTCTGATAAATAGTCATAAAGTTGCTTTATGCTATCCATAAACCCGAGATCCGCCCGCATCTTGCTATTATGCGGTAAATTTCAAAACACCCCCGGTCCAAAGTTTCGCGAGGTTTTATTATGATCGTCCAAGTTGGCTGGTTAATATTAGCCAGGTTATAATGTCGCAATTAGAAGTCTCTTGAGTTATTAACGAATACTCCAAGTTTTACAAGGCATTTAACAAAGGAGCTTATTGTATCAAGATGCTGTGGATATACAATATTCTTATAAGATATAAAGAATATTATTTTTATAATTGTACTGCTTAGATTATAAACAAACGTTTCGAAATTCCCAAGTTAGAGAGATGATTGAAGAGAACAAAAGCGCTGAAACATATAGATTCAAGCGTCGGTATGACGTATGTAACAAATGAAACGCCTAACTATTCAAAGTGTAAGGTCTCCGATTGAAATTCAGCTTGTTAGCCCCAGTTCTCCTCTCCTCCCCCCCTCCCCTCCTTGGCCTGGTCGCGACATATCGGCCTGTACCAAATGTAATTTATTTTCAATAACTCGCGGTACATTTAACGTATCTCGCTGAATGGCGGCCGGATTGCGACCTTTTTAATATTATGTAAATATTTTCCTTGCGATAAATATTATTTATATTGTTACCCGAGCATTATATCTGCATAATGGTGGCAGATAACATTCGCCCCGAAAGAGTAAACATCGAATATGTTTAGTATGATATGTTTAGCTGACATAAATGTTTTTAATTTATCTTCCTGTGGTGGATTTTTACCTGAAATATTTTAAAAGTTATGTAAAATATGGGGAATTTATGTATAAGTATATCGTAGAGTTTTTACCGACACAGCCAAAAGCATTAGGTATTCTTTTTCTGCATTCATTTTTTCTAGTTAGAAGGGAAAGTACCTCTTAGCATGTCATTGTAAACTATTCAGTCACAAAGGTAGGACAACAAAATGAGCATAGTTATCTTTTCCCTAAAAACTATGTAGCCTACTTTTCCGCATTAAAATCCAATCTACTTTGCACTCTTGTTTTCGAGGTCTTTACACAGTCGTATTTGAGGCCCTGATCCGCCAATGTTAATGCTAGGAACACTTGACACGACATGATCTCCGCCGAGTTGCATGGACTGTTTGATTGATTCATACACCGCCTCTGTATTCGACACACGTTGGGATCCAAATACATACTGTGTGCCAGGGTTTTAGGGCACGATCGATTCCAGATGAGCTATTTGTCAGTTAGTGGCTAGTTGAACTTGTTAGTCTGTCATTTCTGGACCCTTTCATAAACCTTAAAGAGAATCTATCCGATCGGATTTATCTATCTTGGTCTATTCATACCATTGTTTCTGTATTTGGTAGATATATAGCGTATCGTTTTACTCAATCTATCAAAATTATCGACTGTGTATTCGGGACACGACTAGTTATATTGCCCATACATATTTTAGTACCAGGCCTTTAAAAGCTGATTAAACGTTTCAGAAAACATTACTTTATGCAGTAGTTATTCTCGAAAAGGAAAAGTGATTTCATTCATTATTTCCTTTGCTGTGAACGTAGCTTGCCAGCTTCCTGCTATGAACGGCACGTAAAAGTCTTAAAAGATTCTGAGTCGGTAACTTAAATAAATTTGTCACAGGTTGGTCACAAGATGAAGAAAAGATTTCCTGAAACAATATTGCCCTAGTTAGGAGACTAAGTCACGTATTCAGAAAATATTCGGAGGGCGAACCTTACTCCCAAATTACTTTATTATTAAAAGTTATACTTTGATTGTTTTAGAAAATAACTCAATTTATCACCACCGCTGCACCCGAACAATGCACATTCCTTCAGGCAGAAGTTTTAATGACGCCGGCATGAATTATCGCCCAAAAGTTGTGCAACTTCTAACAAACAAGCCAAGCCGATTATTGCGATGTTAGCCAAATTACTCGCTAGATGCTTCACGTGATTTCACTCGCTTTACTTAATTCAAACATAATAAAAGACTCGTATTGTTTCTCCGTTTTCGTCGTATTCTATTTTAACTTTATCATAAAACTGTTTTTGAAATACAAGAATATAACTATTTGCTACGTGTTTATAAAACGAGTAAATTCACATTTCAAGTGATAATCGTGCCACGAAAAGTTTAAAAATAAAATGCAGATAATCCAGCATCTTTCATACGTTAAAAATTTAAATTCCTTTATGGTCGCCGCAAGCACGCGGGTCATATTCAGGATTTTAAAATCCAGCCGGCATACTTAGCTCGCGAAACACAAATGTTAATATAAGTTAGAAAAGCTGAGATTTTCTCTGAGGGAGTGTTTTGGTCCATATGCTTTTAGCCAACTCTCAGAACTTACTTAACGGTGAATGACGCTCGATTTTCTTGTTTGTATAGCTTTTGTGTTTCATTAGAGCATTCATTTACTCTTTTAACGGATTTCTATATGAGTTTGTATGCCTTTACCCAAAATGCCCGTTTGAGAACAGGAAGTATCGAGTGTACCTAAGCCAATTTTTATCCAAACATTTTCAAATTCTTCGTGTAATTGGGCTATAAACGTTCCAAATGTTATCAAATATTTTATGAGCAGACCTTACTCCAAATAACGATAAATTCCTTATCGAATATGATTTCATAAACAAAACGCAATCAAGTACAAAAACACATGAAACCACGAATATTACGCAGTAAAAGCGATCTCATTTCATCTCGATAGTTATTGAGAAAGTTGTGAAGAACTAGCAATATGTGAGGCAGGACGGAATTTACTGGCACTTATCAGTCCCATCGCTGATGTCGCACGTGATTGCACTGCAAAACATCCGACGGGCTGAGACAATGGAGTTACGCACAAATTGCACTAAAGCTTGGAGTAAAACGCTTGTGGATTGACTTGTTTTGGTTCATGAATAGAGGTTATGTCAGGACAATGAACATGGTCACGCAAACGTTTCTTCTAAGACTTATTTCTTATGCTTGGACGTTTGTTACTCAAATAATAAAGATAAGAAACTATTTCGTAAATATATAAATCGTAAATGGTTTTACAGCCACGGAGCGCAAAAGTCTCGCAGGTATGGTCCACAGAGTGAGCGTCAGCCCCAATAGCATCCTGAAGGTGATATCATCTCGGTTTAACTGCCACTACCTGAATCTATGTAAACAAGCAATGCTGTATAAATTCTTGTGTGTGTCTTTTCTAACAAAATGTAATAATTGTACTCTGTTACTTTGGGACATTCTGATAAATAAATTATTTTATTAATTTGTCTAGACTACAAAACATCTGAGTCTTTAAGCCTCCTTCTCGTAGACGAAGCCGTGAACTGGAGCTAGTAATAAATAAATTAATTAATATAAAGTGACCATTTAGTTAAGCATGAGTGAATGTAATTAATATGAAAATGTGCGGCGCCAGCACTGACGTTGATCCTGGCTTAAAGCATCAGACATTTAGCACGGCCAGAATTATGGCAAGCAAAAATGGGAATGTGCCCGAAATTATATTCAATTATATGAGCTTGCAGGGGTATTGGGTAAACACTGCGGTCATTGCAATGTGGTAAATTTTGTGCCCAATATTTTTTTTTTTCGAAATTTTATTTTGAGAATGGGAGATTCCTCTTGCAAACAATTTCCAATCTCCGTTGTAAGTCACATTTTTTCGTTCATCAATACTTTTCTCATCTTCATACCTCTATCAGTCAATAACCCTGGGACACTATTAATGGTTCAACTTTTTCATTAGCTATACAACATTTATTCTATGGCACCATTATGAAACGAATGCATTCCACAGGGTGTAATATTTTTAACACTTTCAAACTATGGAAATATTTCAAAACTATTCGATTGGTTGATAAAATCGTTTAGTTCGAAATATTTACAGTCTTTTATCCCTCAAAAATTCATTGCAATTTTGTGTTGAATAAATAAAAGTTCGCGCTATAATGGGCTATTAGGGTGAACTAACGAAGCCGGGCGCACGTTCGGCTCAAGTCATTTAAAAGCTTTCATCCTTGCTGTTTTTTGCGGCGCTTTATGAGTCAATAAAACCCGAAAGTGCCGGTGAGCTCGCCTTCGCAGAGTAATGTAACTGTATACGTAAAGATTCAATAAAGTCCTTTTGACAGAATTCGATCAGGCCGGCCCTTAATGGAGACTTTATGAGTGGGCGGAAAAGAGGTAAGGTCATCTGATATTGAGTGATCATAGCACTGGAAATAGCGCTTGTGAAATGAAAAGGATTGAAGGAATAGAAAGGGAGCGGGACAGAAATAAGAAAAACATGGATTGCAATAAGACAGGAGTAAGAAATACCCATCCGAGTATTATCGTACACAACGTTACTTATCTTCGGTGATCCAACGAGAACCGGGGCATTCCACGCTATTTAGAGGCGAGTAATAACGGGCCTCCGGGGAAACAAAATTTCATAATTATTATTATCAGTTTGTTAAATAGGAAATTCATAATCAGTAACATGACATATTGTTCCGAATTTAATAGCATTAGCTCGAGTAGAAATTAGGAGTTTGACTAGTTATATATAAAACAAGCGTCAGACGCAGGTAATTAAAGTTTAACTAATGAAGCCTTAGCAAATTGGATAAGAACGTGAACGGCCCGTAATGATGGGTTTACTGTAAGCCTTAATGCATGTTATTAATTCTATTAGCGGTGAATTATACACATTATGGATCCAACAATATACTAACAATGGAACATGTGAATTGCATTAACTCTAAATTGAAGCTTCCCTAAATAAGAGTGTGCTTATATATAATGTATAGCAAATATAATGTAATCTGTGTTTGAATTTATTAGCTACATTTTTTGTTGCATTTAGAAGAGTTAAAGAAGTACGCGTAAAATCTTTTCAATTTTTGCAACAAGTAAAAACATTTAATAAAATTTGATAAAATATCTTCTAACCATCATTTACATCTTGAAGTTCTATAATAATATGCTTTATTATTTATTAATACAGGTAATTGTTCTTCGCCAAGAAGACATAAATATCAGAATATACTTAGTTTTCCATATAATTTTCCGCTCTATTATACAGGAATAATATGAGAAGGTATCGTTTTGTTGTACTTCACAAACACATTACCATATTTTATCCTTTTTGCGAAGTTAAACGAAACAATTTGAGTATTTTTTCTACTGAATATATAACAGTTGAGGAGTAGTTTTTTATTTTCAATAGAGGCCTGATACAATTTTGTTTTCACCTCTTTGTTGTTTCGTATTTTTAAGCATAATGAACATTTCTGAGAATATTTTTTTTGACGAGATTTTTGAGTTAGTATTGTTCCACTATCACGAAATGACTATATTTTCTACGTTTTTTTACATTGTCAGCATACACCGCAACGACTATTGGGGTTCTACTGGTCAATTTGCAGTTCGGATTTATCGAAATGTGCCTTTCATTGAAGGATTATCACCTCCTTTTTTCCACATACTCAAATGAACTTCTATATCGAAGAAAGACTTACAAATTCCTATAACATAAACCCTGCTATATTTAACTATAATTGACAGTTACAAGGCGATAATAAAACTTGGCTGGTATTAATAACATTATTGTTCACAGGTACGGGAAACAAAATTGTTTAAGTCGGAAGTAATAAGTCTCGGTCGGAATTGCGTTGTTCATATAATCTCTCGGCCAGACGTCACATTAGGCGGCCGACGTGCCCGGAATATCGCCTTACAAATGTATTGTTTTACACGAACGTCACGAAACATGATATTTGTTATCACTTTTACGATATTACTTGAACACATTATTGGAATCAAATGGAGGGTAGTCGGTTTAAGGTTTCGCCTTTATCTTAGAGAAATGGTCATGCACAGTTCGATTTTTTACTTATAATGTTGTTTATTTTTAACTCAGACTTTTTATTATGCCTTTGGATTGGTCACTTGTATATTTTTAATTCACCACCAATTCGCTTTTTAATTTATCTGTTTTTTATGCTATTTTGAAAGCATAAACTTTCCATAATTTGAAAAAAAAAAATAGTATATTTACAAATATTGTATTAAATATTTGATACAAAATATCATCTTGGTGATATGATAACCGTATTCTCTGTCCATTTGTGATCCTTTACTTTTTATCGCTATTATTTCTATCGATATTCCCTCCGCTCCTCGGATCGCAAACCGCCTGATACCGCTGGGCATTCACGGGCTTTGGTGATCACTTAACATCGAGCAAACTCCGCGAACCTTCGCTTTATCTGCTGTACAAATAATATTTGGGATAAAAATGTTATTTCGTTAGTACACGTGTACGTATCGACCTCTCAGAGGATCGCTTTCTGGCCGGCCTCGCGACTCGGGCTCAGCTTTGTGCTTGTTGATTTGATTGCGCTTAATATTGACCGGGGCTTGTACTTGGAGCAATTACAAATGAGATAAAATTCTTTAGAAAATAATAAACGTGAATAATATTGTGCACATAATAATAATGTTTTTTCCTTCCATCCCCTCTCTGGAGAAGAAAGTTATAAAATTGAATGTTACAGACATAGTGTGTATTTGCTTGCTCGTTTTAGTTCAAGAGAGATATTTACGTACATTAATATACTTCTGTAGTAGATTATGTTCTCTACCAAAAAATTTTAGAGCTATACAAATAAACAAGTGCATTTGCTCAAACAGTAACTTTGCGGAAGCAATCTAAGTCGAGTCAATTAGCTATGCGTAGCTATAATAGTGACGCGCGGACGGCCGGGTATGTCACACCCGGGCTAACTGCAGGCGATGGGAAGGCACGCATACCACGATACATTAAGTACATGTAGCTAAACAATATGTAGTGTTGACTATTGTGTGGACGACGAGGCTTATCAAACCCAGGTTAACTGCAAATTGTCGTCTTAGCTATTGAAGACCTGGTGAGGCGTGTTACCTCCGGGCTAATTGTTGGGCGATAGGGTGGAAGTCACACATACCTCAATACAGTAACTTAACATTTCCACGATGGATATAGCAATTACGGTTCTAGTGATGTATTATATTACTAGCTGTGCCCCGCAGTTTCTGTATTCACCCGCGTTCAGCCCGTTCGGGTGGGATTTCCGGGATGAAACATATCCTATGTCCTTCTCCTTCTCCTTCTTACGAATTTGTGCAGCACATCCCTAGTTATAAGTGTGGTAACAAACTCGTCTATGTTTTATATATATGGATGATTATTGACAAACTCTATGCCTAGGTAGTAGAAAATGAAAATGCTCATCACCTTATAATTTTCTATTTGTGGGGATCCAGCCTGCATCCTCTGTTGCATTAGACATTATCATTTCCAGTGCCAATCGAGTCGCGCCAATGTAACGATAAGTTATGCAGTTGTGTCGTCCAATGGCGCGTGGCTGGCGGGCGGTGTTACGCTGCGGCGGATTGCTCGGTGGAGCGGACCACGCATACTACACACGTTACGTGAACCCCACAGATAACTAACAGAGGTGTGAACAAATAAATTTATAATAATAAATAAGCTATAGCAGGGGTACTCATTTTTCAATCCGCGACGCACTTACGAGTGTAGTTATATGTTTAGGCGCCCTTGTGTCAGCGGGGAGTGAATATTCTAGTTTCAAATATAAGTAAGCGGGCGGTTAATCGGGACACATCTATGGGGGGAGGGGAAACAATCAAATCCTTGCGACGCCCCTTTATACTTCCTGTGATGTATCAGTGTCGCGACGCACAGTTTGGGAACCTCTGAGCTATAGTATTTTTGCTAGGGATCATAAAGTAGCGATAGTCACATGACATGTATGACGTCACTGTTTACAACTAGTTGTCAGCAGCGGGGTAATGTGCTGCAACCCAACGCGGTACACCATCGCTTAGTTACATAACACGAACTATGTCACGGGAACCGACTAGTAAGTAACGGTCGACGAGGCATGCGTAATGGGCTGCAACCCAACGCGATGGGTCCACAGCTTAGTTACATAACATGGACGACGTCACGGGTCGCAGCTAGTCGCCGGTGAACGGGCGTGCGGTATTCCGTAACGATCCTTTGTGGCCACAAATTTATAATACAATATCTCAATATACGCGTTGTTTAATACGCGCTCAAATGACGATGAAGACTGTTATATTTACTACAATGTAGGTACAGTATTCGGTCTTCAATAATACTAGCAGATCCTGACCCATGAGAATACATGCTATTGTATTATCACACTGAGTTAAGTTATATATATACAGGGTGTCCCAAAATTCAACGATAATACGGCACCAGGAGGTGAGCCTACTCATAACTACTTGAGGAAAAATAAAATAAAAATTCAATTTAACTTATTTTTTAAATTATAGAAAAAAATTGTTTTGCTTCAAAAAATTTCACCTCCTAA